>JAAIXJ010001733.1:305169-520830 GCA_013403705.1 Heliconius hermathena | reverse complement strand
CTTAATACTGTTACCTCTGAATCTCTAAAAGATTTTGGGTTCTTCACGATCACAACTATAAACGATTCTAACCACTGGACACATCACGAGCCAAGGCATTATTATATTAAATAATATATTCAAAGGTGTTTGGGATATCAGTTACAATTACTCATATATCTTCATTCATTTGATCGAACCCATAGTGATATCTTAAACTGTCAGATAATTAATAATTGCGTCGCCAACGCGTTGATTTCACTTGTAAAGTGATGAAATCTGAATATGAAATCAGAGTTGTAAGAAACTTCGACAAGGAAATAAATTTGACAATTAGTATGTTTCTGATGAATAGTATTAATTGTCCAATTTGTTAAACATACACGAAAAACAAAGTCGACACCCTTGGATTGCCAAGCATTCTGATGCCTTATAAGAATAGCATAAAAATCTTTTTTTTTAGCTACACACTGTATTCGATATATAGCAGTTTCCTGCTAGATGCCAGAGAGAATCTAGTGTAAGACATCCCGTTCTTCATTTTCCGTTCACTTTTCGAGACAGCGTGTTGAGAAGAGAGAAATTAAAGAAAAACATTTCCGCGAGTGCAAGCAGTTCATGTCCAAGGCGTGTTATTATTCACAAAAATATTAATAAAATTATTTTAAGGCAAATCGCTGCGGTGAGATCAGGTACTCAACACGTAATGTTTCGATAATTCGGCGTAAAGTGGGTAACTAGCGTTTGTCGTGAACTTAAAAAAATATATTTATAAACATTATTAGAAATAAGACTTGAACCCATAACCATAAAATATATGGTCGAGGCTAACCAACTGTGCCACGGTTGACTCACAATACTAGACATAGTGGAATGTGGTCAGCGAAATTACTGTGTAAGAGACTTAACAACCTACAATTCAGGTCGGGTTGGTTTTATAAGGGCTATATATAAAGTTGCTTTACAAAGTTATATTCGGCGTTTAATTTGTTTTGGACAAGAGTTACGCCAAAATTAGAGAATTATTAGTATTTTGTTTAGCTTTTTTATTTTTAGGCATTTTTTATATATGTAGATATCTGTTGTTTAGTAAAAAAAATAACATACACATTTTAGTAACATTTACGATACTTCTTTTCGAGTTATCGTCCGAAGATTCATTAAGTATCAATTCAATTCTAATCTAACCTAACTAATAATTCTCTAAATATTTATATTTCTCTAAGTTTAATTAAATTTAACAAATATTTATCGTTGTTTAAATGTGTCTATGTAGAAATATCTATGTATATTATAAAAAATGGGAAATATCTAAAATTGTAATTTAATTTTCGTTTAATTATAGTAAAATGAACTCATAACTGTCACTCAGTAATAACATCACATAATATATCAAAACCAAATTCCCGAGTTCATATAACATCTGTTCATATATTATTATAGTACATATTAAAAGATTTAAATTAAAAAGAATATATTGTACCTAAAGTATCAAAGTTCGAAAGCCGTTCAATCGTATCCGAAAACGAACAGAGATACGTATAGCAAAAACAAATTCTGATTTTTTTGCCAATGAGCCCTCGGTCGCCGAAACAGGGCGCCGGGGGGTGTCGGGGGGTACCGGGGATCCGAGGGGTGCGCGGGGAGGGGGCGGCACTGACCACAATGAGTTTAGCATAACCGGTCCAGCCGGTCGCAGCCTCCGACTCTATCATCCAGCCATACTTTCTTCTGTCTGATCGATGTACGATCCGGCTCGAATGTTGCTCGTTTAAAGTTTATTATATATATTTTGTTTTAAAACTCGATACGTGTTATAACAATATTTAGCTATATATAGTTTATTAATTAGCAATTTTGAAAGAATTTACAATTTTATTAGTATACACTGTAATTAATCATGATATTTACTAGGTATTGTAAGCTCTTATATGATGAATTATTGTCCTTAGCTAGAATATTTAAGTAATAAATATTTGAGAAGAAAATAAAAAATAATGATAGCTTAACACATTTTTTTTAGCAACTTACAAAGGTTTTATAAAAAAAAAACAATTGAAATTTTTATGTAATAAAGTAAATTTTATGTTTTCATAACCCACCCAAAAAAAATATTATTAAACTGAAAATCATTAAAAAGTTTGAAATTACGAGCCCGATCGCGCCGTTTACCCATAGGACGAACCCATTGGTCTTCATACCAACGCTCCAAGACTCGATACTGTCAATTGCATGTACTACTATCTATATACAGGGCAATTTAACATTAAGTAAGCATAAAATAAGAGCTAAAATAGAATGAAAAAGTCGCAGACGAGGAAAACTTAATCCAACCACAAACAGCAAAGACAAAGTAATCGTTTAGTAAATAATTATTCCTTCGGTTATCTTTCATTCTATTAGGCAGTACTAACTGGTCTCAGCGCTATCTTATATGTAAAGAAAGAGGTTTTGTTACGTAATTTTTATTATATGTGGAAGTTTGTCTCATCAATCTATGTGCATAGAAATTTCTTTTTTTAAAATAATCATTATGATTATCATTGTCAACCTCTTCGTTCACAGTAGTAAAAATAGGCCGCTTTTATTGCCAAAATTAAATATATTTACTGCTTTTCATTTCTCTGGTTTATTAGAAATTGCGACGTTGAATCTCATAAATTAACGTAGTGTAAAATAGTATTTTTTTTTTGTCACAGAAGTAATGGTTTTTTCCTTCTTTTTGTAAACAGAGAGTGAATGATTTCTTTTTAACGAATCATAATCTTATTATATTTTTTTTTTATTATTTAATTTTTGTATCAGAGGAATTTTACTGATTACGTAACGAAGAACAGACAAAATTATACATAAGTAATTTTAATTTGTATAAAATATCAATTTAGCCGGATGAGGCCGGTCGTGGCGCAGCGGCACGAGGTGTGACTGCAAAACCGACTGGTTGTGGGTTCGATCCCCACTCGAGGAGATGAAATATTTATTTAAATTTATATTTCCATTTCTTCGCTCTGGTGTCGAGGTTAAGCGCGGCGTTGAGTTCTGCCACTCAACACGCAATGCCTCCAGAATTCGGCAGAAAGTGGGGAACGGAGTGTCCTTACACTAGGTTCCCTCTGCCTACCCTGCTGTGTGCGGGATACAGCGTGAAGCTAATTTAATTTTTTTTAATCAATTTAGAAACGTAAACATACACTATCTCCTCACATTTAGAGTTCCAATATAAGTTTGAGTCACAACATATTCTTAGAATGTTACTTTTCATTAAGTGATATTTGATTTTAATTTTGTTCATAATGTTTACTTCATATGGCCTTATAAAATGCCAAAATTTAATTTTGAAATTTAAAAATAAATTTTGCAATTTTATTACTATCTTATCGTTTGCTTAATGATAATGTTAAGAGAATTTTTTTTAATATGATGCTTCCAAGGCAACCAAACAAACTCTTTAGTAACTTTTTTTTGCCTGTCTGTCTTTCTGTTTTTCATTCTTAATCCGAAACTGTTAAACCAATTTTTATGAGATTTTCACTGAAAGATAGATGAGATTGCGTGTTGCTCCACATTTTATCCTGGAATGGTCGCTGAATCGGTATTTACACGGGAAAAATCGTTTACCATGAGCGAGTACCTACCGTCCAGTTTGATATGACATAACTTAACATTTTTTTGTTAAATATGAAATGCTATTCTGTGTATAAGTCGTTTAGTTCTAGCCACTAGTTACAAATATTAATGTTTACCAACTGGAATTTGAACCCAAAATCTTATGAATATAGTTAGTCATCTTCAGTTGAAGAGTCGAATAAATATATTTTCTTAATGTCCAAAACTCAAAGTCAGTTAAAATTTATTTCAATTGTGATAAATCTATAGCTTAAAATAAGTTGCGGAGTCTCGAAAGTTTTCAATTGTACGAATAATATAACTTTGTTGGTTTTAATAAATTCATCATGATTGTAGCTTGTCTTTGGTAATTCCTTTTAAGAAAATTTTGTAAGTATTTTTCAATATTGTGTTCAGTTATCTATACTCGTACATATAAATAACATTGAAGTCTGTGTTCATAATATAGAAAAAAATATCTGTTTGTCTGGGCTTATCTCCTATAGTATTGGATTTTTACCGAAAGGTCGGGAGCAAAGATCGGGATATAAAATCCCAAGGTATTTAAATTACGATTTTGTTTTATTATTGGTTTGGAGTAATAAACTATTAAATAAATAAATAACCTTACTAATATAATATAACTACCAATTTTCCCTAAATACACTTAAATCAAATACACTTAATTCAAATAGAGAAATAAATATTAAATAAATAGACGTATGGCTCAAGCAGGTAAAGCCGATCTTACAATTCTTTAATAGTTGACTATAAATTATTTATGTTATATATATATATATATATATATATATATATATATATATATATATATATATGAGACCTATGAAAATATTATTTGGTTGTTTATATTTTCTAAAATGGAATAGAATAAAAAGTATAGTAGTTAATTAGCTACGCTGTATCCCGCATATATACATTACACACATACTTACATATGTGGATAGGCTTCCATACACACTTATGAAAAACAAACAAAATATTAAAACGTAAAACATAATCCGACTATAAGATGATTGTAGGTTGAGTGGCGGAACTTAACGTCACACTTTGTTTTATTACCAGCGCGAGCAAATGAAAATAATTAATATTTGTAAATGAGATCAAATCTATACGAATGTATTTATGGAACTTATAAGTTACTTATTTTTCATATTATGTACAATATAAATTGTAAATACAAAACAACAAGAAATCAATTATTAATGATGTGACATATAAAATTAAATCTTCATTAATCACAATCAAACGGTTTTTGTCGACTTCCAAAAAAGGAGGTTATCAGTTATATACTATGTACTATGTATATGTAATTATCCTTTTTAGCTGATTTTAGTTTTGAGGCTTAGTAAATTATAAGTACTGTTTTGCTTGTCTTATTACCCGTGGAGGTTGTGGGTCTAACTTTGCTTATTTCATCCGGATGGGTATATCACGTCTTCGGGACCCATCATTCAGAACGTGATGCTTTTTAATAGACAAGATTTTTTTAATCTTC
Source organism: Heliconius hermathena (assembly GCA_013403705.1). Taxonomy (NCBI): domain Eukaryota; kingdom Metazoa; phylum Arthropoda; class Insecta; order Lepidoptera; family Nymphalidae; genus Heliconius; species Heliconius hermathena. The sequence goes on along the minus strand of JAAIXJ010001733.1, from coordinate 515,729 downwards.
ATGCTGCATTCCATTTGTAGCGTAAGATCTAGTAGGTACTAATCTTAGTATCGGAGTATCTACTCCGTTCTCCTTTTCCGATGTTGATGATTTCAGATATTGCATGATAAGTGGCAGAACTTAACACCGCACTTCAATATTTTCATTTGATTTAGTGAAAATAATTCATTACCCCGAATGAGATTGCATCCACAGTCATTTCATTTACAATTAAGTGTTTATTCTTTTCCACCATGTCTTCTAGACAAAAAATAAAGAATATAATATAAATTTATTACTAATCTCTTACTGCTTTGTATGTACATGTAGATAAAAAATATCAACTTAACTTAACTTAAAACTTCACGTTTTATTCCTAGTGGAGTAGTCAGACAAAATAAATAACAAACGAAATATCAAAACGTAAAACATAATCCGACTATAACTTAAACTACTTTACTATCTGTTAAGAAAAGATACTTTTTGTCACAAAAAGCAGGTGCTATCAAATATTTAGTTATGAATTTATTGCCACGAATTCAATATGGTAACGATAATACTAATAATGGTTGTCTATTGAAATGTGCGGATCGGTCGGCTCTGAGGTTTTACAAGCGGAATCACAATCGCCTCAGGTAGACTCATCTTCTCACCCTCCATCTAAGACGAAGACATTAAAAATCTCAATAATAATCTAATAAATGTACGAAAATTGACTTTGTATACATATATTTAAGATTCATTATACTTCGGTGGGTATTTTTAGTTTTATTTCTCAAAAAGTAACGAGTCATCGAAATCATCTCAGGCCCTTTAGACAGGTGTTTCTGAGTAGAGTAGAAAAAAATCTTGATGTGTATAATTAATGCGTTATGATATAAATATATCAAACGAAGGATAGTAAAATATAATTAAAAGTATTAACCAATCGTAGTTAGTCTTCACGTTCAAGAATATCCTGCATCTTGAAAGGCAGAATTAAAATAGTATACATCATTATGCTTTACCTTTTTTTTAGCTTCACGCTGTATCCCGCATGTAGGTTAGGCAGAAGAAGCCTAGTGTTCCGCTCCCTACTTTCCGCCAAATTCTCGGGACATTTGGCGTTTATTACACTTATTAAATATATATACCGAGAGATAACTAATGGAAATATTTTTTTATAAAAAGGCCGGAAACGGAACAAAGTGTTTTAACACGTATATAGGATAGGTACAGCATAAAGCTATAAAAAAATAAAGAAGACGTAATCAAATCAAAGTATTATTAGGGCCGCCATGTTTGTCCATTCGTCTGTTTCCTGTCTACGAAGACTAAACTTGTTGCCTCATTAAACACGCTGACTGAGTAAATAAGACCACTAAGACTATTCATGGATGATGAAATTTAAAAAACCGTTGATTTTGTATGGTACTAGAGGCACGTTTGATTTTATTGACGTCTAGAGCTTTTCTTTATATGTCATAAAATTTAAGCATGTCTCTTTTTCGATATTGTGAGATACATAAAAAAAAAAAAATAAATTAGCTTCACGCTGTATCCCGCACACAGCAGGGTAGGCAGAGGGAACCTAGTGTTAAGACACTCCGTTCCCCACTTTCTGCCGAATTCTGGAGGCATTGCGTGTTGAGTGGCAGAACTCAACGCCGCGCTTAACCTCGACACCAGAGCGAAGAAATGGAAATATAAATTTAAGTAAATATTTCAAAATAAAAAAGTGAGATACATAAATAGATAAATTGACATAAAAAAATAAGAAAAATTATTTTTTGAAAATAAGATTTTTTTTCTGAAAATAATATTTCATTCAAATTCACTGATTAGATCGGATCAAGTCTAGACTAATTAGATTAGATCAAAAGTCAAAATTAGTGTTTGGTAGGATTGAAAGAAGAAGAGCCTATATTAATATATAAAAAGAGCCTGTATACTGTAATGTTAAGTTTTTGCGATAATGGAAATTGATTTGCCGAATATACTTATCTATACCAATTATAAAATTAGTAGAAGTTAAACAATTTATTTGGTTAAGCGCGCTCATCTTGGAAACTATTAATTCAAATTGAAAATAATATTTTTTTGTGTACGTTAGCCAATTTATAATATCAAGGAAGATTATATATAAGCTACATCATAATATAATCATAGTCGGGCACTTAAATAGAGTCTCTTAGTTATTTCCGTTTCCAAGTTATATTTATGAAATTGATACAATAGCAACTGAGTTCAAAGCAAGTGAAATTATAAACAAAACAAAAAACCCAACTGCATAAACAAAAATAATATGCACCAGTAACACTTGCGCCATCAAGACAAATCCAACGACATCAGTTCACTGGCTTAACTGTTACAAGGGAACAAAGGAACATACATACAAACGCGCTTAAAACATAACCCTCATATTGCGCTTCGCCGCAGTCGGGTAATATAACAATCCCTTTTTCTTAGTTTCAAGTGTCACAAACTACAAGATCAAATGAAATGAACTCTTGGAAAGGGCTAATGTAATAATTTGTAATCCAACGCGGGCCACTTAATAGGGTACAGTTTAAAGCTGCGGTTTCATTAAACAATATTTGCGGTCGCGCGTTTCAAGCACTTTAATTTTATAGTAATATTTCTGCAATTCATTTCATTATGGTGGTATAAACATTTGTATTTCTCTTTCTTTACACTACGTTTAAACACTACGTTTGTCACTTTCCGCTGACTTCTGGAGGCATTGCGTGTAGAGTGGCGGAAATCAACGCTGCGCTTTATCTCGTTAGCAGAGCGAGGAAACGAAAATTTTAAATATTTCATTCCACCTAGTGGAAATCGAACCCACAATCCTTGCGTTTGCAGTCGCACGCTTGTACGTCTTAAAATAATAGAATTTAATTAAATATTCTACTACTTAAACCTCACGAAACTAAGGAAGCAAAGAACGCACTATAGATACACCATTTCAATACCCCTGTGTAATTAAGTATCGGTTAATTAAGGCTTGCTAGCAACAGGTGAGATTACAGCTTTCATCTCGAATAAAACATTGTATTGAAATNTATATATATATATATATATATATATATATATATATATATATATATATATATGTTTCTTTATTGTTTTGTTAAGACGGAGATTGAAAACAAAAAAAATAATTCTTAGCACATTTATTATTATATTACTGAAGTTAGTCTTAATGTATTAATAATTAATAAATAATAATAAATAGTTAATCTTATTATTATGATATAGTTATTTTGAAATGCAAGTAAATGTATTGTATTTGCATTTGGTAAGTAATAAGAACAACATAACATACGTCTTTGATATATTGCATGATGCTCATAAAAATGTACCAGTGAAAATATGCCTTAATTATGCCGAAACTCGAACAAAATTGAAACTTTTACAATTATTGCTTCCCTACTGAGAAATTTAACCTTGTATGAAATGCACAGTTTTATGTGGTGTTAAGTTGGTAAAAATGAGACGTATACAAGTAACATTAAAAGTAATTTAATGTTGATATCGCATTGCTCTTGAGATGTCTCTACGACTTATTCATTAGGAGGAAAGTTTTCACTTTATCATTTCTGTAAGACAAAACACGGCGTTGACGTCCGCCACTCTATTAGAGATGATTCCAGAATTAATTTACGTTAGCTCCTAGATAGAAATGTCAATTAGTTAGTAGACAGAGTGCTTGGAATCCGAATAAATGAAGTTCTAAAGTTTCGGGTGACCCGCGTCGGTTGGTGGTCTAGCAGCAAGTACATAAAGACAAACATCTACAGACCTATTCAAATATTTGAGAGGAAATCGAACAACAAATGTTGTCATGTAAAATGTAATTAGGCGTCAACTTAAAATACTTTTAGAAAATTATATTATATTATTTATTATTCATTTAAACAATATATGTTAATAAAAATAATATTGTAATGAAATTAAAAATTTTATACATTTTGATAATCAAGGGGAATAACTTAAATCACATAATTATATTTTTTTAGTAAAGTATATTCATACTTTTCATTCACACTACGAAAATATTGATTCTAGCCTCTTGGAACGTCTCTAACTACTTAAATTATAATATTATAACTGGGCTGAAATTATACGTCAGTCAATAGGATCTCAAAAATAAAATAACAAAAAGATTTCGTTTCCATATACGAAAGTTAACTAAAATAAAAAAATAGTATAGTATATATATCTTTTAATTAATTGAAAAAAGTTGTATTTCAGCAAAACACACAAAACCTGTATACAAACATGTTCATATTTGTTTGTTGAACTTTGATAACATTCATAGAGCGCTGAATAGTAAATTTTTCTTTTGCTCTATTGGATGAAATGTGATTTAAAAGTGAATGCTATAAGGAAATCATAGAAACTTGTCAGTCATCATAAATAGCTTCATTAACCAAGAATGATGGTGCAGCTTCAATTCCAAGCACTTAGAGCCCGCTCTCGAATGTAACAGACAAACATTCATAAGTGTTGTACTAACAAGCTGAGTAGGACCGCAGTTATATGAAATAGAATGTATTGTGATGCGTAAGACGGCATTAATATTTTAACTTTACTTTTGTTGCTCTAAAAATAACCTTAGGGTTATTTTAAGAAGAAAACAAGTAAGACAAGGGACAGAGACAACAGGACAAAGCACGGTGTTGAGTCCCGCCACTAAGCACACAAAGTCTTGAACAAAGTCTCAAAATTGAGCGGAAAGTGGAAGACGGAGTGCCTCAAATAAGCAGTAGTAGTCTATTTGCGATATTATTTGATAAATTTTCTATACACATTTAGCATACTATAAAATTACAACAATGTCCAATACATTATAATTTCCAAACCACCTAGCTATTTGGAATATTAAATATACTTACAATTACAATTTATTTTAAAAAACTCTGCCTATTTATGTGTTTATTATTGCTTATGAACATTTTATTTATCGACAGAATTTTATAACTAAACATGCGCACGCGCAGTGCGCTCGTTGATGTCTATTATAAGAAATATTTCGAAACCATTATTAACGGATCTATAATTTAAAAGAGATAAACAATATTTTACAATACAATTTCAAACTTCTTTTATTTTGTTTCCTAAAATGTGTCTGTAATATTTTAAATTTATTAAACAACTGAACTAAACTGATGTAGGCAGTCTAGGGAATACACCGAAGCTGTATGAGTCAATTTCTTGAGGAACGGGAAAAACGGGATTTTATATTTTAAAATTCGCATAAACAAAATTGCGGGCGAAACGACAAGTGTTTCATAATTTGTCTGCAAGCTCATCCCTTATTTTTAGTTTCTATCTTATATAAAGTTTATGTGCCATAGACAATTGGCTCAGCAGACGGATTCTCACGTCATAAAACACACTCGTCCATCTCAGCACTTCACGAAGAATACTTCAGTACTCGTAAAGAAGATATGTGGACTTTAAAATTAAAACCCGCAAGCATTTTTGTTTTATTGCTAAAAGTCTTGTTGTTTCTATCCGCAGATATATTAATATAGTGTAGAATTATTTTGTTAAATGCTTTTAAATATTAAAATTTATTAATGGCGTTCGTCCCTAATAAAAGGAATGCTATTAATTATTATTAAATGTTAAAACATTACACTTAGTACGTTATCTTAAGACTGGAATTTACTTAGTTAATAGTTTTGCTAATTGTATTGCAATATTCTTATTTAGTGTATCTGATAGTTCAACACAGTCGACATGACCTTATTTACTGAAAACTATTATCATTTTATTACCGTCAATTGAAATGGATATTATGTATATTTCTCAAGGCTGTACTCGCTATGTTTTGTTTGGCCAAAACGGGAAAAGAAAAATAAATATATAATAATTATTCGCCTCAGTGGAAATCAAATCCACAACCATCGTACTTTGTTCCATTGCGATCTTAAATATAATAATAAATACAAAGAAATATATTGTGTTTTTAGTAATAATTTATGGTTTACATTGCGCGTGCCACGGTTCCACTGACGCGGAGAAGTCAAGATATGCTTAAGAGCCTCTTGTGACTTGCACAAATACTTCAGTGATTCATCTTAAAATGACTTCAAGACAGGTGGTTTTAAAGGTACATATAGTGAATGTAAACCCTAATTTTCCTTTTAATTTTTATGTAAAATATATGTAAATAAGTAGCTATATGTATATTATCTTACTCTATTACATTGAAATAGTTTTTTTTTAGTTTATATTAATAAATTTAATTAGGAGAGACACTGACATCGTCCGACTGTACACAATGGTATGATAAAATTATTTTCATTCTTTCCTTCGCTATGGTAACAAGAAAAATTAAAATTGGGTGGAAAGTGAAGAGTGGAGTGTCTAGGTCTAGGTTCCCAGGTTTTCTCAGTCTACCCAGCTATATGCGAGATAAATCATGAAGCTCAAAAATATAATTTCTTTTAATATTTTATCTTATTAATTTTTTTAACTTATCTCTTTATAATATTTCTTTAAATTTTTATTTCATTTCTTCGCTCTGGTATCGAGGCAAAGCGCGGTATTGAGTTACACCTCTCAACACGCACAACAATGCTTCCAGAATTCGGCGGAAAGTCCGGAACGGAGTGTCTTAACACTAGGTTTCCTCTGCCTGTGTGCGGGATACAGCGTGAAGCTGAAAAAGAAAAAACTCATTATAATAAATAGTTCGTGTGTTGTGCAACATAAATATATTATTTTATTCATTTACATTTTATGATAGCTTATACACTACGCACAATGAGGCTCGCCTACATTCATAGATCTAAGAAACTCAATATCTCGATATAATGTTTCCTTAGAAAGTAGCATAATGATTGATGTGGTGCGCCAGTCCTATCTATCTCTTCTAGTACCGTTAATCGAATAAATATAAGCAAAGCATATTTTAAAGTTGTTATGCATTTTAAAGTTAAATGTAATTGAGGCTGTCGTGGTGCAGCGGCATAGCGTCTGATCGTGAACGTGACGGTCGTGGGTTTGAATTCATTATTTTCATTTCCTTGCTTTGGTAATTAGACAAAGCGGGATGTTGAGTTACGCAACTCTTTGCACAATGCCTCCAAAATTTTGAGAAAAGAAATATTCTATATTAAAGTGACTTTCTACAGTAAATTTGAAAGATAACAAAGATATTATAAGTTCATTTAGAAAAAAATTAAGATGCTCTTACAATCACGTAACAGTTTATTTGCTTCAAATTATTATTAATCCCTTCCGTGGTTTTGCTGAGAAAAAATGACTTCGTAGCGTATTCGAAACTACATTATACGATGTTATTACAATGTTATTGTAAAATAGACTGTATTGGTGGACCATAAAGCTGTATCGGAAGATAGAAGACTGCAGACATGTCACATGGCAACATGCAACAGAAATAAATTAAAATAAATATATACCTTATCCCCTTGGAATAGGATAGTTAAAAGAGCTTGCTTGACCAGAATGTAAGACTTTTAGCTTAGCCAATTTAAGCTTTATATGAAGGATTGAATCGATCAATGCATTTTGGTGTGGGTCGACTTAGTTTGGCGGAGAGAGCGGGTTGCGGGTCGCGGGCGCAGGTCCAGGAATGCGGTCTGAGGTACTCCATAGGCTATAAGTATGGATACCCGTTTATGTATAAAATGTTCGGGTGGCCACGTATAGTTTGAATCGTGTTTAATATCATTGGTTTTTGTGTAATTATTATTTTTATTGTGAAAGGATGGTGAGGTGAGGCGATTTTAATGTTTCTATGGATTAGGTATAATATATTTTCTAACATTGTTAATTAGATTTGCAATGATTCCTCTTATATTTTAAAGTGGAGGCTGTGGCACAGTGGCCCGTTTGACTGTAAGTGCGAGGTTCGATATCTACTTAGCGCATTAAATTATTTAGCAACAAGACAAAGCGCAGTTGAATATTACCTCTTAACAAAACTCTTGAAAATTGCACAAAGTTTCGTCTGATTTTCTTGTTATATGCAGGATACATTATGTTATAATAGATATTATCCTAAACATGACTTTACACTTGACTTTTTTATTTCATTAAAATAATATTTATAACTTGACTTTAAAAAAAAACATAATTTAATTTACCTAGCTTATAAGTTACCGTGGTGTTCCTTATATATTATATAAAGTGAATAAGAGCTCGCGGCGATGGCGGTTTTTTGACCGTCGGTTTGGAGGTCGCCGACCGACAAAACAATCGAATGTAGTATGAACTGTAATTATTACTTAACGATACTAGAGATAGATAACCGAAAGATACGAGGGAAGATATATTTCATTTACGAATACACTAAACACACATCAATATATTAATTACATAGCAATATGTTAACTGTGTGTTGTTATTATATATGTTTGGAATAAGATAATGATTGTAGGTTCGATTCCCACTCGAGGGTATGAATTATTTTCATTTCTTAGCTCTAGTAAAGACAAAGCTCGGCGTTGAGTTAACGTTGTATCTCGCATATACAATTCTAGGCAGAGGAAACCAAGTGTTAAGACACTCGGTTCCCAATTTTCCGCTTGCGTGTGGAGAACGAAACAACCGAGAAAAGGAGAGTCCTCTTTTCTAACGTTTAAGTGGGAAACTGAATTACTCATTTGTAGCTTGTATCTATTTTCAATATAAATTGTAAGTTATGTTTAGAAAATATATACTAAGGACAAAGTACCAGATATTTATAAATAAAAGAGTAAGAAATCTTTTAAATTAATATTATAGGAATATACACTTATATAAGACAATGTAAATGAACAAACAATGGACAGTTAGTCCAATGTATTTATTTTATTTAACGTTTTATCCCTTAGCAAGATAGCCAGAGAGAGGACCAGGAATGCCAGACTAGGCAGGCCAAATACAGCGGGAATGTGGAGTTTGTCAGAGATCAGAGAATTTGCACATTACGTGTTCAATAGTGTACCTCAACGTCAGGGTTTGTCTTTCATCAGAGCAGGCAAATGAAAGTAATTTTTCTAAATGAAGCTATTTTAACCGGATTAATCGCATATATTTTGTATTTTTATATATTTTTGGAATTTTGTGAAGGAACACATCTCCGATATCAAGAATGGGATACAAAGAATGTATCAAAGTCAACTGTGTGTGAGCATACTGTGGATAAACCCAACCACTACATTAGGTTTGATAAATCCTAAATCCCCGCTAAGGAAAACAGATACATTCCTAGAATGATCCGCGAGACTATTTAAACACAAAAACATCCTAATTTCAATAGAGAGGATGGCTGGAAACTTTCTACCACCTAGGACCCACTCATAAGATCATTGAAGTCTCAAGCCCACCATACCAGAGGGCAAGATACTATCAGCTCATTCTGCAGGAATCCAGGGCAGTACGCGAGGCAATTAAGAAATCGTTGGCGGTAGTTTGATATAACAATTATGTCAACTGACAGATGAATGCCACCTCAGTCTACCCGTGACCACGGACTACTGCAAAGTGTTCGAAACATCGGGTTTCCAAAAATGTATAAAAATACAAAATATACGCGATTAATCGGGCTAAAATAGTTTCATTTAAAATGTGTAATAATCGTGAAAATCAAAGAACTTATTAAAGTAATTCTCTTCACGATAAGATCTGAGTCTATAAAGCAGGGTATGCTTCTGTCTATCCTAGAAACCTAGTGCTCTGTTCATCTCGTTTCGAGACGTTGTGCGCCATTTTGACTTGTTTCCAGAGCGACGAAATAAAAGCAAGTCATTGCCTCGAATGAGAATCGAACCACACTGTACGCGCCTACAGTCTCGATGGCCGATTTCCATTGGTTTCTAAAATTGCTTTCATCTATTCTGTATTACATGATAATAATATACGTAAATTTATGAAAAATCATTTGCCTAGAAAAAAAGAAAGAATGCAGCTTCACTCTTTTTTTTTATACTGGGGTAAGCTTGTCCTATACCTACCCCAGTATAAAAAAGTAACTAGTGTGTAGATAAAGTTAACAGAGATTTGAAACGAACGAACGATAAGTGGGGAACACTTTTCGTCTAATCTTCGGGACATTATGTTGTGGGTGGCTAGCCTTAACGCTGCGCTATGTCTATAGCCACGAATGGAGATCGAACTCTACCATAATGAAATAATGATTTATAAATTATATAGGTACTTACATTAGATCATAAAAGCTGAAATAATATATTTCAACATAAACACCTCATTTACATTGCATGTTCTAGAACTTAACACACATAAAGTAGGAAATTTTATGCTCAACTACTATTTTAAATGCAAATAGCTCTCCTGTCCTGTCCTGTTGGAAATAGACGTAACAACTGGTAAATGTAGAAGTGTACTAGATCTTATATAATATATTGAAATTGTAATAAATATACACATATGTACGAGTATGTACGTAGATGCCAGTCGTGGCGACTGCAAACAGGTTGTTAGTTCGATTCCCACTCGGGGAAATTAAATATTGAATATTTTCGTTTCCTCACTTAGGTAATGAGGCACATGCAGCGATGAGTTCCGCCGCTCAACACGCAATGCCTTCAGAATTCTGCCTTCAGAATGAAGTGTTCTAATGAGTACGGAGTTCCGAACACTTGGTTCCCAGAGTTCTTCTCTGTAACCTGCTACGTTGGATAAAGCGTGAAGCTAAAAAACTCATAGCCTGTACCTGTAGTATATGACATGTTCTAAGTGCCGATATAACTCTGACCATAGGTAGAGTGGATTTACCGAAACTATTAAGATGGTGTCATAAAGCACGTAATATACGCGTTCACCAGACAAACTCTTCAGCTCTTTATAATATTAGTAGAGATATACATAAAACCATGATAGAATTGGTTGTAAACAAGTAATAATTCTGATTTGCAAATATGATTCCATTTATGGAGACGTCTAATTTATTCTTTATTATATGATATTAGTCTGAACTTGAATGTCATTGGTAAAGAGTGAAAACATAGTAATATGTAAAAGTACATATTAAATATAAAAATAGCACCAGGCACAGCTACTCGGAGCTCATCAGTGCAATTCCATAGGAACCGAACCCGCACGGTGAATTCATGGAGGAAGATAGTTTCTTCTTTTCCTACACCAGCCATGTTGTGGGTGATATTTTTTATTAAATCCAGTAGTACAAGATTTTTTTCTAACCAGCTAAAACTCATTAAAATATACACATAAAGTTTCATCCAAATTTATCCATCCGTTTAGAAGGAATAAGAATAGATCACCTTAACCACACATATAGAAGAATTATATGTAAATGTAGGTATATACGTATATGTATAATACCAAGCATATTACTTTTGGTCTTAGACCAGACGGCACAGCGTCTAGATGCGCCGGTCTTAACCGTAAAAGGAGAATAAAATCGCATTTCTCTAAACTAGCCGAGCTCATTTGCATTCACTCGCGTGTGTCTCAACGGTCGTTCGTGAGGTCACTATTATGCCATGATTTAACTCGAGCTACAAATAAATTGAGCTATGGCCTTACTTGGTTATTTATGGATATGGATGTTGTTATCATAAATTTTGATCGAGATTAAAAGTAATCGTAGTGCTTTAATTATTATTTGTTAGTTATTAATTATTATCCATTCAAAAAATATTTTGAACGTTATTTAGACGTTTAAACAAAAATTTTGCGGAACTCAAACTCTCGTTTCTCGGAAATCGTCAGTACATCACAGTTTTAAACCTTTTTTTAAGTTAACAATTTACACCCACATTCTATTTTTGAGGGATAGACGAAGAGAATATAATAATAAAACAGTCTGTTTTCTAGTCCTCATACAGCTAGGGTCATTACGTGTGAAAGAGCAGAACATTGTGCCTGCATATAGCAAGGTAGGCAAAGGGAACTTGGAAACTTGCGTTAAGACACTCCGTTTATTATTAAGACATTTCGGTTCCTTTTTTTTGCCGAATTCTTGAGGCTTTGCGTGTTGAGTGGCGTTAACGACGCCGCGCTTACCCTCTAAACTTTACCTAAGGAAAATAAATGTATGAAATATTTAATTCTTCCGAGTGGGAATCGAATCCACAGCCGTCGCATCTACGTTACGGCGGCCTCAGAAACATATACGTTTTAAATAATAACTTGTTAAATGGATTTCTTATATAAACAGATTCCATCTAATTAATCCCAATAACGTGTCTTTTTAAATTTTTCTTTCTTTTTTAATTATTTTGGGAAATATAAATCGATAGAAGATAATTGACTTTTGTTATTATACTAGCGGCTCCCGCGCGGTTACGCCCGCTTGAAATATACAAATATTTACTTAAATGTATTTAAGCAGAAACCGACCAAGCGAAAGTCGGACTCACCCATCGAGGGTTCTGTACCAATTTCAGGATTGTGATTGTGAAATTTCTTATAAGTTTTGATGATGCGGCAAATAAAGTTACAAACTTAAGTTTGCTCGGATATAAACTAATTTTGTATGAAATAAACTACAAATATAGATAAGTTTGTATTATTTCACATCTGTCTAGGTAAACCGTATATTAAAAATCATTGTTTTGGGTTCCCTTGGCATCCCTTATATATCTTCTTTCTACAGACACTGTCACATCCGTTACGATTTTATTATAAGTTTATACGTGGCACAGCGGGCCAACGTGTGACTGAGAGAGCGATGGTTTTAAATTCGAATCCTATTCGGGGATATGATTAATTGCATTCGCCCGCTAATGTTGAGCCCCACCATTCAATACGTCATAAGCAATTTTAGAGGGAATGTGGAGTACGGAATGCTCTGAGGTTCTCTTTGGCTATCCTGATGCGGGAAAAAGCGCGAAGATTAAAAATATATGTATAATATTTTATAAAATCTGCGTTTTAGTAATGGGAATTTACGTCAATTTTCGACGATTGAGTAATATTTATTTTTACTTGGCAAAATATAAACTAAAAAATTTAATTATAACTATTTTAGGAGTAACACTGGTCTCATAGTTTAAAGATGACGTCAGAAGTATTTCGCAACTGCGCTGCATGAACAGTCACGAATATTTGAGTCACGGAATTTTTATTGGGGTACCTAAATATAATTTATCTTATATCTTAAAGTGTCTTCCAAAATAAATATATCTTAACTAAGCCCGGGTGGAGTGACGGGGATTAATTCGTATATTTTTTGCATTGAATAATGTCCTGATAACAACATTGTTATCAGAGGGAACCTATTGTTAATATTCTTCGTTCCTTACGCACAGCCCAATATTAGAGACGTTGCATCTTGAGTGACGGAACTTAACGTGGCACTTTGTCTCGTTACCGGAGCGAGGAAATAAAAAAAAATCTCCCAGTGACATTTGAATCCACAATAGTCACGCTTACATCAAGCGCTGTGCTATTGCGCCATAACACCTTTAATATTTATTTGAGAGAAAAACTCTAATAATATATTTTTTTCAAAATACTTTATTTCCATTTACTTTATATACTGCATACTTTCATATTTTGCATCTAAAAAAGTAAAATTTAGTTTATTCTCAGTCCTGTAGAAACAGTTGAAACATTAAGAATTCCCATAGTAAGTAGGTAGTAGGGTAGCACACCCTACGCACCCCAAGCAACACTTCAGCGTTTACATGCAACTTTTCAGCGTTTATCGCCGCATACGCCTTGCTGCTTCCTGGATGTGCACTGTCTGTCAGGCTGTCAGCAACAGTAGAATTTTACAAAAAAATATTCAAATTTCATTGAATATACCCTAACGATGTTTCCATATACAATTTTTAAACATAATACACGCTGTTTAAAATTAAAAAAAATAATAGCTAAATAAAGATCTTCAATCAAACTTTCTTAATTAAAAGGAGAAAATTTTGTCACCGTAGAAGAGTTAAAAATGAAAAGTAAGTAAGGGTATATCAGGAAGCGTCACCGCAAGGAACTTTACGAGTTTTAATTATAAAGTGGGTTGGATTTTGTCTGTTTTAGCGCTATTTTAGTATAAATCTCAACGAGTTTTCTAAGTATAATTCTCAGCCGCTATCGCCTAAGATATTGAAATGGTCGCCGCATCATTTAGAGTTAATGGGTAGTGTACCAGGATAGAGTATCGTATCTGCGTAATTATGGACAAATTAATGCTGATATCGGGAACTTAGCTAGCGTGTATATTTAGAGTAATCTTAAATTTTTTTTTTTGAAAAAAGAACAAATATTTTTTGTATAAATTCACATTATAGTTTTTTTATTTTAAATTAAACTCAACTTAAAATAAAAAATTAAATTTAAAAAGTTAAAAATCGTGAAATATATCAAACTACCGTTAACAATGTCTTCTCCACTTTTTCAAAGCACTCTGCTTTTGAGAGTCCACGTCCATTAATTTCGGTTTTTTTATAGAAATGACAAGGAAAACGAGCGTACGGGTCACCAAATAGTCAGTGATCACTGCCGCCTTTGAGGTGAGGATAGACGCGCTTTTTAAATATACCCATGTCGTATTGATCTATAAGCACTGCCGCAGGTAGGCTAATCAACACTTGCGTGGCGCGTGAAAGGAAGTTCCTATGAGACTGTACAGTAGTGAAGTGCCACGTATCCAAATGGTGTAGATGATATTTAGGATTATGATATCAGTACATCACAAAATCTAATGATGTTCGGTTTGAAAATTCGGCAGCAGGTAAATGTGGTAGAGATCGTACAGCAAAAAGACGTCTTAACGCAAGGCAAAGTGTCAAGCCTTTCACAGATCATTGGTCGTTGTCCCCAATGATTCAAACAGCACTACGTTGTATACGATTAAATGGTTCTAGCTGATACTGGGGTGCACTAGCCCAAAGTTGAGTAGACTAGAACAGTTTAAGAGGCTGTCCATTGTCTGTCAGTTCCTTAATAGCAAAAAAAGTTAAGTATATTTTCATAAATTATTATATTTACGTATATTACGTTTATATAATTGAATGCCATCAATTACGGGGTTTCTAGTTCACACCACATAATGAGCCTCTCGTCGAACTAATTAATTGCTTATTATCTGTTAATATAGAGGCTTATCCATATTTGATAAATACCTAATCTGCAAATCGGTTCCTGAATTATATTGGTTCTTCAGTTAATTGGGTACAATTATTTATGAACTACGCATAGTAATAGTGACACTTTCTAATACAAAATGTGCAAGATTACATTTAATACAAATAAATACATTTTCAAGAGAAAAACAACTAAGTGTAACTACAATAGTTTTTAATTTAACTATAATAGTTTTGAACTAGAATTTTTGTAACTTCAAGATGGTCCACACTTGGGATATCCAACCAACAACCATTGTGGTGGTTATATTTAAACTTTATAAGCTATTTGTAGCTCCGTCATCCACGGATTCTCCGGAGGAGGAAGGAGGAGGAGGAGTGAAGCACAATGACCAAGTGACAGTAGGTGACTTGAGTGTAAATTGCCTGCAGTACACGAGTTGCAGGTATTAGTCAACACTCTGAAAGAAGGCTGTGGATCTAATGATATAATCCTGAATGCGAGTATGACAAAAATTCTGGTATTTGAAAGTAATAAAGAAAGTACGGAATGCAAGATCAGTGTAAATGGTAAGATATTAGAACAAGTGAATGAAGTGGTCTATTTGGGAAATATGTTCAGTAGAGATGTAAGATACGAAATGGATGTGGGAAGGGTGAATGGTGCCTTAGGTACATTAATGAGAGGCGAAATGTCAGTATAGCTGCACGTTTGGTCGTACACAATACAGTGTTGGTACAGGCGTTTGACGGCAGCCAAACGTGGGGATTACAGAAGAAGAATGAAAGAAAGATGAATGCTGTGGAGATGCAATCTCTTAGTAGAATATCCGGAGTCAGCTTAACTGACGGAATTCGTGATGAAGATATATACAGTATGGTAGGTACTATCAAAGATGTCACGATGAAGAAGAACGTGCTCAGCTGGTTTAGATATGTCGAACGTACTGAGTGATGAAAGAATGGCAAAAAAGATTTATGACAGAAAAGTGAGTGATAAGAGAAATAGGGAGAGACCTAGGTTGATCTTTGAAAATACAATATCAAAGATACAGGAGGAAAGCCGCGTAAAAATCATGAGGACCCCTCGGAGGGCATGTATGAAGAGAATTGATGACAGTGGATGAGACGAAAAAGGTATGCAGAGGCATCTCTGACTATCCCGCTAGGGATACAGCATGAAGCTAGATAAGATTAGATAAATTCTCTTATTTTGTCCCCGCTCTGGTAGGCAAAGTCAGGCCCGTGTGGTTCCGTCACTCAACCTGAAAATTTGCCGGAAATTGGGGAAGAGATCTTAGCACTTAATTGCTACGATATATTCATTATTTGTTTTCCAAATCATTTGATATATAGAAAAATATCAGAAATATAAGATATATGTCAATATTCTTTTGAATTAATACTTAAATATTTAATGATCTGCGAACAAACAGAATGGAGTCACGTGACAAGCTAGCGTCCATTGCAGCTTTAATGTACATTCTTTGTTCTAAAATGGCTGCACTCAATCGTAAGGTGCGTAGAAATTCTTTGCGATACAAGTATAGTATTTTGCAAGTAAATTGAATGAGCTTTCTCAAGCTTGTATGTATACTTTGCTGTGCTAAAATAAAATAAGTATAATACCTTAAGGCGGTTCTTCTAAAGAAATATCGTCGTGAATTAGTGTAAACGAGTTGGCTATTACGAAGTAAGAATTTTTTTAAGATAAAGAAAACCGAAATGTTTTCTTGTTTTGTTGAAGACAATGAATACTTACTTATAGAGTGTGTGTGCAGCAATATTATGTAGCTAGGATAAGAAATGTTTTTTTTATCAGCTTCACGTTGTATCCCGTACACTGTATGGTAGGCAGAGGGAACCTAGTGTTAAGACACTCCGTTCCCCACTTTCTGCTGAATTCTGGAGGCATTGCATGTTGAGTGGTAGAACTGAACGCCGCGCTTGTCCTCGACATCAGAGCGAAATAATGGAAATATAAATTTAAGTAAATATTTCATCTCCTCGAGTGGGGATCGAACCCACAACCAGTTGGTTTTACAGTCACACTTTGTGCCCCTAACTGACACACGCGGCGATACGACTCGATAAGAAATGTTATCTATTAATTAATGGAATGATAACATCGTCGTGCCATAAGTGAATTCTAATCTTAAAAAATAATACTTATATTAATTTTTATATATATCATGTTCGGTTCCGCAACCTAAAACACGAGCTAAGCTGAGCCCGTATTAGCTGTTAAAACATTTTTTTTTTAATTTAGACGCCTTTACGCAAATGTACGCACTAAAGTCTTGTAAAATGTTTCCTAATTATGAAAGCTGTAACATTGGTTATTTTTGATGAATAAAAGAGATATTTATTTATATATTATAACCTGTTTACACTAGAAACAGACTGTTACTAGGCAGAATTGCTGTGGCTCCTTATTCTATCAAGTAATATGCATTTATATGGTTCTTCATTATGTATAAACCGAAATTAACTTAAGGTGAGGAACCATAAAATAAACATAAAAGATTTTTACGGTTAAGATATAGAAAAAAGTAACGCAATCTTAACTTAAACGGATAATTATAAAATCAAGCACCATCATAACGGCTGATAAGAATGATCGATAAGTACACCATTTACCACATTTTTTCAACTTTTACATTTATAGGTACATTTGTATGGGAGAAACCGGCTGGACCAGTGTAATTGATGACAGACAGGATCGAAGCTCCGACACATACTATAAACTCTGGACTCTTCCACGACACCTAATTATAGGACTTTTTTGTATATACATTGATGGTTTTGAAAGTAAATAATAATATATTTTATAAATTAAAACGCAATGTACACAATATTAAAATATTATTCAGTTGTAGATTATATAATATCTGCGGAAACGAAAAGCTTTATCAATATGCGAGTGATCCATTAGTACGCATAGCAACAGTATTTTTTTTCTAATTGCTTATTTTTTTTTTGTCGTAACGACTACATGTTATTCATTCAGCCTGAACACCCAAATTTAGCACAATATTTTTTTTAAATAAAGAAATAATTAAATGTAAACGAAACTTGTATATTTTTCATAGAAATGTATTTGAGAATCTGCAGTTAAAGAATTTATATTTAAATACGATTAAACAAAAAGAAATGTTAAAAATAACTTTTTTTTTCACAATTAATTTATAGCTCCAGACTCTGAATTTTACGGCTTTCCACTTTTATTTAATAAATATTTTATATCAAGAAGTGAACCTATAATTACCAACAAAGAATTATCACTGCGTTGCTGTGAAATATTAATAATATAATAATTAATTATATTTAATCAATAGGAAGCGTGATTAATAAATAATGATTTGGGTTCACTCAATGATTGAGCAGAATTAAGAATCGTTAATTAAAAATGACAACTTGCATTATCTTATGTTTGTTTGGGCTCTATTAAATACCTATACATATTATATATAAGGACTAACTCTAAGGAACAAGAAATATAGAATGGAGACTATTAATTTCGCTTTAATGAGCGCAAAGTGTGTTTTACACTAGGTTCTTTCTTTTTACCTTGCTCGAATGATTGGCGTTGAATTGCATCTGGGCTTCCTTCACATATTAATATATATTTTGATTTATATTCACACAGGACACTCCGATTCTATTAAGATATTTCCTTTCGCCACCCTTCGCCGTATTCTGAAGGCATTGCGTGTTTAGTGGCGTAACTTAACGCTGTACTTTGCTTCATTATTAGAACGAGGAAATAAAAAATATTTTATATTGCATTCCGCCGAGTGAGAATCGATTCCACAACTTCTACTTTAGCTTAAAATGTAAATTTGGTATGGGAATTTTGTTTCTCTCTCTAAAAAATCTCTTATAAGCCGTCCAAGATGGGCTGTTTTAAATTTTGCTTCTTTTAAATTGTTAAATGCGTATGAATATCAGTAATTGCGTATTATTTGGTAATAATTATTATACAATCATATATTCCGAAGAAAACTATTAAATTTAAGTATACGTTATGTAATACATACAATTTAAAGGGAAACTATATATTATTTAAGACAATATGATATCGAAACGAGCGGGCAGGAAGAATTGTACTGCAAAAAACCTGACAGTTTCGAACCAGTGCAACCGGTCTCACCGAATCTCCCGGTTTCGTACCCAAAACAACATTAAATAAATATATTTGTACGAAAGTATCACGAAATTTTATAGTAGTAAGAGCTAAAATTGTGTGAAAAGTTTCATAATTATGTGATGTTCGATTTTGCGAACTGTATCATACCAAATACAACTGGAGTGCTGTAAATCAATCGTGTTGGTCGTTAATTTTTTTTGTTAAAACTTATTATATACCTACGTAACTGTAGGTATAATTTTATAATATTATATTATATTATATTTTTTATCATACAGTTGTACTTATAACTCAAGGCTATTACGGTACAGTGGCAAAGACTGACTGTAAACGCGGTGGTTATCGGTTCGATCCACTCGGGGTATCATTTCCCCTTTAATTCTCTACTTATCTTTCTATTTGGATATGCTCTAGCATAAAGCTTAAATAATTTTAATTGTTTTAAATTTTACGTCTTCATAAAATATTTTTATTTGTGTAATATTTCATATTAGTAAATACAACACCGGACGGCAACAGTTGAGATGTTAAATCAAAACTAGTTATCATATAATTTGAAGAAAATGAAGTTGTACAACATTCTTATATTTCATTTTAAGGGTTGTTTGCGACGCTAGATCTGGATGGATTAGTTTTTTATTAATTCTACAGTTATAATTTAGTTGTGGATTGGATTTCGAATTGGAGGCATGGATATTTTTCATTATTTATTATTCATTTCCTCGTTCTGGTAACAGGACAAAGCGCGGCCTTGATTCCCGCAACTTGACAAGTAATGTCTGGAAAATTAGTGTAATATGGGGAATCAAGTTAATCGTCTTAAAGTTAAGTTCCCTTAGCCTATTATATAGATACAGCTGTACCAACCTTTCTATTCCAATCGTTTGAAAAGTTACGTTTCATACTGAGAAATAAAAAAAATATAACAAAAACCATCTTGACAAAAATTTTATTTAAAATAATATTAAATTAAATACCTATAATTAACAAATACACAAGAATAACAACTTTGTATACACATACCCACTTATACTCCATACATGTATACAGTATATAATATTTATGTAGGTAGGTAGGTGCAAAAAACGCAACCGAATTTGCGTGCATTGACTCCGCGGATGAACCATTTAGCTATGGCCTGTAGCCTGCGTATCGTAAAACGTGTTTTATTACCGTTCACGTTGTTGAGACGGTCACGAAATATTATATTTGGTCATATTTACAAGAATATGTGATTTTTTTTAGTTTTAACATTTTTAATTGTTGAGCCAGAGATAGTAATTTTATTTATTTATTATAATAAATACTCTATAACCACCAGTACCTACATTGCTTTAGAAACACATCTTTTTAATTGCTTCACGCTGTATCCCGCATACAGCACGGTAGACCGACTACTTAGTGTTAAGAAGACATTGCGTTCGTCACTTTTCGCCTTCGAGACATTGCATGTTACGTAGTGGAACTCAACATCACGCTTTGCCTTGTTACAAGAGTGAAAAAAATAATATAATTCATTGCCTAGAGTGTGAATCAAACCCTGCACCAAGACGGCCTTTAGACCTCACGACAAATACATATAAAAGAACTAGAACGAAAGTCAAGTGTCATGTACTCTAGACAAGCGGAAATAACAAAAATACATAAAATATAAACATTAACATCTCTTATCAAGCCATAATTCAACATAATCTCTTATAAGGACTAACCTAATAAAGTGAAACGAGCCAATGGTGTAATGGAAACGCGTAGAACGACACCCACACATGTATCCAGCCAATCACTACTCAGTACATGCGCAGGAGTTTGGTCACGAAGTGGCTCGAGATTACGCTGATTGTCTTCCCTGTCTAGCTCGAACATGGTTTGTATGGCTGTACCTATTGTTTGTTATAGTAGAGATTATTATTTTATTATATATTTTTTTATCAGCTTCACGCTGTATCCCGCACACAGCAGGGTAGGCAGTGGGAACCTAGTGTCATAACACTAGGTTCCCTCTGCCTACCCTAGGCAGAGGGAACCTAGTGTTATGACACTCCGTTCCCCACTTTCTGCCGAATTCTTTAGGCATTGCGTGTTGATATACAAGCATTACATA
Source organism: Heliconius hermathena (assembly GCA_013403705.1). Taxonomy (NCBI): domain Eukaryota; kingdom Metazoa; phylum Arthropoda; class Insecta; order Lepidoptera; family Nymphalidae; genus Heliconius; species Heliconius hermathena. The sequence goes on along the minus strand of JAAIXJ010001733.1, from coordinate 494,488 downwards.
CAAATAAATATATATATACATATAAAAATATTATGTCACTGAGTTACTTACAGATACCACACAGCTGCACAATTATACGCTTAAGTTTCTCATTTAGGTACCTTGGGGAGCAGTAGGAGAGGATTTCTAAAAATTCCTGTAGAAGTGGGGAAAAAGGGATTTAAGGACAAGTTGTAACAATTTAGTAGTAATATTTTAGAATTTTAAAACCTCACAGCTGTAGTTTTACATGACATAGGACTAAGCAGATTTTATGAATGATAGTTTTTTGCTTGCTAACATTTAACAACAGTTTTAACAAAAACAGTTTTACGCCTTTTCTTAACTACCTTTAACTATTAAGATATTTCGTTCTCCACTTACCATACAATTTTTAAAACATAGCTTGTTGTGTGGTAGAACTCAACGCTACGCTTCGTCTATCAAAGCGGGGTGTTAAACATTATAAATACAATCAATCCCTCCAGTGGTGATCGAATTCATAACCATCGTATTTACAGTCCAACGTGTAGGACAACCACTGCACCACGACAGCTTTAATTTTAATAATATTAAATAATTTTCGACCAACTTTGCAATTTACTCTCTGGTCGTTAATAAATTACTGTCACGATAATGAACCTTCGTTAGGATTACTTAGCAATTCTAATTACTTAAAACGTGGCTGTGTTAGAGAAGAAAGTGGTTGAAAATGATTTAAAAATGTATTAGATTTACAATTTATTTATTTAAAACGATATCTTTTTAATGAATAAGTGGGGAACGGAGTGTCTAACACTAGGTTCTCTCTGCCTACCCTGCTGTGTGCGGGGTACAGCGTGAAGCTGAATAATATATTTTATTATAATAATTATATTATACGACTCTTAATTATTAGGTTTTATTAAAAAAAAAAATTAATTATCTTTTATTAATTATGTTTTTGCCTAACTAGATGAACCTCTTTAAAACATTGGATACTGCGTAGCGAAATCCAAAGCCATGCTGGACTTTAGACAACAAAGACACTTTTATAATAAAGGCCAATCCAAAGCGACACTATGATATATATATTTTTCTTATTATCATTTATATAGTATTGATTTTTTCTCGCTAAACGTTGAAAAAAAAATACGTTGAGCAGAAAAAATGGGTGGGTGGCTTGTCTGCCACAGCCATCTCTTGACACCATTCGATTAACCACATGTAGATGGATTGCATAAATTAATGGGGATTTTTTAGTTTTTTTTTATTTATATTGCTTCAAATTATCATTGAGTCAAAAAATATAAAAAATCATGCATTCCGCACATAGCAGAAAATTCAGAAAATAATAAAAAATATTCCATTTCCTCGAGTAGAAATCGAACCCACAAACTCTCGCATTTACAATGGCACTCTACATAAAGTTTTCATGCTTAAGTGAAATTTAAATTACATCCTGACAGATCGAGTGCCCCCAGCAATTATATCGACGAAGACAATTTTCGATATTCCGAATAGTTTTGACATTTAAGCAATTATATATATATTTAGATGAAGTACCTTGTTCAAAGTACAGACCTCACACAGCTATGTAGACACTAAAGTAAAATTACAATACTGTGTACAATGGGTGCATAGTTTTGTGCACCCATCATTTTAATTAGAAGATATATTTTTTGACACGATATGTTGAGAGTTAAAAAATCGTTTCACGCTTTAAAATAAATAAGGAGAAAAAAATGTTAAAACACTCCGTTCCCCGTTAAGACGTTTCCGTTTCCCACTTAAGAGATAGCGGACTACAACGTGAAGCTAAAAAAAATAATCAGAAATTATTTGATATTTTAAAAATACTACTACTATATTAACTGATTGAAAAAATATATGTGCCGAACCTCCTCCTTTTTTACTTTTTTTTCAAAATTTAAAATAATATATCTATATTTATTTATGAGGCCTGTCGTTTTCTATTTTATTTTTGAACAAATTTTAAAAACTCTTAATCGTATTTCCCATTTGATGACATTAACACCAAGTCAGGATCTGTCCGTGGAATGCCAGAGAAATTGAGGGAATCTTCACTCACTTTATAAGTACTATGTGTGGAATATTTCATATTCATTCATTCATTCTAGAAGGATTCTTGAAACCGCATCTGTATGTAAACGCGTCGGTTCTGGATTCCCTCTGGAACGGATTGTCTTAACTCTAAATCGCTCCTACCAATCCACAGTGTACTACTACATGTTGGATACAGAGTGAAACTTAAAAAAAATTTTTGGATATAATTTTCTTGTAATTCTTAAACGATACAAAATAAATAATCTAAAGAAATATATAATACGAATGTTTTTATAATGAAGATAAGCTTGTTTACGAAGCTTTAACATATATAAGCCTTGAGATATCTAAAAATATTGGGAATAGTATACTTTTGTTTGGCAATCTTAAAAGATTTTACAACAAAGGAGTAACTAAATATGTTGAAGGTTTGGGGATTTACGTGAATATTTTTACATTGACTGATTTACTAACGTAGGAGTTTACTTTGCTCGAAATACTTGTTAGAAATACACTTAGGTATACGAGATTGCCTAAAGAATACATGATACACTAACCGACATATTCAAATTATTTAAGATGTCGCACAGCGTTTTGTTCTACCGTACCCACACTTAGCACTCAGCGGAGAACGGAGTATCTTGACACTAGATTCTAATTGCCAACTCTGTAACTTGTATATACAGTATAAAGCATGAAATAAAAAAAATACATAATTTAAAAAGTAGAGTGGGAGATACAAAAGCAAAGACACCTCAGTCACAAAATATTGAAACAAAGTAAACTGCAAATTTCTAATGTTTTACAATAATTATACAGTTTTAAAAGAATCAAATATTGGTACTTTCGTTTGATTAATTAAAATTAAATTAATTATAAATGATTTAACAAGTATTTAGAAGAGAAGCGTTTCAGCTTTTATACCTCTCCATAGTGGCTCAGTACATACACTACAGTGTTGACGTACTGGTGCGTGCTCGTGCTATAAAATAATCTAAAGAAAATAGATGCGTTATAATTTCTAAAATTTATAATATTTTTTACTTTACTATTTGAGTTAAGAAATACAACTTGTATTAATATATTGTTATGTAATAATAACGATCAACTGACCGACCAGTCTATATACAATTTAAAAATAATTATAAATATCGAGCGACACAGGCGCGCTAATGTAAACGTGATAGGTTGTGGGTCCCATCCGATTTGTGGATATGAAATATTTAATAGTTTTCTTTCCTCACTCTGGTAATGAAGCAAAGCGCGGTGTTGAATTTTGCCACTCAACGCTCAATGCCTCCAGAAAAGTGGGGAAAGGAAGTATCTTAATAGGAATGGAGTGTCTTAACACTAGGTTAAGTAGGCCTAGTAGGAGGTCCCAGGTTCCAGAGGGAACTACTAGGCTTTCCCTGTTATCTGTGGCAAATAGCGTGAAGCTAAAACCAACCTAGTGTTAAAATAATATCTTCTTTATTGTAGAAGTGATTGTGAAGACTTTGAATTTTTTAAAAAATATTTAAGAATACATAAAAAATATAGGTATCATGATAAAAATTGACCACCCATCATATGATATGGGGTTCGGTTAATGTCTTACCTGTCCTACGCATTAATTGACAGATGAATCGGTATCGGCCACGAATTAATCGTTCGCGTTGAATTATTTATAGTTCGGCGGCGAGCGGGCAGCAACAGGTCCGCATTGTATAGTATAGGGAATGTCGGGATGAGGGATCGTTAGGGCTGTTGAATTCCTTGTTTTTTTTTGTTTATTGTTTCTATTATCTGAAATGTTTTTTTAAACTCTCTGTTTTATGAGGAAGAACTTAGTGTATCTACTTTCTGTTGATAAGCTTTCCTAGGCTAATGTGATTTGTCCTTTTGTTATGGGCGTAAGTCGCTTTAAGATTTATTTAGCTGAATATCATTATTTTTCAAATATAAAAACAGAAAACGTAATTAAGGAAAACAGCCAGACTCTCGCAACTTTTGCTGTGAACCGGTTTTTTTTTAATCGAGATTTTTATTCAGTTTTATATTTTCATTAAATATTTAATCTAGTTCGTTTCAAGCATCAGATAAGAGACATATAAAGATAAAATAAACAATATATATGTATATTTGTATAGAAATCTGCTGAAATCATCTTCTTAATTTAATTTAATCTTTTCTTAAAAATTAATGGATTATAAAAATAATGTGCTAAAAGCAAGAACTTGTTTAAATGTTACTTAATAAAACAGTTTAAAAAACATAAAAAAATAATGATTTATGAAGTTGTTTACGTACAGTGTAGAAAAAATACTCTATTTTTTTATATTCAAAAGAATAAATTACCTTTTGACGTGTATAAAAAGTACAGTCCGCAAGGTCTAAGCTGAGCTTAATATTTGTGTGAGTGTTCATTTATGATGTAGGTTGTCATTTGCTTAGCCTAAACCAGTCTATACTATTTATTGAGACAGTTGTCAATATTTGTTTATTGATTTTTGTTGTCTACATCCTTTGTACAAATATTAAATTTTTAATTAAATAACACATTGTTACACATTTAATGTTTATTATATTAATTTTAAAAAATATATTTTATTTATTTATGTCCGATTCAATAAAAGTGAAAGATAAAGTAAAACTATCACCATACTGACAAGAATGGAAAAATGTATGTAATCAAAACGTAGCAAAAAAACATGGACACAACGCTTCATGATATAACGGAAAAATTCACTATTACCCATGTTTTTACACATCAAATGACATGAAATGTTTACTTAAACATTTATTTATTATGCAAATGCGTTTTTCATTTTTTAATATTGGATTCTTTGGTAATTTTTAAAAATAAACTTGAAAATGGAAATTTTAAAAGACACACTCAACACACAAGAAAAAATGTTAAATTTGCCATCTAAGTAGGTTAGGTTAGAAGAATTATGAAAGGATTACTCGAAATTCCTGAGGAAACGACAAAAGAATGGTTTTCCATTTTTAACTTAACTTAGCTTCACGCTTTATCCCTAGCGGGGTAGTCCTAGGGGGTAGCGAAGGTCAACCGAGGTCTCCTCCGATCTCTCTTACCACTCACTTTTCAATCATAAATCTTTTTTGCCATTCTTTCATCACTCATTCGTTTGACTTGCCCTAACCAGCTGAGCACGTTCTTCTTCATTCTCACTGTGACACCCTCGCTAGTACCTGCCATTCTGTGTGTATCTCTTCATTGCGGATTCGATCAGCTAAGCTGACTCCGCATATCCTACGAAGAGATCACATCTCCACGGCATTCATCTTTCTTTCATTCTTCTTCTGTAATACCCACGTTTCGCTGCCGTATAACAGCGTCGGTACCAACACTGCATTGTGTAGGGCTAAACGCGCAGCTGTGCTGATGTTTTGCCGTCTCATCAATGCAGTTAAAGCTCCGTTCATCCTGTTACCGGCAGCAATACGCCTTTCCACATCCATCTCGTATCTTCCATCTCTACTGAACATACTTCCCAAACATACCACTTCATTCACTTGTTCTAATATCTTACCATTTACACAGATTTTGGATTTCGTCCTTTCTTCATCTCTTTCAAAAATCAGAACCTTTGTCTTTTTAATAAATAAATATAAATAAAAAATAATTAAGCTGACCAAATAAAGTAACAACCCTAAATCGAAGGTGCGCGGGCGCAAGAGCACGGCCAGGAATGCGAGCTCTTGTTCGTTTTGGGGAGAGTCGCAGGTAGGCGCGCCACGCCCGCGCTATCCGCTCACGATACCTACTCGTGCTTATTATTATAAAATATAAACTGTTATAAATAGATATTATTATTTATTTTATAGATTACTATATCCTTAACAACTATTGTGGTTTAGTGGGAATGCGTCCGAATGTAAACGTGACAGTTGAACTATCGTTTTCCTGTTTTGGTAAGATTAGCAGTTCAATTTTTTTAGCTTCACGCTGTATCTAGCACATAGCAGGATAGGCGGAGGGGACTTTGAAACCTAGTGTTAAGACACGCCGTTCCCATTAAGACACTTCTATTCGAGGTGGCAGGATGCGAAACTCAACGCCGCTTAAGTAGCATACATTAAGAGATAATATATAAATGGTTATTAAAAAACCGTGACCTTCGCTTACAATCACACATCTCAATAGCTCTACAATAATGTAATTTCGGGCTTTTTTATGGACAATTTTGTCTATATCTAATACATTTTAGTGAAGTACAAATTTCTAATAATGGCCCTCAATTTCAACTTTATTTAAAACGATGAGTTGAGTTTTCAAAGGTATGTTTTTGATCAATTTATGTTTTTTTCATTATATTATATAGTAATAAGTGATTAGTTATTTATAATATGAAAATAATGTCTATACTCATTTCTAAGCTAATTTGAGTTTAGCTGTTTCTTTTATAAAAGAATCATTCTTTCTTTTTTAAAAATTATTGTCGGTATACGTTCTTTGCCCTCGGTTAATACTGAACCACTCAGTATAGTTGCAAAAATGCTTTTTCATTTCAGTTTTCACGTTTTTCAAGTAAAATTTGAAAATTTGTTATATGAAAACAAATGTTTGTATGTATTTATTTTTCACCCGACTTGAATTCACGATTCCATCTACACGGTTCTTTCTTAACGATTCCCTCTGACTTTCCTGCTATATGCAGAATACAGCGTGAAGCTAAGAAAATAAGATTTTCAGAAGGTAGAATGGATAATGGATATATCTTGACACGTGCATATACTGTATATATATACGTTACTTAAATTTTTATAATAATTTAATTTCTCTCCCCCTAAATAAAAGATACAGCATGAGGTAAAAAAAAATGTCAAAGAATCCCTCATTAATTTCGTTAAGGTATATTCAACTTGTGCCACTATAGTTTAACTTATTCGTTCAATGTAAAATATCCTTTGGCCTTTACTGTCAACAAGTGAGTAACAGTCCCTTTGCCACAGGCCGTTGTCGAGTACGTAGTGAACAAAGAAGTTTACCTTTTATTTTTTGCACAGTTTAAAAACATGCCGATCAAAGTTTAAATGCCCGCAAAATACATAAAATATTGTCTTCATTTATGAATAACTTAAAGCTTTTAAGAAGTTTTGTAATCTTAAATATTTGGTAAAAGCAAACTTAAATAAGCCAACGATTAAAAGGTCCCCGGGTTTCGCAGGGCACGGGTGTATAGCTGTAAAGGGGATGGTCGTGAATTCGATTTCCTCTCGGGGGAATAAAACATTTAATATATTAATTTCCTAGCTCTGGTAACGAGACAAGGCGTTGGGTTTTGCAACTCGACCAATGCCTCGAGAATCCGGTGGAAATTGGGGAACGACAGTGTCTTAATCGGAAAGGAGTATCTTAACACTACACTTAACCTTTGCTTTGTTCTCTCTCTCTACGCTGATGTGAGCGGGATATAGCAGTGGCGTAGCTAGGGTATTTGCTGCCTGGTGCAGCTTAGAACTTGATGCCCTTTAGAATGGACAAAATAATTTCAGATTTCAAAACACAGTAGAGTAGATATATAAATTTTTATTGCTTCAAAACTATAATAACTATATATAAGTTATAATGGGGGTCCAAGATGGAAGGCTTGCCCGTAGCGACTTCTGCTAGNTGGTTGTGGGTTCGATCCCCACTCGAAGAGATGAAATATTTACTTAAATTTATATTTCCCATTTCTTCGCTCTGGTGTCGAGGTTAAGCGCGGCGTTGAGTTCTGCCCCTCAACACGCAATGCCTCCAGAATTCGGTAGAAAGTGGGGAACGGAGTGTCTTAACACTAGGTTCCCTCTGCCTACCCTGCTGTGTGCGGGATACAGCGTGAAGCTGATTTATTTTTTTAATTTTATACAAGTGGGGGCCTTAATAAGTGGATGGGAGTACTAGGATTTTTTTTAAATTCCTATTGAAACGGGAATAAATGCTCACTCCCCACAAGCGAAGTTGAAGTTGCAAAAACTTGTAATAAATGTTGTAATTTAAATAAGAATAAATAATACAATTTAAATGTCAGTTGACATTGCAGTATATTCAATTTTCAAAACTACTCAAGAACTGTTTAGATATCTAATTAGAATAAAGGACGCAAGCCATAGTAAATTATGGAAATAGAATACTTAACGTAATTGCTTTTCAAAGTTAAGTTGCCTTTCTTGTGTTATTGTAGATTGTTAAACTATAGTAGAGGCCGTTGATGTGCAGTGGCACAGCGTTTGACTGTCATCATGGCCGTTGTGGGTTCGATTCTCAATTGAAGTAACGAATTTCCACTTTCTAGTAACATGACCTGAAGCATGACGTTGAGTTCTGGCACTTAAATCAAGGTATATTATCACGGGGTGGGTTTGATCCAAACTCAAGGGAATATAATTAGTTTTATTATGGTAAAAAAAAGTAAAATATTGAATTACACCAATCGACACGCAATGTCTCGAAAATTAGGCTGAAAGTGAGGAATAGACAGTGTTCTAACACGGATAAATATTATAACAAGTATAGAAGTTTCCTCTGACTATTCGCTAAGTGGGATACATCGTGAAGATAAAAAAGATGATCTATATTTCTACTGTGGCTATAATTTCAAATTCAAATTCAAAATATTCTTTATTCAAATAGACTAATAAGCACTTTTGAATCGTTGAATGAATATGTAAACAAAAAAGCTATCACCGGTTCGGAAGTTCTGCTGAGAAGAGTCGGCAAAAAACTCAACAGTTGCTTTTTTTAATATATTATATTATATCAAATATGCATTTAATTTTAATATTATATATCTTCACATTTTAGAACTACAACGACAGTCAATATACCTATAAAACATAAACCATTATAACGATAATAAAAAGAGAAAAAACATCTTAAACATGGGGTATAAAGGTTCTTGTAGCTATTTTCGTCGAGTTTTCGAGATAATCGACGTTGTTAGTAGCTTTTATTAAGGGCTCGGTGTATCTTCATTTTGGTTTAACTCTGGATGAAATTTATTACGAGACGCGCAATAAAATTTATTTTCCATTGAAATACGTAATTGCATACTTTAAATAACTTAAAAGGTTCTTTCTTAATAAATGAAAATAATATATTCTTAATATTATTAATATATCACTTGAGGCTGTAGTGGCGCAAAAGCACAAGTGTGTGACTATAAATGCGACGGTTTTGGGTTCGATTTCCACTTAGGGAAATTAAATGTTTAATATTTTCATTACTTCGCTTTGGTAACGACGCAAAGCGCACCGTTGAATTCCGCCACTCAACACGTAATACCTCGAAAACTTGGTCGAAAGTGGGGAAAGGAACTGTCTTAATGGAGAGTGTCTTAACATTAGGTTCCCAGGTTTCCTCTGCCTATACTCCTACGTGCGTGAAAAGTTTCCTTTTTTGCTCCTCTATAAATCTTTTTTTTGTTAAAAAATTATGTTCATATTTTCTTAGCTTCTGTTTATTAATACTGGTTTAATCCTAATCAGAACATTTTCAGTATTTATAAATTTTGTTACTCAAAGATATCTGTACATATATCCATATATGTAATCATACAAAACACTTCCGTTTCGTCTCAGTGACTGACATACAATGCAGACGGAAAGGATTTATAAAATTGAAAATTGACATCTAGCCCTATCTTAGGAATACACTTCCTAAGCGAGCGCTAAGATATAATATCTCGGCATTCCTACAGGAAAGGGAAACAATGGAAATCCAATTTACATTTTTAACATTTTTAAAGTTTTATTTCACACTTAGGAAAGAAAAATACTAATTTAGAAAACGTATAAAAATATTTGATAAATAGTATTCTCTCTTGACAGACGATAATTTTTAGTAATTATCTTTGGGTAGCGGAAACTTGTAAAAATCTCCGTACAGAGAATGCTAACAACATAAATAAGTTGTTATAAGTGTATAAAAATTTCGACGTAGCTTGATGAGAACGTATGGCTTAGTGGTCAGTGCGTCTGGTCGATTTTCAGGAGGCGCGGGTTCAAGTCCCACTACATTCAAATTTTTATACGTTTTTGTATCCAATTAACATCTTAAAGACAACAAAGACAGGAGAGACGTCTAAAACGCATATATGTCTAAGTAACTATCACAATTACTGACTATAATTTTTGTAATTCACCTTGACACTAACTGGTTTAATATTTAGTACACAGGTGTAGTAATGATTTATTCTTTTATTAAATTGTCATTACAAATTGTTGACTGTGCACACTTGGTACAAGAAATATTATATTACGGTTGGATTTTCTTCTTGTCTAGTAACATTATTGCGATATTTGGTTCATTAACTAAACAAGTCATTTTATCATTGCCGAAGCGATTAGGGCTTAACGCCATAAACTAAAAACTAAACAGAACAGAAAAGTAAAGAAAGTGAAGCAAAAAGTAACACATAACTTGACTAAACGTTAAGTTAAAATAAAGAGATATTCAAAACATCATACATTTTAGGCTCCCGTTCATTTAAATTTATAAAAATATTTATTTTTAATGCATATTTTATAACTATTTAAAGCTAAGCGTGGCATTGTGTTCCATCTCTCAACATGCAATATCTTCAGAATTCGGCGAAACGTGGGTAACGACAGTGTTTTCACGGGAACGGAGTGTCTTAATACTAGTTTCCCAGGTTCCCACTGCTTATTCTGCTTTGTGTGGGATTCAGCGTGAAGCTTCAAACAAAACGAATAGTAAGAAAGAGATTAAATTTAAATTTACACGTGACTTTCAATCATATATATAGTGTTTAACAGTCGGGAGCTCAAGTACAGCTTTGGCTCAGTGTCGTGGTAGGTTGACTATTTTTATTGAGTCTTGTCGTCTACAGTTTTTTTTTATGGAAAAGACAAGGCAAACGAGCGTTCGGGTCACCTGATGGTAAGTGATTACCGCTGCCCACGACCCCGTGCAACACCAGAGGAGCTACAGGTCCGTTGCCGGTCTTTAAGGTGGGTTGGGCGCCGGAGCCTAGCATTACCTGGTGCGAAACGCAGTGGCATAAAGCCACTACTTAACGCCGGTTTTAAATGCCGCGGGTGGTAATGATCCAGTTGAGTCCGCCCATGCGTGTTGCCGTTGCTGGCGACGTGACTCTACCACATGTACTTTAGTCGCCTCGACACCACCAGTACCAGGATGATCCTATTCTAGGTCAGGATCACGCGGCACAAGAGTTCACAGTGCAGATTCTTAATAGAACTCTGCATTTGTGTGACTGTCTCTAAAAGTAAAGCCAGAAAAAAGACTTTTAAAATAAAGTTTGCTATTAGAGAGAACAATAAAAAATTACAAAAAAAAATATATCCATTCTTCTATACTACACCGGACATTAGTTCGAGTTAATAATGAACCGTCCCGTTATATCATCAACAGCGTTGCGTCTGTGCTGATATTTTAACACATTGCTATTATGAAGTAGGCAGCAACAGATTTAAATAGCTGTGGAATTAAAACCTCAAACTGAGTCCGATTCAAATCAATTTAACATGAGTGGATATACAAGTTTATTATTACAGGAAATTTGATTATATAAGCGAGCAAAAACTGTTTACTGGTATTTAATCTCTTTAATTACTTTGCTCTACTAAGATTTTATCTTAAGAAATTTATAATGGGATTTTTATAATTAAGATCATCGTTTAGGGACAGGATTGGCTGTAGCCGCGATAGTTGTGAGTTGAAAGCGCGGCGAAGTGTTCAATGTGAATACGGACACTGCACATAATGTCTCCAAACATTGGCAGAAAATGAGGAACGGAGTGTTTTAACACTAGATTTTCTCTGCCTACCCTGCTATATGGAAAAAGTATGCAATTGAAAATAAAATTATAATGTGTACCATTATTAATGAATTCATTACGTAATTTCAAATGGACTAGATTATTTAAAAATCCTCCTCCAATTTATTTTACAATTGATTTAACAACATTGGTCCGTCAAAACTAGCTCTGTTCTTACTTTATATTGTGATATTTTTATTGCAATGATTGTCCCTTAATGTCGGTACTTTGCTTCGTATAGATGCCAGGCTTTGTTATTTCAGTATACATATATTTGTGGTTGTGCTAAACGTTAAAGTATTTAATTTTATTTAAAGTAAATTTGTAACGCAGTTGACGTCATTGTCAATATAACGGATGGATTTTGTTAAAAAAAAGATTTTTCAGCTTTTACCATTCTAGTGTGTGATTTACCTAACTTAACTACCAAATTTACCAAGCGGTAATATATCTAAAGATTCATTAGTAAAAATTAAGATTTACCAATACACGGGCTTTTACAGTTATCCCGTTTCTAACATAAATTTTTAAGCGAAGCGGAATTATTTTTAATATGGTTTTTTTGTTTAGCTCATAAAATCGCTTAAAATATTTTTTTTCTGCTTCACACTGTATCCGCACATAACAAGCAACACAGAGGGAACCTAGTAGTAAGTTACTGTGTTCCGCTTTCACTTTCCACAGAATTTTCGAGGCATTGCGTATTGAGAGGCGGAACTCAACGGTAGAAATAACCAGGGGAATATTAATAAATAATAATTCATTTCTCCGATTGGGAATCGAACCCACAACCGTCGCGTTATAATCACACTTTCGCTCCTGCGCCGCGCTGGACACAAAAAAAGTTAAACAATGGATCCAAATGAGCAACAAGTAAAGTAAGGCAGAACAACGTATCACGTATATATAAAAGGAAAACAACGAAAACGCGCCGGCGCAAGCGAGCCGATGGGAGATATTGAAATGAACAAGACATAGAAATGCTTAAAGGTCAGCGACGTCTCATGCCCCGCGATCGCGAATATGCAACTGCACGGATTGAATTGATTCCTCTGTGGTTTTAATAAAATTTGTATAGCTATAGCGTGGATAAATTTTAATAACTTATTTTTTGTGGCAACCATGGCGCAGTGACACAGTGTTGGAGTGTAAACGAGTTTTAGGTTTGATTACCATTTGAGGGAATTCATTGTTTTTATTTCCCCAAATTGATCTATCTACGGTGTAGTACACCAACGGTTACGTATTTCTTTAGATTGTTCCAATTCCAACCGATATATAACCGAATATTTTGTTAGAAAGAATAATAATATTAAGTTAATAAATATTAAGTAAGAAAAGAATCAGCAGGGTAGTCAGTGAGAACCTAATGTAAATAAACACTCCATTCTTCACTTCCTGTTTGAATTCAAGATATTGTACTAAGTGGCGGTACCCAACGCCGAAAATAATAAGATATTTATCAGATTACATCTTTAGAAAGTTACAAGCAAAAGTTTGTAATTCCAAGTACAAGAAAATGTCACGTTTAAATATTTAGCAGGTACTTTAGATGAATATCTTATTATTACGTGTGTGACTAATTATGTAGCAACGTCGGTATGTTCATTTAAGATAAGCAATAATAATTAATTGATAATGAGATACCGTGAATATCGAATATAATGAACATAATTGATAACTGGGAAATTTTGAATATTATTTTTTTTCTTTTTGTGGCGTTGAGTTCCGCCACTCAACACACAATGCCTCCAGAAATCAGCGGACGGTGAATGTGCAGGATACAGCGTGAAGCTGATTCTTTTATTTTTTTCTCTACATTCATCCACCTCCAAATCTCCAGTTTGTTGTGTTGCTAGGCCTACCAAAAACGGAAAATGAAAATAATTATTTTCCTGAGTAGGGATCAAACCTACAACCATCCCGTTTACAGTTAGATCAAAAGAACAACAAAATGATGATTTCGAGAAGTAGTTATGAGCTAGAATTTTATATTGGTTATATCTTCAGATACAGGAATTACAGATTGGGAAACATAGATTACTTACAGATTGTAAAGCATAGAGTCTTTTATTACTACTGCGCTAGGTATTCAAAAATAAATAAACAAAATAAATCAGCTTCACGCTGTGTCCCGTAAACAGCAGGGTAAGCAGAGGGAACTTAGTGTTAAGATACTCCGTTCCCTACTTTTTGCCGAATTCTGAGGCATTCCATGTTGAGTGGCAGAACTCAACACCGCGTTTTGCCTCGATACCCGATCGAAGAAAATGGAAATATAAATTTAAATAAATGTTTCATCTCCTCGAGTGGGGATCGAACCCACAACCAGTCGGTTTTACAGTCGCAGTTAGTGCCCCTGCGCCACGACTGGCCTTAGGTAAAAGCCATGAATTAATAAAATGAATGTAGAGCAACGATAGAGCATTTCAATTTCTGAAGCTAAAAAATTGTCCGGAATTTTGTTGACTTTTAAAGGCCGGCAACGCACCTGTAGCTCCTCTGGTGTTGCACGGGGTCGTGTGCGGCGGTGATCACTTACCATCAGGTGACCCATTGGCCCATTGGCACCCATTGTGACAGCGCTCGTTTGCCTTGTCTTTTTCCATTAAAAAAATCGTCATCATAATTCTATATTAATGATGTCTAATGCCCCGGTTTGTGATACTAATGATATTTAATTTTATTCTTTGTTTTCCGCCCATGTTGGACACGTCACTTATTGTATTGTAGAATCGAACGCCTCATGTTTACCGCCCTGCCCTGTTCACTGTTCTTCAAAGTGGAATTTGAAATAATTATCATTATTTCAAATTCCACTTTTGTGGAAAATTACACAATTGGTACAGGTTATTTCAGTTCGGTTGGATGGTATCTATACCGTCGTTATACACTTAATAAATCATAAATCTTTTGGGATTTTATTTATCGCAAAAATTATTGTAGTAATAAAGAAAAATGTTCAATTATTTCATATAGTATCTGAAATATCCATTTCTAAAATATCGTTAGAAAACGTGTAAAAACGTTTGTCCCGGGTAAATCCCCCTATCCCGTGGAAATTCCGGGATAAAAATTATATCGGTCACTGAAAGTCCCATAACAATTAATTCACCTTTTCTGGACATTAGCTCGAGGAAATAGAAAGACAGACAGAGACAAAAAATGTTTTTTTTTATAGTGTATCATGTAAATAACCACATGCACTTGCAAAAACAAAGTTATTTTGAAAGCACTAACAGACACTTCAATTTTATTTATAAGAAACGTTCAATGCAATGGAAACATTGTTAATATTTTTTTAATCAATATTTTTTTATAATAAAATAATACTTTACTGTGGTAAGTTTAACTAAAGAAACTTAACTTAAGGTAACCATTTTTGTATTTATTTAGAAAACGTATAAAAATTTGAACGTAGCGGGACTTAAACCCGCGCCTCCTGGAAACCGACCAGGCGCTCTGACCACTAAGCCATACGTTCTCGCCAAGCTACGTCGAAATTCTTATACGCTTGTTACAACTTATTTATGTTGTTAGCATTAAATATTTATCTTTTGTTCGATTTTGTTTAGGTTTTTTTAAGTAATATTTTCTTTGGTTACGTTTACTTATTAGTTTAGTTCATTTTAATAAATTAGGTATGTTTTCTTAAGAATTTCCTTCCTAGTTACTCTTAGTTATTATGTTTTTTCATTTCAATTACTCAGATATTTTTTCTAATAATAAGATTTTTCTCTACTTATTATTCTTTTTCAGCTTCTTGTGGTTATTAAGGCTTATGTTTTCTTAATAATCCTATTGAAAATTGAGAATAATTTTATAAATAGTCGCGCGGGCCTGCTAATTCTATAATAAATAAAAATGCGGTTTAAAAAAAAATTGCAGGCAGCATAACAGGGTAAGCAAAGGAAACCGTTCCTGTCTTTCTGTCCAATTTTTTTAACTCAATTCTGCGCTTTGCCTTGTTACCAGAGCGAAGATATATAAATAAATGATTCCCGTTAGAAGGAATCGAACCTTGCTCAGCCGTCATGTTTACAGTCAGGCACTGTGCCGCTGCACCACGATAGCATATGTGCTGGCCTGATGGGATTACAATAAATAAAATATTATATCAGTATTAATATTGAGTCAATTGATAGAACTTTTAATTAAATTAAATAAACTTATTTAATTTAATTAAAAGAAACTTTAGAACTACCTAAATATAACCTAAGTGAAACATAGTTTATGTTTAACTTGTTTCTTATACTACAACAAAATCTTTTTAGATATAATAAACTATTTGATCTGTACTTTCGTATTTCAAGTATAAAAACAAATTATTATATTTCTAAAGTCTCTCAACGAAAAATGTTTCAACGCAATTATCTATAAAAAAATATAAACAATAAAATAAATCAGCTTCACGCTGTATCCCGCACACAGCAGGGTAGGCAGAGGGAACCTAGTGTTAAGACACTCCCGTTCCCCACTTTCTGCCGAATTCTGGAGGCATTGCGTGTTGAGTATAAAAAAAAAATATTATATTTAATAATATATTCAAAAAAAAACTAGCCCAGTGTCTATCAAAGCCGACATATCGGTTATATCAGCTCTGTACGTACAAAAAATACCTATGGCTGGCAGGCGGCCCGCCTTGATTCATGAAGTGAAAAAAGGCAAAAACTTGACTCCGCCTGTACCAAAGATCAACGCGGCGAATAAAGCGTTATAAATTCCTTTATAAAATAAACTGACGTGCTGATAGTATACACGCAACAGTTGTTACATAAAAAAATATTTTAATAAGAAAATGAAAAATTGTCTAAAAAGAGGCGATACTAAAACGTATTAAGTTATATTTGTTTTATTCAACTACCTTACCATACTATTGGTTATCAAATAGTTTTATATATTTTATCTTTTAATTTCACACTGTATCTTGCACTTTTTTAAAGAACCTTTTTGCAAAATTTAAGATTTAGCCATTTCGGTCATATCGTGCGCCTCGTAGGCTAGCTCATTTTGAATCAGTGATATCTCATAAAGTATATGTATTAGAATGATAAAAGCTAAAAGTGACTTTTTTATTTGTCTAATATGTTTATTTTGATAAGGATGAATACCAAATTATAGAAAATACATTAACAATA
Organism: Heliconius hermathena; assembly: GCA_013403705.1. Lineage (NCBI taxonomy): Eukaryota > Metazoa > Arthropoda > Insecta > Lepidoptera > Nymphalidae > Heliconius > Heliconius hermathena. Next base: position 477,533 of record JAAIXJ010001733.1, on the reverse strand, counting down.
GCCCGGTAAATTTAAATTAAATATATACCACATTAATAAATGTTCTCATTTTAATAAATGAGGCCAGTCGTGGCGCAGGGGCACAAAGTGTAACTGTAAAATCGACTGGTTGTGGGTTCGATCCCCACTTGAGGAAATGAAATATTTACTTAAATTTATATTTCCATTTCTTCGCTCTGGTGTCGCGGCAAAAGCGCGGCGTTGAGTTCTGCCCTTCAACACGCAATGCCTCTAGAATTCGGCGGAAAGTGAGGAACGGAGTGTCTTAACGCTAGGTTCCCTCTGCCTATCCTACTGTGTGCGGGATACAGCGTGAAGCTGATAAATGGTTACAGTGGCTCAATCTTTAGAGACAAATATGTACCATCGCGGAGTTTTTAATAGATTTTTAAAGGACAATATTTTTGTAAAACATTGTTTTTATGTGTCTCATAAGGTTGAGTCAGCGCACGCCTTGTAAGCGTTCAGGAACCTCATTTTGGGTGACCTTTTCTTAAAACAACATAATTCCTTGTTGCCTAGCAATAGTTGCTTAGCGACGGTTGTAATTAACATGTCAGAATAAATTACATATCAAATTGAAAAGTATTTTGATGTATAAGTATATATATAGAGAATATTACAAATATGAGAAAAAAAGTAACCTATGTCCGTCCCGAAACCCTCAAGTATCTCTAAATGAAATATTATCACAGTCAGATCAGCAGTTTGGTCCTGATTGTGTCACAGACAGAGAGACAAACAGAGTTACTTTCGAGCTTATAATATAAGTATGCAGGTATGGATATATAAATTTTCTTATCTATTAAATTATTACAAAATTGTAATACTCATATTCATGTCGTTTCTTATTATTAGAATAATATGAATGTAGAGCAACGATACGAGCGAGATAGAGGAGTTCAATTTAAAATTCCATTAACATTGCACTGCGGGGCAAGGATGTTTCTATCAAGAGCGCAAATAAACGTGTTAGAGTCAGAATTTCACAGTGGAACATCCAACGCGCATATGTAGATGGATTCAATCCAATTTATACATTAAGTTTATTGTGATTCTCATTTAAAATGAAAATAGAATAAAATATTATATAATAACATGTCAAAATAATTTACTTAACTTATTTGTTTTTATTTTAGTAGGCTAATATAAAGTCAGATCTATACTATAATGTCAATAATGATACTGCCAAAATCTGCCAAATCTTGGTCTATGTAAATATTTGGGACCGTCATGACACAGGGGCACAAATATACGAATATAAACAAGATAGTTGTGGGTTCAATTGTTAGAATAAAATATTTAATGCCATTTTAAATATTTTTTTCAACATCTCAGGGAGCATAATTAGCTGAGATACACCTTTTGAAATAAATAATCAACTGTAATGTCCTATTGTTTTAAAATGTTATGTTTTTCATGGCTGTTAATAAATGTTTTTATTATTATTTATTATATATATTATTATTTAATTTCTACGCTCTGATAATGAGGCAAAGTGCCGCGACGTTGAGTTCTGTCACTCAACACGCAATGACTCAAGAATACGTCGAAAAATGGAGAACAAAAGTGTTTTAAAAATTATTGATACTTTGTACACTTATTGAGTTTTTAACATCCGTTATGTTAGAATCTCCTTCTTTCTAAAGACGGTAAAATTAAACACAAATCACCGGAGGCGCGATCTAGGATTGCATTAATCACGATCTTGAAATAGTTTTATATTTTTTTTTAACTTTCATAGCTCCCGGCGTATAATTGTCTTATTGGTTGAGTGGAACAATTTTGAGATGTTTCTAGTAAAAAGAAAATAAAATAAAATATTATACCTCTAAGATTTTGATTAAATAACCTTTTATGAGGGTGAAGTAGAATTTACTATATTCTTCAAAAATAAAAACACTTTAAATTATAAAATAATTAAGCATATAAATATATTATATTTTTTTTGTTATATTTCTTTGTGTGCAATAAAGTTTATTGTATTGTATTATATTGTATATATTTATTTATAAAAGTTATCTTAATAAATTAATAACTTTAAATTTTGGTTTAGTGAAGTTTTATGTTGCAGGCAATTATGACTGTGCAACAATGTAACGTAAGAACCCTTATATCCTTCGAAAAACCGATCTATTACAGTAATCAATAAACATTAACTGCATTTCCTTTGATACAGAGTAGTTCTGGTACAAAATCGTTTAAGTTTATTATACTAATATCCTATACCAGATTGTATGTATTCTAAGGACTCAAATACAAAAAAAAATTAACTTTATTTTATTTACAGTAAAGTACTTTATTGAATACCAAAGGCACTCTAGGCTTGTGTTTCAGCTATCTTAAGTGTATCAAGATTAAATTTTTCTTCCCGTATAGACTATCCTTGGCTATTTTGTATTGTAGTTTCAATACAAGGCTTTTGTGGGGAGATAAGCCTTTCGCAGGCCATTTTATAAGATAGGGTAAGATAAAAGTGGGTATTATTCTCAAATCATTCGATATATGTTCTTAAGTTTATTTTAACATTAGACTTAGTTTTATTCAACTAGCATGCAAAAAAAATTAAAGAAGATGCTATAAAATTTTATATGGTGAGTAACAATTTAAATGTTTTATATAGACGCTTATAAAACAATTGATTACTACTATTAAGTAACTATAGAATGAATTTCAAGACCTATAATAATAAATAATTAAATTTTCATTGCACACCCATTATCAAGAACATGAAATACCTTTAAAATGAATATTATGTTGTGCTATCAAGATAGTACTCTTGATTCTGAGTAAGCGTTGTAGTCTGACAAAGGCCTATTATAGATATTAAAGTTACAGTCGTGGTGTAGACAACAATTTTAGTAATTAATGTATAGTTATTATTTTTCCTGCGTTTTAAATGCATTGTGTCGCAGTTGGACAGGCTGACTAGAAAATGCGTTGATAAAAAAAGATGATAAATTATATTTTTTTCTTAGCTTCACACTATATCCTGCAAATAGCAGGGTTATACTCCGTTTTCCACTATCCTCCCAGTTTTTGAGACATTGTAGGTTGTCGCGGAACCCAACTCTGCGTTTTGTCTCGTTAACAGACCGACACAATAAAAAAATAATTGATTACACCGAGTGACAATGCAGTCAAACCCTTTTTCGATGTTCATATTGAAAAAATACCATTTCCACCATGTTTCCTGTTCAATGGATTCCAGACGTCGTAAATTTGCGCTTATTCAGCTAAGAATAATTTCGATAAATTGTTCGATGCTTGATGAGCAATTTTGCTTGTATTTAGCGAAATGGACTTGAAATTTTACAATAATTTTTATTAGTAATAAAAATGTTAATTTATTATTTTAAAAACAGTATATGTATTAATTATTTAGGAAACTTATAATATTTGAACGTATCGAGACTCGAACCCGCGCCTCCTTGAAACCGACCAGGAGGCGCGGGTTCGAGTCCCGTTACGTTCAATTTTTTATACGTTTTCTAAATAAGTACTTTTCTTTCCTAAGTGTGGAATAACACTTTAAAAAATGTTAAAAAAAGTCTATGTATTTTTCTTCTTTTTTCAGTTTGATTAAATAATAACCACACACATCCATCCTCAAGTCAGGCAACGGACCTTTAACTTCTATGAAGCAGAAGATATTCATAGTTCATGGGCAAAATTACACGTGACAATGGACCACCTTTGTCACGTATAATTTTTTATGTAAAAATAAAAAATAAATTAAATCAGCTTAATGCTGTATCTCGCACACAGCAGGGTAGGCAGAGGGAACTTAGTGTTAAGACACTCCATTCCCCACTTTCCGCCGAAAATTTGGAGGCATTGCGTGTTGAGTGGCGGAACTTAACGTCGCAAAGGTATAAAAATGGTGTAAAAATAATCTAAGGAAAATGATTTTAGTTCGATATAGTCCTGCGAATTTTATTTTACAAATTTTATTTTAGTCTTCTTGTTTAGATAATTAAAACTTTACATTATACTTAAATTTAAAAGTCATAAAATTTTCTATTCTGGTAAAGTGCTTACCTAAATTTACATCACTTATTTTAACTTCACGCTGTATGTTGCACGTAGCAGGGCTGAGAGAGGGAACCTGAAAACCTAGTGTTCAGACACTCCGTTTTCACCGGATAAGGGTATCGAATTCTTGAGGCATCCTCGTGCTGAGTGACGGAACTTAACGCCGCGCTTTCGTGTAAATATCAAATAATGTAAACATCAAATATTTTATTTTACATTTCTTTTAAACATTTAAATTCTTGTAAATAAACCTATATAATATTGATAGAATAGGTACTATAAGCCCAAGTAACATCAGCTAACGTTGCTTATTCCAATCGAACATTAGCCGGATATAATTTCATCTCGTCATAATCAAAGGTCGTTGAACTATGATCTTTTCAATGTGTGTTATTTTTTTTAAGTTATTTTGCTACCATTTATTTCTTAATACTTTTATGACTCAAATCTTTATTGCTGATAGCTTAGTATTTTATAGCGAAATAAAATTTCGAGTGCGATTAAATGTTTTATTTTTATACCTTGTGTTTCATTAGAAGTCGAGGAATTGATGTCTCTTTTTAGGGGTCCGTATTCAAAGGGTGAGACCTATTACTTAGACTCCACTGTCAGTCTGTCCGTCTGTCACCGGGCATCTAGTGAACCGTGATAGTTAGATATTTGAAATTTACCCTGTTGTATTTCTTCAGATGATATATTTCTGACACTGTAACAATTAAAAACGGAACAAAATATACTTACGGGGGCTCCCATACAATAAACGTGATTTTTTGCTCGTCTTTATAGGTAATGGTACTGAACCCTTAGTGCGCGAGTCCTACTCATATTTGGCCGGGTTTTTTTGCAGCAGTAATAAGAAACTAGTGTAGTGTAGTATAGTAAGAAACTCTTTTTCCACTTTTCTATTGATGTTGTCATTGCGTGGAGTGGGGAAAAAATTATCGCTGCCCAAAAGAAAAGACTTACTAAAATTGGAAAGAAAACTTTCCAATTTTAGTAAGTCTTTTCTTCAAATGACAAAATTGAATTTTACCAGGAGAGTGGATAAGACCTATATATAAATAACAAAATGAGTTGGACATATAATAACATTTGGGAGTAGGACTTCTTCTATTAATAATATTTGTATACTATGAGCTCATATCGGAAATATGAGAAAAGTTGCTTATATAAACAACATTCGTACAAACAATTTCGAGCTGGAGTCGGCTATTCCCAAAGGTTCCGGATCGTAGCAGTATTTGTATTTGTATACTACAATTGGTTTACTACCAATATTACTATATTTATTTGCAAAAAGTTATTATACTGTGATTATAATTAGATTGCTTTATTAGATAATAGATTGATTGATTAACTTTACCGGAGTGATTAAACCATAGCTTACCTCCACCTACTCTGCTATACGCGAATAAAGCGTAAAGCTAAAAATATTATGCTTTGTTTATTGTTGTATGTCATAAAATAATACGAATTTCGAATAGTACGAACGAATGAATATTGAAAATAGTATTATACAATTATATATTTTCTTAGAGGCCAGTGACTGTAAAATCGACTGGTTGTAGGTTCGAACCCCACTCGAAGAGATGAAATATTTACTTAAATTTATATTCCCATTTCTTCGCTCTGGTGTCGAGGCAAAGCGCGGCGTTGAGTTCTGCCACTTAACACGCAATGCCTCTAGAATTCGGCAGAAAGTGGGGAACGGAGTGTCTTAACATTAGGTTCCCTCTGCCTACCCTGCTGTATGCGAGATACAGCGTGATACTGATTTTATATATTTTCTTATAAATTCATTTGTCAGATTTAGTCTATAAAATATTTACAAAAAAAATAACAAAGAACCCAATTTTGAGACATTACGTTCTCAGGTTTCCACCCGAATCGAAGATATAGTGTGTTATATTGAAAAAAAATGAATTGTTTGTATATAAATATACAAATTGATGCCACCTAGAGGAAATCGAACTTACAATTATCACGCTTACAATAAGACTCCGTCTCACTGGGCCATAATATTACATATACAATTAATAAGGAAAGACAAGCCCTTCATCTGATGTCCAAAGAATCGTCACCTGGTTAACCTAAAAAGTAAAAACCACTAAGAAAGAGACAGACTGACAGACATTTGCATTTAAGCTTTTCCAGTAATTTCGTAAGATAATGTCGACAGCTTTATAAATATGTAAGTAGATTGCCATTAAATGGTATAATTCCGTTAAATTGGACACGCCTGTTTTCGCTATTAAATTATCGTCATTATTGTAATGGTGATAAAATTGATAGATATAGTTTAATGTTACAATGTTGTGTAGCATGAGAATAAGTAATGTTATATATTATATATATTAAATATATGAAAAAGGAATAGTGGTCAGTAGGTTGGGTATTTTTGGGTTTTTAGATTGTGTGTTTTTAGAATGCGATGTTGAGATCCGCCACTTGACATGCATGTCTCGAAAATTGTTTTTAGTGTAGGGAATGGAGTGTTCTGTCATTAATTTCTTTGTACTTTTCGCGTTAAGATAAAAAAGTACTCTTTATTGGAAAGATGCTAGTGAGATAACTTAAAACACAATTTTTTTCTTTCTGATTTTTCCTAAGTACTACTTTACTTAACTAGTTACGACTGTTGTTAGGTGAAAGACGCTGCTTACCTTAACTCGACTGAAATTAGCACCTGCGGTTAGTATCGAAGTACGAAATGGCAACTACATTGAATTTATAGTTTATAGTAAAGAAGATTTTTTTTTATTTATATTACATACGGATTTATATTAATCGATTGTAGACGATTTTTAGCATTTCTTTAATTTTAATATCTAACAAGGAATGATAAATATTAAGAAACGTACATAAATTTTAACGTAGCGGGACCAGAACCTTTGCGCCTTGGAAACAGTCCAAGACTTTTATGCTATTAGTATAAATATGTCTGCCCTTATAAAGTGAAATATTAATTGTATATACATATAATTTTAAGACAATCTCATTATAGATAATTTTTTGTTCTGAGAATTTTTTTAATCATATTCAGCATTAACTTATTTAGATAAAGTTAAGACCTCCTTAGAGATGCTTTGAACTTAGTGGTTTTGGGGCTCGATACTCGAAGGAATTAATTATTTTCACTTTGGTAGACAAAATGCGGCGTTGACTTCTGTCACTGTATACATATTTTCTGCAATTTAGAGTAAAGTAATCAGTGTCGTAACACTCGGTTCTCTCTGTCTACATATTGAAAAGTAGCTCCGTTTTAACTTTCGATCCTATACATTGGATAATGGACCAATAAAAACAAATATAATTTGCTGAAATCGTCAAGTGTAAATTGAACCTAGAACAATAGCATTAACAATACATATGCATATTAATAATAAATTCGTGCTAGATAAGACACTAAAAAGAATCATAAGACAGACACTATCATGGCGACCAAAACAAAAACATTTACATTTCTCTTCTTTTAGCTAAATAAATTAAATTTATTTTTCTACTAAGTTATAGATAAAGAGGTACGTAGGTAATATATTAGTTATTAAATTATTTAAGTTCGATAATATCGCTCAGAACATTCTTGTCACAGTAACTTATAAGTAATCAAATTCATAGGTCAACGATCTGAACCTGTTTGGCATCTGACCAAACACCATATGATTATATTTATTGTACAGCATTAAAAAGGGTGCGGCTGTAAGCTACCTACTTATTATATTATTATTTAAATGTAGCTCAAAATTAAGTTGTTTATAATGGATTTCTTCTGTCCGGTGTTATTTGGAGGTGGTTTTGAATTCGTTCAATCCGAGACACTCAAGCTTTAGAGACATTTTGGTTTGGGTGGCGGAGTTGAACGCCGCGCTTTTAAGTACGAAGCGATGTCTTAATTTGAAATATTATTACGCAAGAGATTAAAAATTATTTACTTTAAACACAACGGACCATGTAAATAATCTATATTCTATATTGACAACGTTATGGCATTGGATACTATTATTGTTATTCGAGTTTAGCTGGACGGGAGCCAAGTATTAGACTTAGTACCTCTTCATGTATCTTCTATAATTGAGGTATGATAAATGAGGTAGACATAGCACAGTAGATATAAGTCTAACTGACTATGTTACGAGTTTTTTTTAATGGCTTAACGTTGTATCCCACACATAGTAGAGTAGACAGAGGAAACCTGGGCACCTAGTGTTAAGACACTTTGTTTCCAGTAAGACATTTCTGTTCCCGATATTCTGCCGAATTCTTGAGGCGTTGCTTGTTGAGTCGCAAAACTCAATGGCACATTTTGCCTCATTATCAGAAAGAGAAGAAATGAAAATATTAAATATTTAATTTCTTCGAGTGGGAAACGAACCTGTCATGCTTACAGTGACTGGCTTCATTATGCTTGTTATGAATTTTAATTTCACTATATGAAATATCTCTCTAATATTTGTTGTATTTGCTTTTACCAGGAGTGCGACGTTGAGTTTCGCTGTTTGACACGCAATGTTTTAAAATTTGGTGAAATAGTGTCTACCCTTTGTTATGTACCTGTACGTTAAGAAGAATATTACAGATTTTGCCAAAATTGTTGATGTACATAATATTAATGCTAGAAATAGGAGTAAACTTATTGCACCTGTAACCCGATTACATAGAGTCCGTAATTCTTTTATGGGACAATGTGTACGCTTTTACAACACGATCCCAGAAAACGTCAGAGAATGTTCTAAATCACAATTTAAATGAGTTGTGAAAATACGTTTGTGTGTTAAAGGTTATTACCAAATTAATGATTATAAAAATGATAACACGCCTTGGGAATGAAATGCTCGCTCCAGTCTGTTTCAAAAGTGTCATTGTCAGAAATAACATTTCTGATGAGATGTGTTTTTGTATAATTGATATTAAAAAAAGTCCCGCCTCGTTTCTTGCGCCGGTTCTTCTCAGGTCTGAGGCATTAACTTTAGTGAACTGATGGTAAATTATTTGACGTTCAAAAAATGAAGCATGTAACTTTTTATTATGAATAAAATAATTTGACTTTGACTTTCTTTTTACCCCCAAATAAATATACATTGCAAGAAAAAAGAAACGTACAATTTTTTTTGAATATGTGAATCCAAAGCTATAGTTAGGCGCCACTTTCTTTTAATGTAGAAATATCAATAATAAAATAGGATAATTTTAAGAAGGCTATTTTATTTAAAAAGTACTTAGTTAATCTTATTAAATTTAATAAAAAATCTGCTACAGTAATGCTTAATAATATTAGAGCTATAAGACATTTTTTTAAACTAACTAACAGTTTCCGCGCGGCTTCGCCCGCTAGGACAATACGAATATTTATTTTATATTATTTTAGTGTATTTAGGGAAAGTTGGATGATTATTTTAGTATAGTTATCTATACTGTTGTACATTTAATAAATAGTAATGTAAAGCCTCAGAGTTTTTATTTGATTTCGCTCGCAATAAATGTCTAACTTAGATAAATAGAAAAATAGTTTAATTCTATTTAGCATTAGTAGATAGATTTAGTAGATACGCGCGTATGACAAACGTGTTTTTTCCGCGGAAATCCCACTCATATTATTAAATATTACTCTACAGCCTCCCTCTACCTTTCAGTGAAAGTCCCATAAAACTCAGTTCTCTTGTTCCGGAGATTAGCCAGGACAAACAGAAAGGCAGGCACTATATTCACCAAAAACACGATTATTTTGTAACCACAGATAGACACTTAAATTTTATTTATATGTACATATGTACGTGTAGAAGAACAAATCCTATACTATAGGACGAAAATCTAATTTTGTATCAGTTAATAGAGATTGTTGTTTCGTAAGCTAATGCATACAGACAAGCGGTATTAAGGGTTACATTAGTTACATAGCGGACTGACTGACTGACTCAGTAGGGCGCCTGATTACAAAGTAAAATGAAATTTGTTATAAGCCTTTTAATAATGTAAGCCTCTCGAACTAATGGAATAAGAGCGGTCAAAGGATGATAAGCTTGAATTAAAAATTAATGTCTATTAAAATGTTATTTAAAAAAAACAGTTTGTTATTTTAGCTCTTTTTTTTTTAGTGCACATGGGATAGGTCTGGTTGTTAGAGAGGATTTAGCTTTATTTCGCATATAAATGGATACACAGGAAGTATCTAGTGTTAAGACACTGTGTTCACCACCTTCCGCCCGAATACGAGACATGATGAGTGGTGGAACTCAACGCCGCGCAGTGGACATCGATACTCACAAAAGTCACGTTTACATTCACCCGCCTGTGTCCGTGCGGCACGAGGGATTTTTATCGTATTAAGAACGTAGACATTAGACTGTTGTCTATGTATATATCCATTTTATCTTTTCCATTAATTTGACCGAAATAGTAAATAAACAGTGATCGTTAATTGGCGTAACCCAATGCTGTACTTTCTCAAACAAAACCAAGAGAACAAAATACTTTGAATATTTATCCTTTCTCCAGATTTGAATTCATAATCTTCACAAACATTTTACTTCAGGCATTAAATTCCATTTAACTTAATAACTATAAATAGGCTTAGGTATAGCAAAAATTATAAATCACCATGAATCGTGGCAAGAATTTATTATTCAAAGTGCGTGCACTCTCTCAAAATAAGCAACAGCGTCTGCATACAATGGTGGTGGCATCCTAGTGCGTGGGTAGAACATGACTCAGACTAGATCTGTGTAGGCGATAATTAATATCTGAAAGCTGTCTTACTGTCTCCAATGTTACGGTGTACGGTTTTATGTCTGTAGCTTTCTTACATTTGATTGTATTATATATTAGGTTTTCTTTTGACTATTTGGTAGTTTTGACCGATTTTAAAAGAGAAGGTTATGTATTTAAGCGTTCAAGCAGGTGCGCATGTCAAGATTATTGGTTTTAATTTAAATTAGGTACATTTAGGTTAAAAGTTAGGGAACAGTCAGAGTTTTATCAATTTATAAAAATTGTCGTACATCGTCATCGCCCACATGTAGCAAAGTAGTTCCAGCGAACATAGAGATACTTTTCTTCGCTTTCCGGACAAACTTCAAAAAAATCTTGTTTAGTGGTGGAACATAACTCTGCGTTTATACTTCACCATTGTGGGGAACAGAATAATATAACATGTACACTTGCATCAGAATAATGCATACAAGTCACAATTTATGTGAAGATTTTATATTAGTCTTCTATAGTATAAAACTAACTTAATAGCGGACAAAGTCGTGAATGAGAGGGTCGCTATCCCAATATGCGAAGAATGCTCCAATTTAATTTGTACGACGTCAATAAAATCATAAGATTCGTTTTTTAATTAACATAAATATGTCAGTAATTGCCAACTCACATAAATATATCAGTAGCGTCAGTGACAGTGGAAGTTCCAAGACTTACAGGAACATTAAACAATAATTAAAAATATTTATAAATTGAGGTCAGTCGTGGCGCAGTGGCACAAAGTGTGACTGTAAACCGACTGGTTGTGGGTTCGATCCCCACTCGAGGAGATGAAATATTTACTTAAATTTATATTTCCATTTCTTCGCTCTGGTGTCGAGGCAAAGCGCGGCGTTGAGTTCTGCCACTCAACACGCAATGCCTCCAAAGTTCGGCAGAAAGTGGGGAACGGAGTGTCTTAACACTAGGTTCCCTCTGCCTACTACTGCCTAATTTATTTTTTTTTATTTATCAAATTGTATTTTAATTAATAAAATTCTACAGTAGAATTTTAAAACTATTTTATAAGACTAGAGGTTTTCTAAAGAATCAATTACCATCTGAAGTTTTCGTGTTGTTGTTCGTTCTTTCGTTATTTTTTATAATAAAATTTAAAATTTCCTAAAAAAACGTACTTAAAATAATATTTTGAACCAATGAAAGTGCTATGAGAATTAACAGGTCACCGTCTTCTCCCTCAAATAATGAAGTCTGTGTTAACTGTAGCATGTTATATTACAACATACGCATTTCGCGTGACGCCGTACATTTGTGCTTCGGCGCTCCCGAGCAATGTAAATTAGGGTCTAATTCATGAAATGTTACAAGTATGTAATGTATGGGTATTTCTATTATTAATATTATAATTTATGAAATTAAGATATATTTAAATCTTAATTTTATAAATTGTAATATTGTATTTCGCACATATAAGGTTAGGCAGAGGAAAATCGGGAACCTAGTGTTACAATAGTTCGTTCCCGCTGAATTCTTGAGGCATTGCGTGTCGAGTGGCGGAACTCAACACAACCCTTTGCTTCGTTACCAAAGCGAGGAAAAGAAAATATTAAATATTTCAATTCCCCCTATAGGAATCGAACCCATAGCCGTCACGTTTGGGGAGAGTATTCAACCTAGAAGAGAATAGGAAAGATTAAAGACTTACTAATAGAAGATTTTTAGATTATGAAAAAAAATATATATATATTTTAAATCACCATAGGAATTTTTTTAGTAAGTTTTTTTATTTAATTTTAACCGAATTTCCGGAATTCTCATATTTTACATGTATAGTTCTTATTTTATTATAGTTTTAAGAACGTCGGCATCTTTGTATAACGGTCGCGGCCTTGCGACAGTCATTCGATAGCTGGGTGACACAATCAAACCGCAAAAGGGGAATAAATGTATCATTATAAAATTCTTTGAATTTTCTCGTCTTATATATAATAAATATTTTAATCTTTTTAGTTAAATGTTACGGTTTTTATTTTAATTTACTATACAATGATATCATGTAGATCTAACCACCAATCTAGAGGCCAGTCGTGGCGCAGCGGCACAAAGTGTGACTGTAAAACCGACTGGTTGTGGGTTCGATCTCCACTCGAGGAGATTCCAGTTCTTAGCTCTGGTGTCGAGCCAAAGCGCGGCGTTGAGTTCAGCCACTCAGTACGCAATGCCTCCAGAATTCGGCAGAAAGTGGGGAACGGAGCGTCTTAACACTAGGTCCCCTCTGCCTATCCTGCTGTGTGCGGGATACAGTGATGATACGTGAAGCTGATTATGTGGATCTAACGTTTACTTACAACTCATATTTGTTATTCTATATCTATATTTATATTAGTTACAATTTCTTTTTTCTTGATATTAGTAACAATTTTTTTATTGGTAGTATTCATCTTTAGCTTCACGCTGTCCCCTGCACACAGCAGTGTAGGCACAAAGAACGTGTTACGTGAACGTGCTCCTATTAAAACATTTCGTTCCTAACTTTCCGCTGAATTCTGAATGCATTGCGTGGCAGAACTCAATCCCGCACTTCTTTTCGTTAGCAGTGCGAGAAAATAAAAGTATTAAATATTTCACTGCACCAAGACGGGTAAGAAAAATAAAATTTCTTATAAGGGGCCGTTCAAGTATTACGTAAGCAGTTTTTTTGCAATTATTCCCATATCCAACCCCCCCCCCCCCCCCCCCCCCCCCCCCCCCCCCCCCCCNCCCCCCCCCCCCCCCCCCTTCCCCTTATATGGCATCAAAAATAAGCAATCCTCTTAAAAATGTTTCATTGACGACGTGTTTCTTGGTTTATTTTAATACCTCCCACCCCCTATGTCATCAAAAATAAGCAAGCCCAAGACCCCCTCGCCCCCCTACAGTGCTTACGTAATACTTGAATGGCCCCTAATAAGCTAACAAAAAATTAAATGTAAATATGTTAAGCACTTAATATATAATTACAATTCTTAACATAAAAAAACCGACTTCCACCAGATAACATAATCAGAACTTAACCAAACTATCATAAAACTACCCTTGATGTATGTATGTGTGTGGCGTGATATTGAGTTATTTGTCCATTTGTCGCGTACATATTTAATACAAATAATTTTAATACAAAAAGATTTATGTGGTTTTCTCATGGATATCATTATCAGAAATGGACCAAAGAGTACACGGGAAGTGCCAGCTTTCAAATAAAAAAAATAATCATTGAAACTGTTTCACCCAGTCAAAAGTTCTAAAGTAACAAACAAAAATAAATACAGTCGAATTGATGACCTCTTCTTTACGCAAATCGGTTAAAAATAAATATAATACTGTTATGTCCGCGAGACATTATTAATCTTTCGAAGAAACACTTTGTCAATTGATCAAAGTTACTTTAAAATACAATTTGTAAATGTCTAAATAAACACGAATACTATACAATACTTTAAATAATTGTATAGTTTATAGTACGTAAGGTTAAATTTCTGAGTGGCGAAACTCAACGTAAACGCAACATGCAAGGTGTCGACAACTGAGCAATGGAGTGTCTTAACACTGGGTACTCCTCTGCCTACTCTGCTATGTGAGAAAAACCGAGAATCAACTTTTAGTAACTTGTAATATTTATAATATGAAATATTAATTAAAATTTTTTTAAAAAATATTCTTTCTATTTTTCTACATGGCGGTTGACAAATCAAGTCCGTTTATTTAATACCCATTCTAGATGGGTTATGCAAATATTTATAATCCGCCATTTTGTTGCCGGGTCCATTTTGGATTAACAACAATACCGATACTATGTATTATAATTTCATTGTCATCAGAATTGAAGTAGTAATCTATATAAAAAAAAATTAGCTTCACGCTGTATCCCGCACACAGCAGGGTAGGCAGAGGGAACCTAGTGTTAAGACACTCCGTTCCCCACTTTCTGCCGAATTCTGGAGGCATTGCGTGTTGAGTGGCAGAACTCAACGCCGCGCTTAACCTCGACACCAGAGCGAAGAAATGGAAATATAAATTTAAGTAAATATTTCATCTCCGCGAGTGGGGATCGAACCCACAACCAGTCGGTTTTGCAGTCACACCTCGTGCCGCTGCGCCACGACCGGCCTCAATATCTATATTTTCCATATATATCTGCAAAGCAGATACAATTGATCTTGCTTTTTCGAAATTTCGTATCCACTAACACGGCAACTTAAATGAATAAAAAGCTTGTAAAAAATAGAGACGAGGCCGGCAAATCACAATGTAAGAAAAAGTTTAATTCACCTCGCAATTTGCACAGCCGACACGAATTGCCCACGATGTTTGCCCTGTGAACTACACTTTGCGGAGATACCGTTAGCCGGACGGGGAAATGTGAGCGAATAACTTATTAACAATACCGTACTGATGCTGTGTAGAGATTTAATGTAGCTGCCATCTTAAATATTCATCTTTGTGTTTATATAATTAAAGCTAAGCGGTGTTTAGAATGTATGCTCGCGAGAAAGTGATGCAGTTTGAATGGGTGTTATGAATGCAAAAGTTGTGAGCGTCGTGACCATAGGGAACCTATGGTTAAGACAGAACCTATTGATAAGAGACTCCGTTCCCAACTTAACGCCCAATTTTTAAAACATTGCCAGTTGAATTTTGAAATTCAACGCTGTTTACTTTTGTTTACTACAGTATGGAAAAGAAAAAAAAAATTAATCATTCTCTTGTATACGGATTGAACCCATAACCACAACATATACCTCTGTGCCGTGCCATTTAATATTTACAGTACTATAAGCTTAATAAGACAAAGTACTGCGTTGGATTTCTATTTTGGTACCTATCAAGTAAAGTCAGTTTAATTGGGCATAAAACGGGGAACGAAGAGGCTCAATAAAAAAATCTAATCAATTCAGCTTCACGCTCTATCACGCACACAGCATGGTAGGATAGGATAGGCACTGGGAACCTAGTGTTAAGACACTCCGTTTCCCACTTTCTGGCGAATTCTGGAGGCATTGCGTGTTGAATGGCAGAACTCAACGCCGCGTTTTGCCTCGAGACCAGAGCGAATTGAGTGGGAATCGAACCCACAACCAGTCGATTTTACAGTTACACTTTGTGCCGTTGCGCGACACGACTGGCCTCGAACCCTTAACAAATTGCATTTACATTCATATACTTGTGCCACTGCGCCATGACTAACACTATTTTTTTCTATATTAAACGATAACAAAATACAATATTATAATAAGAAAATATACTTATTAATCAAAAGAACCTAACTAACAATTTAAAGCTAATATAATAACAAATACACATTTTAAATAAAAAAAATATGTTATGACGTGCCTAATGTTTTGGCTGTTCCGAATCTCGAGCGGCGCAAATTGTTTTTCGTGTGAAATATTACAATGGCGGCGAGCCGACGGACGATAAACTCGTGGCTTTGGACAGGGATTATCAAATAAAGTTCTTGATTTGTTTTAGTATTTTGAATAATTATCTTAAGTAAATGGTGTCACGACAAAATTATGTTTGACTATGAATGTGATGGTTGTGGATTCAATTCCCACTGGATTCGCAGATTTTCAGGAACAGGGTGTCTTAATTTGGTCCCCTCTGCCGATTCTGTTGTGGCTTTTGTTTGGGTCACTAGTAATTTATTATTTGGAAATCCCTGGCTTAGAGCCCGCGAAACGGCTTTTTGTTTCACAAATTTGGAACGTATTTGGTTTGGATCGTTTTAGTTTTGTATCGTTTTAGCATGTCTTTCTTTACGACTTGACTGATTCCCACGAGGCGTTTGCAATAATATTCATAAAATTTTTTTACGGACTTCTTAGAATATCTATCAAATTTCGTTTGTTTTCAAGCTATATATTATGTATGTATATGTATAATTAAATTAAAAAAAATACTATTGTTATTGTGCTATTTTATATTTTTAAAAGTATTAATTTAATATAGCTCTATGAGAAAAGCGTTTCGTTCAGTTTGAGCCATAGAGCAAAATAGGCAGAGCAGAGTAGACAGAGAGAACCTATTATTAGACTATAATACCCACATTCCGACCAATTTTTCATAACATTAAGTGGTAAGTGGCGGAAATCAGTTACTCTTGAGGAAATGAAAATGATTCAAGCCCTCGATGGGAATCGAACCCACAATCGTCACGCTTACAGCCAGACGACCACAATCTTCTTAGATCTTCAGGGATCCCTTTGGATAGCAATGTCCACCAGTGTATCTTGTGGGCATTGGGATCCAAAGGAATCCCTGAGGCCTATATGAGGCGATTATCAGAGGTATGTACCACGATTCCGCTTCCATGGTTAGGTTAGGTACTGTTGGCGACACTAAGCCCTTCCAGATTATATGGCTCGGCTCGGCTCTGGCCTCAACAGCCATGGAGACTGGTCTTGAATATGAGCCGAGATAGTATCGAGCACTACATTGAATAAGAACGGACTAAGAGCCGAGCCGATAACATACCACAACATATTGACGAGAGCCAACTGATGCTGGAGTGTAAAGTGAACCTCTGGAAGGGTACGCTTGATAACGGTGGTCTGAAGACCGAGTACATGGCCTGCAGGAGCCCGGACTCGAGCACTATCCATTAGGTCCAGAACCAGCCGTTAAGTCGGAAAAGTTCACGTACCTTGGATCCGTCATACACGATCACGTCACATCTCGCATCGGATAATCGCTGCCTGGGCCAAATGGCAGGAAGTGGTGTGGTCTGCGATCGCAGGATACTTCCCAAGCTCAAGGGGCTGATATATAAGAGCATCATCCGACCACGCCACGTTACGCGCCGATCTAAGAACTATGTCGGATGCAAGTGCCTTGCAATATCAGTCAATGGAGTGAGACCTCGCGGATGCCCAAGGAAGCGCTGGTTGGATGTCGTGATGCAGGATATGAGAGGCAATGGTCTAGCCACCGAGGATGCTTAAGACGGTGCAAAGTGAAGTAGGTTGAGGAGGAATGGAGACCCTGGCAAAGGCCGAGATAATTTCCAGAAAGAGGACCATAATCTTCTTAATAAAAAGTAAACTACTATTTCAAAAATAAAACTAAAGAAATGGTTAAAAGTTAGTATTCTATTCAAGCTTAAACAAGATATCCAATTTAATAGTAGCGGATACGGTAGTCTCCTTAATTGGGAACTACGCTTTTCAGAGTCTTTTTTTAAACTGAAAATAAAAAATCTTCACGATTATATCGCTTAGCAGGTGTTCTCTATTTTTCATCAAATTTTAGAGACATTGCATGTTGAGTGGCGAAACTTAACCCCGGGCTTTCCTTAACAGAACGAGGAAAGTGAAATAAATTAAATATATTTAGCATTGCCCCACGAAGATCTCAACTGTAATTGGTTTATATATTTTGCTTTAAAGTCTAGTTTTTGAAATAATTAAAAATAATCAAATATATTTGATAAAATAAACATAGCGCTGCGAAACAAATATTAAATGTAACAGCGCTAGCTGTAGAATATTTGCAATTTCCTTCTAGTCTAACACGAAATGCAGTGTTGAGTTCCGTCACGTGACACGCAATGTCTCGAAGTACGTCGGAAATTAGGTATCTAAACACTAGGTACTCCCTGCAAAAATATTAGCTTTTTGTGTCTTCTTATTTGAAAAATTTATAGAACCTCAATTTATTATATACATTCGCTTAAGAGAAATCTATATAAATAAACATAACATAAGTGGCTACTGTCCTGTTTAATTGGATTGGCTGACATCTGACCTTGTTTCCATGCAAGTCACTTACCGTTACAGTCTCGGTCGAGCTATAAAATTCGATACCTTTACTGGGTATAGAGAAAACAATATTCATTAAATTTGATTTATATTTTAAATTATAAGTATTGATATATTTTCTATTTATGAATATAATAGTAGATGTAAATGTGAAGTTTTATAAAAAAAACTATATATTAACTCTTTTTTCTGGTTTCAAACAGACGCGGGTTAAAATCTCGTGGTTAATAAAGGTAATCATGTTTTGTTCATAAAGTATGTTAGTTGCTTTCTAGGATTCCGTACCTATTAAGGAAAAAAGGAAATCTTATAAGGTCACTTTGTTGTCCGTTCGTCTGTCTGTCAAGAGCCACTATCTCCAAGCATCTCAGGAATGTTTGGAGAGATCGAGTTGAAATTCAAACCATATACTTAGATCTACAGCCCTATGATTTCCAAAAAAAAAATATTTCTATATTTACTTAAAAAAAGATATAGACGTTAAGTAGGAACCTAAGCTCAGTATGAATTTA
The DNA here is from genome assembly GCA_013403705.1 of Heliconius hermathena. NCBI lineage: Eukaryota > Metazoa > Arthropoda > Insecta > Lepidoptera > Nymphalidae > Heliconius > Heliconius hermathena. Next base: position 458,491 of record JAAIXJ010001733.1, on the reverse strand, counting down.
AGAAAAAGCTCGAGACTTCCAATTTTTGTACGGGATGCGTTTACACGCGATTATTTTGGGTTCGATTCCAATTCCAAAAACGCTAATGATCCAAATATATTTTATAACTATTACACTAAAAGTTTACAAAAGCAAAGTAATTCAGTCGTGCATTTAAGAAACTGGAAATATAATAACCTATGGAACTATATAACAAAAAAAAAAAAAAAATTAGCTTCACGCTGTATCCCGCACACAGCAGGGTAGGCAGAGGGAACCTAGTGTTAAGATACTCCGTTCCCCACTTTCTGCCGAATTCTGGAGGCATTGCGTGTTGAGTGGCAGAACTCAACGCCGCGCTTAACCTCGACACCAGAGCGAAGAAATGGAAATATAAATTTAAGTAAATATTTCATCTCTTCGAGTGGGGATCGAACCCACAACCAGTCGGTTTTGCAGTCACACCTCGTGCCGCTGCGCCACGACCGGCCTCACTATAACTATATAACCTTATGAATAATCTCAAAATAATGTCAAGGAGTGACGACTGTTGAAATATCTCAAACAAAACATTACATAAATCGTATTTATCAAGCACAATCAACTTTCGCAAGTTAAATAGCTTTGCGTATGTGTCATACATACACACACGCAGCCATAAATCAACATTAACCAAAAACTCCTTAGTGATTTAAAATACATGCTGTTTTTCAAGACTATTGTCGCATTCCACACCTTATTCGGCATGAGCTTCCAATAACGTTGATTTGCGCGCGCCTTAAGAAATGTAGAGATTGTCCATTGCAAGATAAGCTCTACGACTAAGAATTTGCATGGACAGGAAAGCTGCAAATATATGCGTACGTTTTTGCCTTAATCAATTATGCCTCTAAAAGGGCAAAAAGCTTCTTAAAGTAATGCTATTTTAAGTTCTGATCAGATTATGTTTGTACAAGTAATACCTAATGGTTTTCTAAAGGTGGATGGCTATTAGGAAGACAATTATAAATCCGATTTTGTTATCGAGGTTGATGTTCTATAGTTTTTTTGTAAGTTTCACACTATATATGACTTGTAGGAGGCTGTCATGGCGTAGCGCAGAGTCGTGGGTTCGATTCCTACGCGAGGGAATTAATTATTTTCATTTCCTCATCCTGGTAATAAGACAAAGCGCGGCGTTGAGTTTCGCCATTTAACGCGCAAGAGACTCCTGTCTCTTGTGCGTTGAATAGTGAAAGAAAGAACCTAGTGGGGTTCCCCCTGCCTTCCCTGTTATATGCATCATACAGCGTGAAGCTAAAAAATATGACAATATTTTTAATTAGGATTTGTTTAAATTTTTTATTGTATCTAATATATAATTTTAAAATAATTATCTCAAAGTATTATATAAATTATGTACTCTTTGCTATTTCACCCGACTCCTATAATAAGTGTTCATCGACGCCGTCACGTGTGCCATTAAAGTAGCTTTTAGAGTCTCCGGATAGCCATCTTGCTCTATTTTGAATTTACATATATAAATAATAAATTTGTTTTAGCTATTTCTGTTTCAAAATGTTGTTGGAACAAGTAAAATGCGATGTAATGTTTATTATGAATTTATTTAAGCAATAATTGCTTTTAACAATTCTTTTAAGTAATTTGAAGTAATATTTTTTTTGTTAAGTGTGGAACGGAGTGTCTTAACACTAGGTGCCCTCTGCCTACCCTGCAGTGTGCGACGTTGCAACGATTGACTGTCAACGCGATGTTGGTGCCTTTGATCTCCACTCTGCCTACCCAGCTATATGCAGGATACAGCGTGAAGTGAAGAAGTTATAAATGGAATCCATTTTAATCCAGTGTGTCCAGAACTTTACGGTTCAATTAAACAGAACTTTCGCCAGATAATTAAACTTTAACTAACGATGTTCAACGTGTACGCACTAATCAAGATCTAGTAATGAGTGGTTTGTAGGTATTCGATTTGTTTAGTTTTGAAATTAAATTTCAGATAAGGCTATAGTGATGCAGCGAGAATATTATTGCTAAAAGGCCCTTTTAGGCTAGTCGTGGCACCGGGCCACAAGCATGTGACTGTAAACTGTGTTGTGGGTTCGGTTCGAAATAAAACACAACGTTGAGTTCCGCCACTCAACACGCAATGCTTCTTGAAATCAGCGGAATATTGGAAATGGATGTGTTTATTAGTGTCTATTAGTATACACTAGGTTCCCAGGTTCTTTTTATCTTTCCTAATGGCAAGAAGATACAGCGTAAAAGTAAGAAAAGTTCTATCGTCTCATAATTCTAATAACAAAGTTATAATTATTTTGATGTATTTAAAGATATTCCACACGAAAGAAAAATAAGTAAAATATATAGAAACAAAAAATATCGACAGCATAAAAAACTAAAGAGAAGACTAATAGTTTGAATTTTGCCAAGAGTAGTACCGTACGGTTTACACTGTTGAAATTATTTATAATTAGAAGGATTATCAGTCGAAACTCAACACAATGGGTTCCGGTTCCAATCAATTGTTCCCAAAGAACCAGGCTGTTAACACTTCTATTTTGCAAATACTTTATCTTCATCTATATTGTTGAGTAATCATCTTGACAAAATTCTAAAACATTGGGCTCTTTTTTTCTTTTAAATTTTCTATTCAGTATTAAGCTATTCAGTATTAAGTTTTTTCTTCTTATATTTTCCATCTTTTTCTTATTAAATCATGTTACTTTAATCATATATTTTAATAATTAAATTGTTCAATTAGCATAAATATGTTATTAATCATTTAATTAAAGAAACACGTAGGAAAAACAGTTCTCCCATATCTTTATAATGGCCGCTACCACTAATTACTTTAAAAAACTGTTTTCACAGAAAATATAAAAGTATATTCATTTGAAGAATAAATCGTGACGTTAAACTTACACTTAGATATACATATATACACTTCAGCCATTGCTATATTAGACTCCATAATACATCTAATTCATAAAAAAATAATAAGTAAAAATAAAATTTAATACAAATTAAATTAAATCTAAATATCTATTAAGTACCATTTTTTACCAGATGCAAACTAAAATAAACCTAAAAGACTATTTATTGTAAATACATGTAAAAAAAACCAATTTCCTTTCACAGACAAAAATTCCATTAGAAAAACTTAAATTGAGTTAGCGTCGCCATAATCGTTTTTTTTGACGGCCATCGTCATATAAATAAATAAACAGTTTTAATAAAAACCAAATATATCCAATATCAATACTAATACTTGAAATCTTTCAAAGAATTGTGTTCTATTAGCGATTCTCGACGGTTATAGAGACTGTTTCGTAAAAGAAGGTACGTTTAAGTCAAATCACGAGGTATTTTGGCTGCGAAAGTTACGTCACGGCCTTCTCACAGTCGGTTTAAGCTGAGGTCGATGTACGATGCAGATGCGTTGGTCTGTTCGTACTTCGTATGTAGTATTACAACCTCCCACGTGAAACGGCGTAAGTTATGAGCGATTTTTTGTGTTTATTTCTTTAAATACTTCCGTTCGTCGGAGAGTCTTGGAAATCTTAGAGGAATCCTATAGCAGTGAGCGTCAAAAGGCTAAAGTACTTTGTAATATTTTTGGCGCAGGGGTAAGAGTGAGACTATAAACGCGACAAATTATGGGTTCGATTCCATTCCTCAGGAAATAAAATATTTTATATTTTCATTTCTTCGGTCTAGTAACAAGGATAAGCGCAGTTATGAGTTCCGCCACTCAACATCTAACGCCTCCAGAATCCGGTAGAAAATGAGAAACGGATGTGTCTCAATGAGTGTCTTAATACTAGGTTCCCAGGTTCCCTCTGCCAGGTTTACTATGCTATGTGTGGGATAGAACGTTAAGCATTTTATTCGCTTCACTTTGCTCGTGACAACTGACTTACTTAAAATGTTCAAAATACTTTTATACTTCCTTTAAAAAATCCCGTTATCGATTCACAAATGTAATATTTATCATTACGCTGATTCGTTTAAAGTAACTGTAACACAAAATTCTTGAAATTTCTAATCCTTACCACCAATAATAAATTATGTATCTACTTTTATCTTTAGCTGTAGTTAATTTTATTTATCATAATAAAAAGAAACAATCATAAATGCTACCACGAACTACATGACATGAGCAATAATTCCTGCAATATAATAAATATGTATAAATTACAATATCCGTTTGATGAAAGAATGGCAAAAAAGATTTATGATGGAAAAATGATCGGTAAGAGAGGTAGGGGGAGACCTCGGTTTTTCAGACCTCGGTCATTGAGACACATCCGTTTCTCATTTTCTACCGGATTCTGGAGGCGTTAGATGTTGAGTAGCGGAACTCAAAACCGCGCTTATCCTTGTTACTAGACCGAAGAAATGAAAATATAATTCGAAAACACAGTATGAAAGATACTGGAGGAAGGTCACGTAAAAAGCATGAGGATCCCCCGGAGGGCATGTATGAAGACGTTGATGACAGTAGACGAGGCGAAAGAGGTATGTAGAGACTCTGACTACCCCGCTATGGATAAAGCGTGACGTTAGTTATAGTTGTAGTTATTACAATATCCATACAATATAATACATTAGACGATTCTTTAAATGTAAATCTGATAATTGCTCTAGAACATGCTTAGTTTTTTGAAAAATTAAACCTTAGGTCAATAGAAACTTAATAAAAATTATGAATTTAAAAATTATTTCCAAATATGTATAAATATTTTAGTATAATATAAAAATATATATTACAAATTTCCCCAGTTCGATTGCCATTGTATTTAATAAGTTTTTTTAATAATTAAGTTTGCATTTTAAATATTTTGAAAGATTCCTAATTTAAATACTTCGTTTATTCAGTTTAATCCTTTCGAAAAAAGACAAATACTTTAATAATTGAATCTTTAACAATTGGGCAGATAATGAAAGTTAAATATATCCTGGTCTCCTCAAAAAAATTGAGACATTACGTGTTAAATGGCGAAACTCAACGTTTTTTGTCTTGTTACCGGACCGAGCAAATAAAAATTCATTCTTCCGACTGGGAATTGAACCCACAACCATCGCGTTTGCAGACAGACAGGCAATTAAGATGTGACACGGCATTATAAAGTCACATGTCAAAGTCAAATAATTTTATACAAAATAAAAATTTACTTGCTTAATTTTTTGGACGTCAAATAATTTAACACTAACAGTTCACTAAAGTTAATGCCTCAGACCTGAGAAGAACCGGCGCAAGAAACGAGGCCATTTTTTTAAAATTAGTTTTACAATAACACATTTTAACATTTATAAATATAAATTAATTTTAACATTGTTCACCCGCTGCTCCTCTTCTCTTGGGCCACTGTCCAATAAAAAGTCCGCCTACACAGTGAGCTCAACTAAGTCTGTGATTTGGAAACTTTTTGTGGCATTCAAATTGGGTGCTCGTTACAAGGTTGCGTTGAATACTATCGTGATTGTTTTAAGCCTAACGTATACAGAGTAAATTTATTTTAATTTCCTTTCTTTGGACTTTTAAAGTAGCCTTCTGATATTAGAATACATTACTTGAAAAGGTTTTTTAGTATAATTTTTTATTAAACATATTCAAACGTTTAATGTATAGTATATTTAATGCAAAAGCCATTTTAGTTATTTAATAAACTTTTTATTATTTCGCTATTTAGATTTTCGTTTACCTTAATTGATACTCATTCAAATATCATTTTTTTCTATGTCTACATAGAAAAAAAGAGTGACATAGGAAATACATAGAAAAACGGAGTGAGTGATTTGTCGTTGTATTTTCATGTAAAAAAAAATACTAGTTATAAATGACATTTTTTTTAAAACACTTGCCGGACATTTTCTATTTTTATAACGTTACGTTTCCATTATTCATTTATCTGACTAATGCGGAACTAAGGAAACCCAGGCGTAAGATTACTCATGTTTAATATACATATAAAGTGGGTATAAGGTGGATAATCGCCTGCATTATGTTACAGAAATGCATAGTAAATATATGCATATGAGATTTTACCTACATATCAAACAAGCCTTTATTGTATAATAATAATTATTCCAAAATTACTATTTTAGTGAGAATATTATGCCCGGGGCTTAGTTCAATCAGACAAGAATCAATAATCGTAACGAAGTCTATTTGGAATTTCAGTTGAAGCGTGTTCAATATATGTATGTATGCGATATGCATATTGAGAATAGTTCTAGAATGTTATTAATTTATAATTATTGATCTATATCAATAGTTATCAGTAAAATATTATGTAAATTTATAGATTATATTCATATCGGACGTAGCAGTTTGTTATTATAAGAGTTTCGTGGCCAAATTGCAAAAAATTAATTAAAAATTCGTCATTTTTGTTCGTCGGTTTGTCATATTATAGCTATGTATTAGAACTCGTCTAATGACGATCGATCATCACAACAGCTTTACATGGGACTGTAAGAACTATCCAGTTGAAATTTGATAAGATGCACTCTGTGATAAGAAAAAATAAAAAAAATAAGAAAGATTGAAAAATTACAATATTGTTTTTATAGCCCGTGTTCTTTACAAACTAAACAACAATCAACAATAAAGGTAAACTTTTCTCATACTACTAAGTTATCCTAAATATTTTAGTAAAACATGTATTAATATAAGTTTTATATACTTTTTTTATATCAAAGATCTAATTTTAAAAAAATAAAAAATATATTTTTCTCATACTAAGAGGCTATAATTGAAAATTCGATGTCATTGGCAGGGATTAAGACGGACGGAGTTGAGCACTCTTAAATATTGGGATTAAATTTAAAGGACAAAGAATTTCTTCGAAGTATGACTAAGCCGCTTAAGTAAGGTAGGATTTTACAGTTATTTTATTTAGAATGTATTAAGTATTATCATGTTATTTACCTACTTATATGATATCTAAAAATATTTTTGTGTATGTATGTATATTATTTTTTAAAAGATATTTTTTATCTGTCATAAATTATATTTTGACATTGAAATAGTCTGTATTAGTATTTAATCGTATCCTTCGTATTCCTTGTTTAGAGGGACTTTAGTGCTAAGACTCTTAGTTCCCTTGCACCGCCCAGTTTTCGAGACATTGCGGGTCAATTGCGGAACTCGATGCCACGCTTTACCAGAATAGGAATTGAACATTAACCGTTAAATAATAATTATTATCATTTTAAATTTTATTCGGCCGTCGTGGTGCAGTGAGCCCTGCCTAAAAAACTTAGTTAATTACTATTGGCGTCAGTGGGATGCATGATGGTTAACGCATTCAAATCTTTTTACTAAATATTGACCTTTCTAGTTCAAAACATAAAGACCTTAATTTATAACACATATATAAAAATAAAAAAAGGATTTATTTTTTTTTTAATTTCATCATACAGCTACAATATGATGCATGTAGATACATTGTAAAACTAACTTTAACGATCTGTTTATAGTTTATCTTATATCTATTAAACATAAAAAAACGCCGTTGCAAAATTCTTTAAGTCTTGAAGTCACTTAGTTTTTTTTCTTGAAAAATTCTCAAGGATACAAAATGGCGGTAACGGTTTAATATAATATTATCCAATTAACTTTAACAGTTAGCTAGACTAAGATTAGTCACAAATATACCGCATCCGTGGAGTCACTTAGATCATGAGTCATGACTGCTATGGCAGGGCGAGTCAGTCAGTCACGATCACTCCGCCCTCCATTGTGTACTAGAAAGCTGTACGCTTTGTAGGCAAAATTCTTGTAATTTCAACTATATATAGATAGACAGATATGTTATAATAGATCTTAGGAGGTAAATTAAATTTATCTTGAAATAAGTTTGTAGTACATTTTTTTTTCAGCTTCACGCTGTATCCCGCACACAGCAGGGTAGGCAGAGGAAACCTAGTGTTAAGACACTCCGTTCCCCACTTTCTGCAGAATTCTGGAGGCATTGCGTATTGAGCGGCAGAACTCAACGCCGCGCTTAACCTCGACACCAGAGCGAAGACATGGAAATATTAATTTAAGTAAATATTTCATCTCCTCGAGTGGGGATTAAACCCACAACCGGTTGGTTTTATAGTCACACCTCGTGCCGCTGCGCCACGACTAGCCTCTAGTAGTAGGCCTGTAGTACATATATTCTAAACATTTGATTGCTTATTGTTAATTGCTCTTGAAATAGGTAAATAATATATTAAACGTAAAGTATAAAACTTTGTGGGTTATAAAGTTTTTTTTTTACAAAAATTTCGCGTACGGAGAAGACGAAATATGGTGCGGTTAGAGTTTATACAGAGTGGAAGTGTCAGTGTTACTTTTACGGGAACAGCATATAGGGTAAAATATTTTAAACTCATACCTAAAGAAATAAATTAAGATACCTCAACTGTTTAGACGTAGGATTTTTTTTTCATTTCACGATGTTTATCCATACCTGTATTTCGTATGACATTCGCAGTATTGCAGTTACGCATAGATATCAATAACGTAAACACATACTACTACAAATATACTACTAAAGGTTAACCAAATTTGAACTTTGCCGCCAATACTTACGACTTGATTTCGGAATGAGGTGTATGCGGCGGTTTCCTTTGATAGGTTTTTGTGTGCGTGCGTCGTTCTTGATGTTTGATATTAAAATGAAATGGCGATGAATGGCTTCAAATGGCGTTTGATATTACAACAATAATTTTATTATTTATTTTGTTTGAAAAAATCACTTGTTCATTTTTGGGAAAAAAAATTAATTGTAATTAGGCTTTTATAGAGTAGTTAAAAGTGTGGTTTCATTTAAAGTGGTGCTGACACTTCCACCCTATATAGAGAAGTGCGGGATGTTTTTTTTAAATAATGTATAAAAATATTTTAAATTAATAAAAAAACAAAATGTTTACTGTGGCAACGTGTTATGTACGTGTCAACTAGTTTTCTAGTATATGTATATGTAAATGATAACTCTAGTTCATACGAGTATGTCGGATATTCTAAAGCATAAGGGATTTATATTCGAATCCTATGCGGAGGAACAATGTTTACGTAGATATAATTTGTCGGTCTAGTGAAGTAGTCTATCATGAAGTAGTCTACGTTAAAAAATAGATAAAATACTTTAACAGTAACTAACAAGCTAACTAAAAACATACTATCTACAAATTTAAAAAAATATAACCTACCAAAAATATAACGATAACAAAATTATATACATATATCAGCCCAATATTTTTCTAGTGAACATATTAGTACGCAATTTCGTTCAATCGAATCCTAATACCATAAATTCGGTCACCCAAAACTCCCACGATACTAAAATACCTTCGAAAATACAACACAAAAAAAAAATTAAAAAGGGGCCACGTGTAAATCAATCATCTGATATACCTATAACGTTTCTAGTCTCACATTTATAATGATATGGCGCAAAAAAAATCTTTGACCGCGTATTACTGTCGAGAATGCGATCTCTTCTACCGCACATGAAGAATTTACAGTTAACTTTATCTCACTTGCAACTTATGTATGAAGCAATTTTAGAACAAAAATTTGTTTTAATAAAGGCTATAATGCTGTGAATTATATATACCTATATAAATAAGTTGTACTAAAATGGCCGTTGGACGTGCTTATGCCGAATTTTCAACTTGACAGATTGTTAGATTTTTTTATTACTATTATTTTACTAATGTTGTGGCATGTGTCTGTCACTTACAGACGGTATTGGGTTCGATATTCAATCGGTTAGCATTCATTATAACTTTGTTTTAATATGTAATATGGAGTAGTCATATTTGTATTTATTATTCATTTTAATAATTGTGGTTAGATTTCTAATTTGTAATTTTTTTGTGCGGGGTCGCTGGTGCAGTGAGATAGCGTCTGACAGTATTGACGGTAAAGGATCTTTATTCAGAGGAATGAATAAGCATTAATTATTTTTAACAATTTTAACGTATTCTTCTATACTTAGAAAAATGCTTTTTTAGGAAACGTATAAAAATTTGAACAGGGTTTGAACCCGCACCTGCCGAAAACCGTTCAACACAGAAACGGAAAATCTTAGACTTTCCAAGAGGAGCGCTTTCAAATCCCGCTACGTTATTTTTTTTTTACGTTTCCTAAATAAACTTTTTTTTTTTATCAGCTTCACGCTGTATACCGCACACAGCAGGGTAGGCAGAGGGAACCTAGTGTCATAAGATCATATTCGTAATATGATAAGATCGTATTCATAATATCATAGCCGTTCCCCACTTACTGCCGAATTCTGGAGGCATTGCGTGTTGAATGGCAGAACTCAACGCCGCGCTTTTCCTTCGACACCAGAGTGAAGAAACGGAAATATAAGCATAAGTAAATATTACATCTCTTCGAGCGGGGATCGAACCCACAATCAGCCGGTTTTACAGTCACACTTTGTGCCACTGCGCCACGACTGGCCTCAATATGATCATAGATACTTATGTATTAATAATTTTTATCCGCTCTCGTAGATTAGTAGAAGCGTTGGGTTCCGTCATTCAATAATATCTCGGAAATTGGGAAACGGGGAATCAACACTATGTTAACATTGCATACTGCTGTGTGGAAAAAAATAGGGATTTTTTTTTATATTTTATTGCGGTTTAGTTCTGATTTCTTATGTCGTCAGGTTTTTTTAATTAGTAATGCAAATATTTATATTATCATTGTAGTAATAAAGGTTAGGTTACTTTGTGTTTCTCATAAATCTCAACAATAGGTAAATTACCGAGTAGATATTATCAATAAACTTATGTCAAGGATAATTATTTTTATCTGTATTTCGTGTATTTTGTAAGTTAGATTTCACTGATACTACATAAATGCTATTTTGTCTTTCACGCAGTATCCCGTATGTAGCGGGGTAGACAGAGGGAGCTTAGTATTAAGACACTTTGCTCCCCACTTTCTGCCAATTTCTGGAGGCATTGCGTTATGAGTGGCAGAACTCAACGCCACGCTTTGCTTCGAGACCAAAGCGAAGAAATTAAAATACATTACATTTTCTCGAGTGGGAATCGAACCCACAACCTGTCGCCGTATCGCCTTGTGCCTCTGCGCCACGACTGACATTATAGACTTAGTGTCAAGACATTCCGTTTCATACACCACAGATGACAGAGACGTTTCGTGTTGAGGCGACGGAAGCCAAGCCGGAGTGAAACAAAATAGATTATTTTGAAATATTTGAAAAAAATATTATAAATATATATAATTATATATAGGTGTACGTATATACTATTACTAGATATACTTATTTATTTTACAATTAGTTAACTGTATAAGGTAAATCTGAGTACTCAGCCGGCCATTGAGGAAAATCTAAGTTGGCTTTAAAACGAGTAAACCATTACCTTGTTCTACAATTTTACTGTACCTTATAATTAGAAAGTGTACTTGTAGTACGTTATAATTAAGTCTATAGAAAAATATTACACACAAAAATAATATGAAACACATAAAAATATGTATATTAATGCGTTCTCAAAGTTTAGATTATTTTAAATATAACAGCGTAAGCAGAGGGAATTTATTATTAATATACTCCGTTGTTCACTTTCCGCTCAATTCTCGAAATATAGTTATCAGAGCGAGGAAATTGCTTATTCCCCCAGTGGGAATCGAGCCCACAACCGTCGTTACGGTCAGACACTGTGATGTTGGCAATGACAGCTTCAAACTTTGAATCTTGAAAATTTCATATTCAAATGTTATATGTATGTGATTGAAAAGGAAATATCAGTATAGGTAATAGTAATAACTTAAGTAATATAATATATTTTATTCAAAAAATAAATCTATAAATGTTATCATAATTTTTCTTTAAATATCGCTAATAACCATTTTTTTTTATATTTTGAACAGCAACAAACTAGTTATGTTAATATCCAATTAGCAAAAGCGTTGAACTATAAAAAAAGTTATTTTATATATAAGTATGTATGTTATATTATAGTATGACCAGTATTAAGATAAGCAATTAATATCACGAAGGATTTAAAAGATAATTTGGAAATGCTTAAATTTAAATGCTTAAAAGCACATAAAAAAATATCTAATTCAACGTTTTAGGGTCGATTCCCACTCTACACACAATGTCTCGAATTGCCCGCTGCCCAGTGGGCGGAAACCTTGCTTGATGTTTGGCTAATATATTGAAATCAGTAAATCCCCATATAATGTCTCGATTGTCGAAAACTTTGGAGAATGTTTATAATTGAAATTTATTTCATTAATTTGGATCTGGAGGCACAAAACATGGCGTTAAGCTCTGCTGATTGACGTTATTATTTCTAAAAAAAAACGACATTTAAAAAAAACGCAGAGAGTAATAATTTAATTTTAATTTTCTCAAAATATTGCACTAAGGCGACTCATTTAGGGCGTTTCATTTAAATCGTTTTATTTTTCTCATAATCTTAGTATTTAATAAAAGAGTAAGTAAATAAGCAATAATAAAATATTTAGTTAAATTATATAAGAATAAATAAGTACAAAACTACTTGTCTGATTAGAGATAAATTAAAACTGTATAGATTTATTGTTTATACTTTGACTCAAAAGTGATTAAGCGTATTTGATTAATAAAATCTTTTATATTAAGCATTCTGCTAAATTCGTTTTACATACTTTATCAATAAGATGTTAATTTAAAGTATAAATACATTGACTCATTTCAAGTGGGTGTTTAAGAAATTGAACAAGAGAAATGTATGATAAGAAATCAAGTAAATTGATTCGTCAGTATTAAGATTCGTTTACATAGAACCTTGTACTTAATTCGGCTATTAGTAATTATATAATATAGTAATAAAAACAAAGTTTTCAATAAAAAAATACGTTAATTAATTGGTTATAAAATCTCTATATATTTCAACATTATTACGTGAATATAAACAAGTCTAATGTATTTACAGCCGTCGAAGAAGATATGTACATCATTAAGATTTTATTAAAGATGGCGTCTGTGTTATCCAATCCAATGGTGTTACACTATATTCATAAGTAATTAAACCAAAATGAACAAACGGCTTTCAAATTTCAAATTTAAATACCTACCAGTGAAAATAGTCGTTACGAATCTTTGAATATAACTGCCGGATAACCGGTTATTTCAGTATCACGAGGCTGTCTCAGCCGAGAGGACGTACAAAAATTTTATTGATATAAGAATAAGAGTTTTCGGAATGTTCGTGAAATCGCCTCGAACCCTAAACCGGTCCGCGCGCCGCCATTGTGGAATTTCGGCCATGTTTGTTTCGCGAAAAGGCGGGAAAAGGAAAATTAAACTAGACCCAACCGTCACTCGTAGGTATTGAAATTCAAATATCGAATCGGTTGAGTTGTATGTGGTCATCGTGGATTTCGAGGTGGTCATCGTGTGAAGTGGCCGGCGGCGGGCGGGTGCGGGTGGCGGGGAGCGGGGGGCGCGGGGGCGAGTGGCGGGGTACGGGGCGGGAGGCGTTTAGTCGCCCGCGCACTGCCGCGCTCGCGCTACACGCGTCGCACGGCTCCGGCCGGCGGCGCCTGCGCACCTCTGCCATAACCAAGCATTGATCTCGATCCTGTGCATTTCACGTTTCAATTTCGCCGAACTCGACGGGATTTTGGTTACGGCAGGGTATAGGGTATCATTTCACAACGTGCAGTTCGGGTGTCCGGTACATCGCGAGGTACCCGCCATGTTCTAACCGTGCGGCTACTTAAGTTTGCACGAGATCAATCGACGGATACGGCGATTTCTGCGCAGGTGAGTTTTTATTTGAACGCAATAGATTTTAATTTTTGGGATAATATAATCTAATAGTAAATTTAGTTGAGTATATGCGTAATAGACAGCCTTTATAAGATTTACATATGAGATATGCATATATCTAATGTTAATGTACGTCGAGTTTTATAAGCATCCGGGTTGTGTCTAGCCCACGCAGGCCTTGACCGCCGCGAACTCTCGCGCTACACCAAAATCTTATGACGCATGGAAAAATCCTTTGGTGTCATTCTCTTTCATAATAGATCCTTTGTTCATATTTTAAGCGTGTGCCGGTTAGTTTTCAATTGTGCGGTATTTACTTCAAAATTTAAATAGTTACGGTTAAATATCAATATAGTTTTTTTGGAGGGTAAGCATTTCTTAATAACATTATAATTTCGTAAAATAAAATGTTATTAAATTCGAAAGCAAGTCTTTCATCAGTCTTAGTTTATTTAGTACTAGAAGTATCTGTTCTGCAGTATGTATACTATTAGGCACTGTCTACATAACCAAGCGCTAGATATTAGAAAGTCGTTGTTACCGGACAGCTTAATGAATAAGTTGAGAAATTCCGTCGTTAAGTGTCATTAGACGATTTTCTCGTCATTTTGAAATATCACGTGAAATGAGAAAATGATGGAATGGCTACTATTGTATGAAGATTATAGTAGATTCTGTTCTTTGTATGACAGGTTTATGGTAAACCAAGATTTGAAAGCTAAAAATTAATAGTCGATACTTTTATTCGGAAATTATTACTCTGAAATATATAATTTGAATATAAATATATTATTTAATAAACACAAAGCATTTTGAAATAACTTTTGTAGTTTCTTGTTTTTAAAATGAAACGAATATGATACAAAAAATATAATAATGAATTCATATTTAAATTTCAAAGCGACTAGATTGAGTACTTCAATTTAAAATATAATTAAAAGTTGTTTTTACTATTACACTTTATATTATATGTCTGGCAATAAAGCAGCAAGCGTGAAGATAATATACACAGTAGTTAATTATTCTGGAATTCGTCGAGCGCGTTGATGTCTTTTGTAGTGAGAGGGGGTGAGACGCGTTTCAATACAATTTACATACGTAATTGTGAATGATTTTAATATCATTACTAGTAGCCGTAGACTAAAAGATAAGCAGTAAGTAAATTGGTTATTGTATTTAATAGGAATTAGATGTTATTAGCTTTTATATCAAAAAGGTTATCATTGCTAAATATAAAACCACAGAATGAAATTTAAAAAAAAATCAATTTTAAGTAGTTTTAACTTAATAAAACAAACATATGTACATTCATTTACGTCATATCTATATATCTTTTTTTAAAAAAAAATCGTGGTTCCGAAATGTTATGAAATGTTATACATATATATATATGTGAGGGTACTATACAGATGTAAGTTTTGACCAACATACAATGTACGAGTATTTGTATTTAATAAGGAATGTTTAACGTTCGCCAACTTTGTCTTGGCTTTGTCCCCGCATTCCTTTCCCATCACTAGAATCACAAGTTCTTCTGAAAACATCTATATTCTGTTTTTATTTATTAGTTTTATGCTATAGTCGACATCCTTGCTATTTAATGAGGTAAAGTAGTACGATCTTCTAGGCAATTTTTTTATTATTATAAAGAGGCAGATTATATTAAGATAATAATTTTAACTCCGGTAAGAATATAATATATTTAATAAAAAATATATATCTCATGAGCCATATATTTCGTTTGTGAAATTTATATCTTTTAATTAAGCCTAATATCTATCGTTACAAAATCCTCCCCGAACAGACGTGAACGCATAGTTCAATTGGCAAAAAAAATTAGGCGCTATTTAAAAAGGCGGGAGATTACTTTCTGTTCCTTTGCTATTTAAAATTTTAAACTAATACATTTTTTAATCACAAAATAATAAATATTATATATGTATATTTCTATTTTCTATATCCATTATAACATAAGGTATATAATTTTTTCAAGATGTAGATAGTGATTTCGTAAGTCCGTTACGCATTGTTCCTATAGGAGTTCGTGTATTTACATATTCACTGACCGTAAATGTGTGGGTGTTCGTGTGAAACCACCTTAAAGAATATACCTGGAAAAATCTAATTTGTGCAGTGACTATAATTTTTGGGTGGATATGTTTTTATTTCTATCGATATTTATTTACTTGCTTTATTTACTTTTGTATATTTTCAACGAATTTTAACAATGTTTCTAAAAATAACTTAACTCAGAAATCGAAATAATTAAGAATATTTTAAATTTACTGCAAGTAATCGTACCGAAGTAAAAATAACATTTTATAAATAATATAATATATATTATAACTGATTCCTTAATAAATTTATTTAATACAAATAAAAATTATGGCCAAAAGATAGATAATTTAGTTACAAAATTAAAATCTATACATTCACAAAGTATTTTTTTTATTAGCTTCACGCTGTATCCCGCACACAGCAGGGTAGGCAGAGGGAACTTAGCGGAGGTATTGCGTGTTGAGTAAATACATATTTAATACAAATTAAATACATATTTAATACAAAGTAAATGCATATTTAATACCTATCGTCGAAATAAAATTTTGAAACATTAGCTTTATTATCATTCGTAACTTAAGAATTAGTCATTTGTTACCCCATTTACATAGTCAGCGACCGTGAATTTCTCGTGTGAAACAGAACGTACGTGAACGAAACGTGCATCGTTCGTCTAACTAATTGTATGTCAAAATTAAATTAGAAATGCTTCGGTAAACGTGGCTTACCAAAGGTTCTTAAATAAAATCTTATCGTGATAAATTTATGTATGGAATATTAAGGAAACTTATAATATTTAATTGCGGCCAAAAAGTTTATATGGGATTAGATATGTTATTGTAGTATTTTATTTATTAAGCATGTACGTATTAAAATGTGTGTATAATAGGTGTATTTATTATAGAAGTAAAATATTAAGTAGTCTTTAACGAGTCTAGTTATAGCTAGAAAATATATTATATATTTTGCTTGAATTGAATTTCGTTTGATATATTTAAATTGAATTGTAGTATATAATGCTTAATTATATACTTTTATTTAGGTAGATTTATTAATTTGTTTTTAGTATGTTTAAAATTGAGGAGTTATGGTATAAACTACAGCAATAATCTATTAAACTAATATAATGCAAATAGTTCTAAAGAAATCATTTAGAAGTTATTCTAAATTGGTTAGTTTCAAATTTTACATCACTACATATTAGACTAAAGAAAGAAAGCTGTCATATTAAAGAAAATATACGAAAACTTTATTAAAACATGGACCCCCTACAACAAAGTTTGTAATAGTGCATTAGAAGTATGATCACGATCGCGGGACGACGCCCGTCTGAAGCCGTATCGTCGGTTAAATCTACACTGGTTCGCACGCTCCTTCAAATAAATTGTTAACCCTTACTGCTATTGTAATAGAGGTCGTTTTGGAAGAAATTTATATATCTAGTGCAGAAAGAATGTGCTTTTTATATTTTTTTTATATATAATCATTTTGTAGGTCTTCTCATTGTGTGTTTGAGGTTTCATTAAAATCCACTTCTAAAGTACTGTAATAAAATAAAAAATGGCTTACAAAGCGCTCATTTGATTCGTGATGCATTTTTAAAGTTTTAAAATATATTTTTGAGAAATCTAAAATTACATTATAACTTTCTGTATCACAAACTCAACATTACTCTTACAGAATAATGATGTAGTTCGAATTAACGATATAAATGCAGCTTTCATAACGGATGTTTTACAAAATTTTCTATTAATGAGTCTAAATTTAGTTTAGTTTTATTTTTTTTGTATAATTTGAAGAAATGGCTTATATAAAAAATATTCTATAGTACTGTAGTATAACTTACATTATCTATAGACTTGTTAAAAATACTTGATAGTAAATGGTTACTAAGTAAATGGTTTCAGTGGGTGCAGCTTCAAATATAACAAAAGGTATATTTGATACCTGTGGGTCAGCAATATTGTTCAAGTATAATAATAATAATAACAATACTCCTCCTTAACTACCTGCACATAAAATTTTATGGCATCCTCAAAAAATTTAAAGATCGTGTGGGGAATGACTTTTCAGTTTAATTGTCTGTACAACAAAGGGATTATATATAATGTCTGTCATAAATTGCTTGCGTCTACAATACATGGATTTTGGTTTTTTTAACGTTGTAAACTTTGTAATTTACTTAATTTTAGGTTACCAACTCATATAGAGACTTGTTCATTTGTCATTTACCGTGGATAAGTAAGAGAAAATATTTTTTAAATTTTTAAATTAGCTTTTATTACCGAGTTCAACCTTTTCAAATTTGAGCCAACAGTTCTTGAGATACGCGCGTCCAACCAAACTCATTTTTCAGCCTTATAATATTAGTAGATGAATNATATATAAATATTACTTCACATATACCAGAAGAAGAAGAAGTAGGTATGATTTATATTTTAAAACAAACTGGATACAACTCTTTTATAACCACTTGAAACATTTATTATGGAAACTTCTAAATTTTTAAATGACGTCTTTTGTTTCTAAGTAGTAAAATAGCGGTCGTTTATAGCTCTAGTGACGCCAAATAAGGTAAAATTACATTATTTTTCTGTGTAAATGTGAGAGCGTTCTACATTCGAAGAATCATTTATTGCCGATTTTTTAAGCATTTAATTTAGAATATTTAAAACGTTCACATTTATTTTAATTTATGTACATATAAAATTTCTACTTCTTGTTTTAATTCTAACGTTATATTTTGTTTTGATATACATATTTATATTACTTGTTCAAAGTTAACAAAGAAAAATCTTTATTAATAATAATTAATACTTTTAACATTTCATACAAGACGATAAACTAAAGAGCTCAATAGCCCTATCTAAAATGATCTTCTTAAGTGGTATTAAAAAAAGTATTGAATACTAGAATATTCAAAAGTTGACAATGGTCAACCAAAACCAAAAAAAGTTTTATTTTCAATCCCAACCGGACCGCAGGTAATCGGTAACATACTAAAGCAGGTATACATCTGTATTGGACCATTATATTTTGAGACCCAAATCATCTTTTAATCGACCCAAAAATGCCTTACAGTACATGTTTTTAGAGTATAAATAAGGGAAAGGGTGGCTTCTTACGGAGGTCTCGTAACGTGGCTGTTTAGTCACCTGTAGAGTTGAAATCGTTCTTTGTGTGAGTGATAAGTTGTACTCATATAGCATCTGCCCGACGAGACGTGGGTAAATCTTCCTTTTCTTTTATCTCTTATGTATAAAATTTGCATGATTGTTTGAGGTTGTTTCTGTCCATATTGAGACTTTCCATATTGAGGTCGGAAATGTTTAAGTATTTTGTGTTTCCTGCGGAATATTGAAAAATGTTTTTGAATTAAATTTATATATAACCCACACTTAAAAATATTTTTAAATATATTGTACATATAGGTAAGGAAAATCTGGTTTCAGTATAAAAATTAACATAATAAGTATACAAATTATAACATATTGATTAGAATTTAGCACATTCTATAGGAATTCACGAGAAAAAAATTATCTACAACCAACTAGCTAAAACATCTCAACAAAGTCAGGATAAATTATTAGCAAGCATAGCATTTTAAAGGCTTCGTCAAAAAAAAAATACCTGCTAAGCCTCACAAAAAACTGGCGAAACAAGTAAAATACGTCGATTGATACTTGTCTTCATTCAGCTGGCGGTGTCGTTTCCGCTCGACGGCCATACACCTGTGAATACCATTACAAAAACCGATGTCTACAATTACATGCCATATCCATATTTGTTAACGTCACATTGATGTTTTAATTCATTTATATAATTTGTATAAGTATATTTGTAGCTTTGACGGTTTAATTCTAATCGTTATTTTTTTGTGGATATCAATTTAATTGGACTCTACATATGTATTTCTTGATAAATACTAGTTAATTAAGTTTGATTTTCCTCTTCTAATATTATTTTCCATTTCAAGAGAAGTGTATACTTGTAAGTAACTAATATGAGCAAAATGGGCAAGAAAATACATATTTTAGATCTTACCTGTGGCCCGCGTAATCAAAAGTAAATCTTCTCAGATATAAAAACCTGGTACACATAGAAAAAAAATACATTTTAATATTGAAAAATCCATAAATATGTAAATCATATTTTATTAAAAACGTACCGCCTATGAACGGGTAAGGGCAAACAATTATGTTGTTACGTTCCGAACTCGGTAAGGCGATGGCGCTAGTTATTAACACAACACGCATATGAATGAAGAGAATAATTATGAAGCCGTCAATGAATAATTGATCGATTATTATTATAATTATCGATTTATTATTTCCCACGAATCCACTTGTAATAGAGATTGTTTGTGAACATCACTAATTGGGAGATCTATATACTATAACATCCTCTAAAAAGTCGATAAAAACAAGTACAAATAGACGAATGCTATACAGCGTTCCTTGATTATGTTCTTGTTTCTCTGTCGCGTTTAACTAAATCTATTTAAGTCACTTTGTTTTTATGGTGTAGCATCTAACTGTCAATGCGGCCGGGCACAGTTATGCCCGTGCGCCACGAATGGCTCCAGATATGTAGATTTTTACTACATATTTTTTCAAGATACACTTTCCCTCAATTTATTCGAACTCGGAACCATACGGGTATTTAGTGATTATACTAACCCAATCTATGTGAACCCAATTTATATACATAATGTATTTATATATAAAACTCTGGGGAAATTTGCCATCCAAAATTTTTGGGGAGTTTAAAGTAGTAATTTGAAGATTTCCCGAAATCTTTGCAAAAATTTAGTATTCGAATCGTTTTATAGTGCGGGCTACGACTATACTATCAATAAAATAACCACAACAGCTGTTCCATATAAATATAAAAATGTAACGTCAAACAGTTTAAGGCCCATGTGAATCCTAATATCGAGAATTCAAATGCGCTTCTGAAATTTGAATAAACTACGTGATGCGATTGAATAAGAGCAACTAATCGTTTATAAACAACCGTTTTTAGAATATAAATAACTAAATTGGATATTTATTGTTTGTTCAATTTAAGGTAGACGTAAGTTTTTAGTGAATTTAGTTATTTTTTTAGCTTCACACTTTATCACAAGAGGTAGCTTGAGAGAACGAAGCACCAAGCCCTATGGTCTCTGCTTACTTCTTTCACCTCGACCACTGTCCTATATGTCTATAAACATAGTTTTTTACGTCGTGAACGTCCTCCACTATCATCAATACTGTGTTCTCGAAGGACAACCGAAGTTTCACCTGTGTTCGTTTTTAGTTCTCTGATTTACCTAGGTAATAATAGGTATTAAGAATTCTCTTTTCATCTTCACCCGTATACAAGGAAAGGAAATAATAAAGAAATTATAATAATAAGCTTATAATAGACTTATATATTTTAGAAAATTTAAAATATTTTCTCTAAAAATGTCTATAAATTCTTTACTTAACATCATTTATTTTCGATACTAATAATAAGATGAAGAAACAAAAGAACGGGTGACGCGATAGGGTCCTTTGCAAAGTTTCAAGATAAATCGGTTATCGGTAGACGACGACAAAGGGATTTTCTTTTGCGACGAAAGCAATATAAGTTGTATCCACTTAACAATTTAGAACCTAAAATAGATATATTTATGTCTTATTTATATAAAACTTTTTTTATTTATATAAAACGTTTTGACGTAAAGCTGTTTGTTATCTGAGTCTGTCTTTACTGTTCTAAACTTGATCATATTGTTATAATTAACTACTTGTAGATTTATTATGTTGTGGCACAAGTGTGTCACTAAACGAGACGATTTGTGGGACCGATTTCCACTAAGAGGAAATAGTTAATATTTTCATTTTTTTCGGTCTGATACCAGTTCCACCACAAACATAAATACATATAAATATGCACGAAATAACGTCCTGGGTTCTATTTCTTTCATGAATTTAATCTTGTTAAAAAAAGGAGGGTATTTAGAAGCAAAATTGTGTAAAAATATTAACAAGTATACTTAAATCTACCAGGAGACCATTAAAAACTCTTTAAAGCATAATTCAAGGGCTGTAATTTCCGCCATTATTCAAACAACTGTAATGATTTGAGTTATAGTGCCATCATAAAACAATTTCAACCTTTATCGATTGTTGAGTAAAGCTCAGTCGTTTTCCATACATACTCTCATCATACTTATTTAAAAAAAGTATAAAAAATTGAACTTAGCGGGATTTGAAGTGTGGAATAACAGCAACTTATAAAAATAAAACACTTATAAAAATGTCAAAAATATTGTCATCATGTAAAGTACATGATTTATATGCTTTATATAGCAATGTTGGCAATAAAGTATTTTTTTAAGTAAATAATTAGGATTTCTTTTATTACTTTTGTTAATAATACCTCCCACCTGCGGTTTTGATCAATTGGAAATTACTAAGTCTACATGGCACGTTCTAAGGCCCAAAAAAAATGATGACTAATAGAGGTAACATAAATCGGTTAACGTGATGCATACAGCTTTGTAACGTTTGCCGATAATTGGACTATCCAACACACAAAGTAGTTTTTGAGATTAAGATGTCTAACCAAACAATCTCTTCAGCTTTATAATATTAGCATAAATATTATTTCTAAAAATGATAAATTTCGGTGAACAATCTTAAATTTCTTTCTTCCACTGCAGTAACATGGCGCCTTGAGTTAAAGGCAAACAGGTTCCGTATAGAATAAGCTATTACCGTATTTCCACATCAATTACACTGCCTTTAAATGGCCATGTCTGCGCTCGCATTAAATTTATATTGCGTAGTCGAATTGACCAATTATTAACATTGCATCATGTAGGATGGTGAAATTGGTGCTTTAGTTATATTTCTTAACTGTTTTACTTATACCTGTATGTATGTATATCTGTAATAGTTATATCGTATAGATTTGTTCAGACAAGTGCCTTTTTATGATATCCTTGAATTGATCAATGATGACTTTTTAATTGTATTAATAAAGTTCCTCTTAAGATAAAATGTATATATGTATGTGTATTTATGTATGAATAGTGTGTGTATACTTTTTTTATTTATTTATTTATTTATTTATTTATTTATTTATTTATTATTATTATTTTTTTTATGATATAATAAATAACAAAAATATCTTTATGCTAAGTTATCCGCCAACAATATTCTCTTAATATTAGTTTTTATAAATAAAAGGTTGCCTGTAAGAGATCACTTATAGTGATAAGGCCGCCTCTGCACTGTGCTAAAATTACTAATTTTATTGAATTTAAATATTATCTCTGTGCAATAAAGTGTTTTTTTGATTTGATTTGATTTGATAAAATTACAAATTATTTTTTAGATTGGCCTCTTCTAGCCTGAGGTCGGACATCCAATTGTGTTTCCAAAAATTTATTTATGTTTTATCTGTATGTAGTACTATTCTTTATAAATTACGATTCACAGTAAGATGGTATATCAACAAAAACTTTTTTGGTCTTTCTACCACTAATATGTGAACTTATATATTTTACTTGTATTTTTTTCAACTAATTGGTTTTATAAAGAAATTTTCTTTATTTTTATCATAATTTTGTATGATATTTAAAAAATATATTCAAAGTAATATATTTCGATTGCAAACAGCTTATGAGTCAAGTGTGAATCAATATTCAAGCGTTCCAGAAATTAGAATTTAACAGGATGTCACGAACAGTAGGACGTCAGTGGCTACGCACTTTGTCCTTCAGTTTCTATGTGCATTATATGGATATATTGTAGACGGGACGGATATCTTTTTATTAAAATATGTAAATTCATATAAATCATATGTTATTGTGAGGTATCGTGGGTTCAGTGCTCGTTTGAGGCATCTAGATATATATTTTATATATATATTTTATCTAGATATATTTTTGTCTTAATGAGGCGTATCATCAAAACGATTCAGATAAAAGTGTTCTGTTTATTTTATTGTTTGTCTATTGATTATCATTTTAGTAATATTATGTACTTTATAAATAAATATTAATTATTTTCAAAATTTGAAAAAATAAAACGTAATGAAATATTAGAGAATAGACACAAGCTACGAAACCCTCATCTAACCGCCATTATTTTGTATATACATAAAGACTTCTTTATATCTGGTTTATTTCTTAAAAACTTATTGTCTTGCTTTAGATTTTCAAATTGAAAAGATCGTTGAAAAAATCTGAAGGTCGCCATACATTTTTTGTCTCAAGGTTGTGACTGCGTTGTATAGATATAATTTAAATTCGATAGTGGGCGCTCCGCTATTGGTATTCATAGGTGCGTGGTTTGAATAAGTGTTTTTGTCCCTCGTCGGAATTGCCTTGTGGGGACGTGATAAACGTATGTTTTATAAGCTATTTATTTATCGTTAAAGGTAAATTAAAGTCCAAATTGCTGTATTTCTACATTTCGAGGTTATTTTTCAATAGAAAATATTATTCTTTACTCATAGAGAACATTACCTGATTATAAGTTCTATGTTTGCAAATTCAAAGCTTTCTTAGCTTTAGCATCTGATATAGAGGATACATATCCTCTATATCAAATGGAACCTCAGAACGTCGTGTTAAGATACTCCCTTCTCATTAAGGCATTTTCCCGTTCAATCAATAAAAATATGATCATAAATGTGTTACGATGTTTCAATCACCGAAGTAAACTCAACGCAATGATTCTAGTTTCATATTTCTTTAAAAAAGAATTAAAAATTAGCTTCACGCTGTATCCCGAGTAGGAATCGCACCCACAACCTGTCGCGTTACAGTCACACTTTGTGCCCCTGCGCCGCGACTGGCCTCTTTACTTAGACAAAATTAATTCAATCTGCATTTTCCAATTTTCAAGTAATTTGTATCAGTCTATCTTCAATTAAGTTTCATATAAATGTCATAGATTAGCTCCATAAGGTTATATCGTGAGGTTACCATAAAAAGACATACATCCATGCACTGTTTGTACGAATAAGCGTGTAAATACAAGAGTAAATTTTCTGGTAAACTAAAAGGTTTATTTGAATTTAGTGTGATGATATTTATATTTGATTGTGACACGAGGTTAATATGCAACGTAGGTTACAAATGACAAATATGTTTTTTTTTATGGCTTCACGCTGTATTCCGCTTATGTTGGGAACCTGGGAACCTCGTGTTAAGACACTCCGTTCTCATTTAGAAATTTTCTTTTCCCGCTTACAACCAAATTTTGAAGGCGTGTTGAATGAAGGAGTTCACGGTGTGGACCTTTGCGCGCCACTACTTGCCTCTGGATTTCTTTTTTAGGAAACCCTAGAAACCATACCAATAAAACTAAATAGTTTGCAGTTGTCAGGATTTTGTCAGTTTCTAATATATTTTCGCTTTGAGGCCAGTCGTGGCAAGGGCACCAGCGTGTGATGTAACGCGACAGGTTGTGGGTGCGATTTCTACTCGACAAAATGAAATATTAAATATTTTAATTTTTTCGTTTCTAGTGTCGAGGCAAGGCGCGGCGTTGAGTTTCACCACTCAACACACAATGCCTCCATAATTCAGCGGAAAAATTGAGAGCGGAGTGTCTTAACACTAGGCTCCCACAGCCTACCCTGCAGATGTGGGATCCAGTTTGAAACTAAAAAAGTTCTTTTTACTAAAAATGCACACAGCCAAGATACCATCTTATAAGTATTTACCTTGTACATATTACGTGTGTGTGAAGTTTTACAATTGTTTTTGAAGTCAAGTGCAAATCAACTAAGTCTATTCATACAACAAGTAACTAAACAAACCACAAGGCCGAGAATGGTCGTTGCCTTGTCCAAATTGCCTTTTACCCGTTGTAGTCATTTATATATATTGTCAATACGTATTATTATTACTGTGTGTATATTTTAAAATTATAAATTTTCGTTTGGTTGATCGCCCAAATCTCGGAACCTACTGGTTGGAATTTAAAAAATCTTATTTTGTTTGATGTTTGATTTATTTAGGAAGCTATTCTAGTCTATGTAAAGTCATGCTTGCATTCCGTGTAGCGAAAAAGTCATATTTTTTTATTAAAGATTTTAGGTTCCTAACCTTAAAAAACAGATTTAATGATAAATTATTACAATTTATACGTGATGGTGGTGGGTTCCACTTTCATTATCATTCGGGGGAATAATAATATTTAAACAATTTTAATTTCCCCTGTCTTGTGAGCAAAAAGAAAAAAAAATCTAAAAATTGTACGGAAAGTGCAATACTAAAAGTACTAGAGTCTGAAGAGGTTATCAATAGATTATCTTAGCTATACATATGTGCGTTAGTTTTTTACATTTTTAAAGTGTTATTCCACATTTAGGAAAGGTTTTCTAAATAAGTATATGTGAGTTAGTTTCCTAAAACTGAAATAAAACTAATAATCGTTTTCCTATACTAAGTTTAACCAGTCCGCACTTCCATGTTCACACCTACAAAAATAAATGTCTAAATTAAATAATCTAACAATAGCTGTTCCGAGAACCGATTTTTGTAACTGACGAATCTTTACTTAATAAATTTACACTTCGGGCTCAATGGCTTTAAACAGTATTTGCGTCATTATTGGTTGACTTATTCCTTTACCTTTTTAATAAACAAATATTCTATATCAAATGTACTTTTCAAAGAATTTGAATACTATTAATAAAATTACATTTGATTTAAGTAATAGTATCGTTTTAAGGTAAGGAAAGAGAAGAAATATTCTGCCCAACTTTCAAAACATATTACGGCGTACTACGTGGCGAAATGGAACACGGCGCTTTATCTACCACAGCGAAGAAATAAAAATAATTTAAACATTGAATAGGATTTAAAACATGGACATTGGGAATCGAACTCACAACAATCGCGCGTACAATCAAACTCAGAAGAAATATTATATTTTTATTTATAATACTATATTATTTATAGATCATCCGTAATTTGATTTTGTATTCAACGTTTCAACTTACCTCGTTATATTAAAACCTTTAAAAATATTTTTTTAAAGATCGATTTACACTGAATGGCCATTACTTATTTAATTAAAGGAGGATAAAAAGTTAATTTGGAATTGAAAGCTCCGTTAATTTTGACTCTTTAATTCGCAGTTTGCAAATGGTGTTATTAAAATTCATTTTTTAAATTCCGTATAAAATTTTACGTAGGATTCTATAGATATTAAGATACACACATTTATATAGTCGCAGATCAAGCATATTTATCAAAGCTTCTATGAAAAATTTGATATATGTATATGTATGTGTTTTAAGAGAAATATATCATAGTTAAAATGTTTCATATAAAGTTTCTCATCAGCTTCACACTTTGCCCCACATACAGCGGAGTAGGCAGAGGGAACCTAGTGTTAAAACACTTCGTTTCCCACTTTTCAGCGAATTTTTCGAAGAATGAAAATATAATATTAAATAATTATAATTCATTCCTTTGACTGGGGATCGAACTCACAACCGTCGTGTTATAGTCACACCCTTGTGCCCCTGCGCCACGACTGCCTCTATAAAGTTTTCCTACGTTCTAATATTATTTTTATTTCAATTCCAGGATGTCGTCGAGGACGGGTCGCTGGAGTTGAAAAAAACATGACAGAAATAACATCAGTTCTGGTTATTAATTTAAATTTTGTTTTATTACAGAAATTCCATTGTATTTTTTCATTCCCTTTAATAATATTATTGATTTCTCTTCGGTCTGTCCAGAACATGGCCCAGTGAGCACGGCTCTGACCGTATACGCTGTCACAAGGGGACGAATAATTTTAATTTTGCCGCTTCGGCAAGACATTTCGAAAGCGGAGAATGTTGTGTCTTGTTACTAGATGGTCTCTGCCTTTTCACCTATATGCGGAATAAGGAGTGAAGCTGAAAAAAATATTCTATCGTTGCGCAGTTGGCAAATATTTGACAGCAGAAGATGGTTATAGAGTCTACTCAAACAAATATTTGATTTTTTTGATACTTTGAGAGGAGAATTTGCTTATGTATGTATACCTAATTATAATTTCAAAAATATGTTATGTTTAATTAAGTTAAAATAAAATTAAGATTTAAACACGAAGAAAATTTGTAAGGAGGACACAACTATCAAGATATCAAAGAAAATCAACATTCAATGAAAATAACTTGCAAAGAAGAATATTGTGGAAAAAAAGAAAAATTATCAGCGATTCTTCTACAGATAGGCTAATTATCTTTGGTTTTCTAGCTGTATGAGTATTGAGACATCATAAAGCTAGGTTACCGGAGTTAAGGGCCGTCTTTGATCTACACGATACGACATGGGATAAGAAGATACGAAAGGATTTGATTGAAAACATTATTATGGATACTTTTGCTCTTTTTTATGTCGATTTCTTTTTCTATTTTTATATATTTCTTTGTTATACTCGTTAATATTGTGTATTTTGTAAGACTATGTATTAATACTTGTGAAATCAATGATTATAATACTGTTCTTGCTTAACTAATCTAACACTAGCAATTGTATAAATAGCATGTAAACAATACATTTTTTTAACTACTAGCGATACGCTCGTGGCTTCGCCTAGGAAATCATGAAAGCATTCGAGTTTTTTATATTATAGCCAAAGAATAATATTCTTTTGAAAAATATTGGTTTGAAGGCAAAGTTCCGTCGTATTTTAAAGAAAATATTTGAACTGATTTATAAAAATATTTGTTTAATATTATTCAATTATATTTGCTCCATTATTTCTCATAACTTGTTGCCATATTTCCGGAAAGTTTAGAAGTTTTCGTCCTTGGAGTTAAAATAGTCAGGAACTGTCTTAGAAACACTTTCAAAAGACTTGAATTTTTTCCCGTTAGATTAGTTTGCAGAGGTCTGAACAGGTAATAATCAGATGATGCAATGTCAGGTGAATACGGTGGGTGACCAAGGACTTCTCATTCTAACGCATTCAGTTTTTGTTGTGTCACCATTGGAGTATGCGGTTGAGCATTATCGTAGTGGAACACTATTTACTATATAACCTTTTCTGGACGATAATGCTGGCCTTTTTTCTTTGATAGCTGTATTCAATTATCCAGCTGATTGCAGTACAAAACCGCGTTGATGGTTTTTCTCTATTTTTGCAACTCGTAGTACTCTGAACCTTTTCTGTTCCACCAAAAACAAGTAGTACTTTCCTTGACGGATACGTTTTCGGAACTGTTGCCGATAATGTTCCAGTAAGATTTGCAGTAATACTTTTTCTCTTAATATTCTCGCAAAAAGCCCACTTTTCATTTCCAGTAATTAGTTTATCACATATTGTGACTATCAGGCGTTATCAACACATTCTTACACGATCAGACAATTTCTTTTCCGTTAATTCATGTGAAACAAAAATTTATGTGGAAAACTTTGCTTTCAAACAAGCACAAGAGATTTCATGTGATCTCCAACGGTTGTATGATGAATGCCAAACTCTTCTGTTTCTCCACTCGTTCAATGTGGATTGTTTTCCTACATGGATCGCAAAACATCATTATCGATCTTAGATGGTAGTCTAGATAGATCACTTTCTTAGAGGCTCAGATCCCCTGAACGAATCCCCTGAAGTTTTGGACAAGGGTAAACGTTTACAATATCTTTTCCAAATACCGCACATAAAATTTTACATGCAACCAATGCATACAGTGACGTAAATGCACTTTATTTACTGACATGTTTTTCACTTTAAATATGACAAGTAAATGATGAACGGTCAAAAAGGTCTCGTTTTGTATTACACAGCATGTAAAAAAGATTTACATGAAATGTTTTACTCACTAGTCAGATATTTTTCTTACTTACAAGAAAAAATGTCTGCCTGTTTAAAACACGACAGAACTTTCCCTCCAACCATATATATATATTTTTAATAAAAAGATTTCTATGTCCTTTAGTTTCTCCTTCTACACCTCTAAGCGTAAGTTTCATAATAGTCGGTTGAGTAATTTTGACGTGAAAGCGTAAAAAACAGACTTACATTAAATTTTATAATATTAGTATTATGCTCATCATAATATTATTATTATAAGAAAACATGAGTTTTATTCTAAGTAGCAGATTCGTTTTATGCCTCATTTTCTTTATGAAATTATAAAGAAAAGACGCGAACAAGGCCTTTGCTATACGAGATTCATTAAAAACTCTTTGTATTGCTAACGTTTTTATAACATCATAAGGTTCTATGAAAATTTTATTGTAATCATTTTCCTTATTTACTAAGGAAGTTGATCTTGGCTTAGTTTGTTAAAATGATGTCGTCACAGCTATTTATATACATATACTTTATTAATAGAAAATAGAAATAAGTACTGAAAGTTGACACTTTCGTAAATAAGTTGATAAGTTTTTGTAGGTGATTAATTGTGGGTTCGATTCCCACTTGGTGTTTGTATATAAATATAAATTATAAATTTGTTTTTTTTCTGTTTTACCGGCCTAGTTGGGTAATATACGGCATTTAATTCCGTCACCCATAGCCTAAAAAGCCTACAATTGAAATATAACTTCCCTCTAGTCCTCTAAGCTAGACAGTAATGGAAACGTATGTAGACGTGTCATAAGAAAAAAATATGTGTGACGAAAAAATATTTTTGTTGTAGGTAATATAACGTACATAAATTTATATAAATGAAATAAAAATAAATCAGCTTCACGCTGTATCCCGCACACAGCACGGTAGGCAGAGGGAACCTAGTGTTAAGACACTCCGTTTCCCACTTTCTGCTGAATTCTGNATATATGTGTGTATGTATATATACACGTATAATTAAAGTTTATATTTCGATTTCGTTAAGTTATTTATTTGTTATCCGACTACGGAGAAGCACAGAAGCACAGAAGGAGAGCTATATTTTTAGCGCGCATGTATGTCTTTTTCTATATTTTCTTGTAACTGCTAAACCAATAAATAAATAATTTCTATATTTAATTCAAATGACGAATAATATTAATAATCTGCTAATTAGAAGTAGTAACGCATAATAAAATTATTCAATTTAAACACTTATTTATTTATAGTAATTTTCTAGTTGAAATATTTTTTTATTAAAAGATAAAACTTAGATACATCACGAACCGACCGCGTAAATAACCGTTGGACATGACGAGCAATTTGTAACTGAGTAATGAAAATTCATCTTGCTAATTGGTTATTGTCTTAATTGTTTTGAAATGTATTATTTTTTCATATGAGAATATTTGTAGGAGGTTGGCTTGTATTGTTTTTATTTTAGCTTCAGGTAGGCAGAGGGAGCCTAGTGTTAAGACACTTCACCACTTTCCACCAAACTTTGAAGGCTTCGCGTATTGAGTGCGGAACTCAACGCCGCGTTTTTTATCAAAATTTAAATTTATATTTCCATTTCATCGCTCTGGTGTCGAGGACAAGCGCGGCGTTGAGTTCTGCCACTCAACACGCAATGCCTCCAGGATTCGGCAGAAAGTGGGGAACGGAGTGTCTTAACACTAGGTTCCCTCTGCCTACCCTGCTGTGTGCGGGATACAGCGTGAAGCTGATTTTATTAATTTATTGTAATCATTTAGTTATAAATTCATTCAATTTTATTTCATTTTATGTTATATTATGTAGTTTTTTTATTATATTAATTTAATTAAAAATTCATTTAGTTAAAAACGCCTATTACAAAAGTAGAACACGTGTGAAAATGCCAGCACAACATAGTTGAATATTCGGTTTGTTGAAAACTATCAATTTAATTTGTTGAGACAAAAAAAAATATTAAAAATTGTTACTATGGTGCTCAGAAGCGAGAACTTTTAATTTTTCAGCAAAATATAAATAGGTTTATGATAATTAGCCTGAGAAAAGACCAGAAGAAACTAGGAAATTAGCAGATTATTTTTTTAAATAACATTTTCGGGGGTAAAACCGTCAGAATTATTTTAAAAAGCCTATCAGGAACAATAGAACTCAGCTACATGTGAAGATGCCATTTTACTTTTGATCTTCTGAACAATGCTCTGCGAAGTTCACAAACATATTATGCCACTGCGCCACGACTGGTATTGCCATTTTTTCATTGGTCTTTAAATGTTTTTAACCCCTTAAGCAAATAAAGCTTGATATGTCTATATCTGTATGTCTGTCTGTGATATGGCAGCTCCCGGNCTATATCTGTATGTCTGTCTGTGATGTGGCAGCTCCCGGACTGTAGTTTTTTTTTTTGAAAAATGAGTTAATTTTTTAATGATCCATTATCGTTATACCAATTGAGAAGATGTTAAATATTAAAATGATTACTTGAAAATAAAAAGGTGTTATAAATGTCACTTAGCGTTTTCATTATTTATTTATTTGCTTTAATTTATTTTATAATTTTAACGAAAGCTGCTGTTTGAGTTTAATAAGTAATTAAAATTCTTATATTTTTTTCCATTATTTTACAGAAGATATTTAAGATAATATTTTTTTGTATAATATAATTATTATTTTAAATGTTGGCAATGTTGGTAAATATAAAATAAATATATCCCGATATTTGAGTTAAGTTAAGCATTCAAATGGAGTGACTTAAAAATAATGTTAGAGAAAATGTTTTGGTCACTAAATTGTAACAGTAAAAAATTAATAAATAAAAAATAAAAAAAGTTAATATCGTATTTTATTTACGTAGTAGTAAGGTGAGTCGTGGCGCACGCAGGGGCACAAAATGTGACTATAAGCCAACACCAATGTGTCCGTTATGAAGGAAATGCACGTGGTGGTGTGTTGTGGGTTCGATTCAGTGAAAGAACTATTTTCATCATTCTATTACTTTGATACGACAAAGTGCGATGTTAAAATCCACCACTGAAGACAGTGTGTTGAAAATTGGTAGGAAGGGGGAAACGGAGGGCTTTAATAGTAGCGTTTAGTTATATCTTTTTGCTATATACATGAGTTTATACAACCATTGAATATAGATGGAAAACACTTCCATGTGTGTATCTATAATAAGGTATTTTTTTAAGAGAAATATCATTATTTAAAAAAATATACTATACAAAAACTTATTTTTATAGTATAATGACAGATTAAGTTAAAAAACCGCAGTTAAGCAGGGTCACAAGGCACAGTTGAAAGACGACTTATATCCTTTGTCCTTTGTGACACATATACGTGGATAATTGTTTCCTTTTCTATCCTTTTATGACCTTTGATTGGGTCGAGGGTCTACAGAATTGATGGCACTGATGTGGTGATGGATTGGGGTAATGTAATATGATATATCGAACGACATTTTATAAATGAGTATTTCGTAAATAGGTGAAAAATACTTTTGAGTGTTTTACTGTCGTCACTGGGTTCCATCCCCACTCGAGGAGATGAAATATTTACTTAAATTTATATTTCCATTTCTTCGCTCTGGTGTCGAGGCAAAGCGCGGCGTTGAGTTCTGCCACTCAACACGCAATGCCTTCAGAATTCGGCAGAAATATAGATACAGCGAAAAGCTGAAAAAAAAACTGTCGTCACTTTGATTTTTGTTTCGTCCGAAAAAAGAACTTTTTTTTTAGCTTCTCACTGTATCCCGTACATAGCAGAGTAAACAAATGGAAACCGGGAGCATTAACGAAGTGCTAAGACACTTCGTTCCTCTTAAAACACTTACATATATTCGCTATTTTCCGCCGAATTTTTGGAGGCATTGCATATTGAGTGGCGGAACTCAATGTCTTAATAAAAATATTAATTTCCTCGTTCGAGTGGGAATCGAATCGAATCTGTCACGCTTACAGTCACAGGCTTGTGCCCCTACGCTGCGACTGGCCTCCTGTCACTGTTAAACTTTGACCGCACCATAGACCGCTTGGGCAAATAGAAATAACTCAGAGTTGTGCATCATGCCCTCAGAAGCTCTCTAGCTCTCCCGTCTTGTAACATTTTTCACTTTGTACTATAGCTTTTTATGATAAATGCGGCGCGCCATGCTTCAAGAGGGCGATAGCTGAAGTGCCTCCACGTTTTAAATTTTTATACATTGAGATACTTTAAAATAGATTTATTATTTTTACACATTACGTTATGAAGACCTAAAATAAGATTCATATTTTGATGTTATAATTCAGAAATCCCATTGATCATTTATAAAATTTTTACTTGTTTAGAAATAAAGTGCTTTGAAAATTTGCATTTTTTTTCTGAAATCCGACTATTACCAAAAATCATATATTCTCAAACATCTACTCATAGACCACCAGGCGGAATCATCGATCGTGCAACACTTTACACACTTTATTTGTTATTTAATATTTATTATATTTATTTAATAGGAAGTCAACAATCATAATTCTAATACTAAAAACAAAAACAATTTTATGAGACTACAACATAAATTGTATATCACGCTTAAAGGCTAACTTGAAATGCATGAAATGAACTAAAAGAAGAGGGCAAACATAACCATTCTTTGATATGGCTTAAAAAAACTTATACAATAAAAGAAGCAAAAAAACAATATAAAAAAATGTAAAATGTAATTTAAATTATAACTATTATATTAAAAGAAAGGTACAAAAATTTATAATAATTTCAGAAATATATATAGTTATTTCAGAGGAATAGAATTCAGGTACAACTTTTTTAACCTACTTCAAAAAACGGAAGTTATGAGTTTGATGTGTATGTATGTAATATTTTTTTTTTACTGTAGATAGGCAAACATTTGTCCGCTATCTCACCTGGTGGTAAGTGACGATGCGAACGATGGTGGAGCATACTTACCTAGGTAATGCCTATTTACTCTTGCCTTGAAAAGGGCCAAGTTATACTTGTCGGGGAACAGTTCAGCAGGCATGGTGTTCCACTTTTTAGGAATATAATAATATTATTGTTGGAATTAAATAATATTTGAGTATGATGATCCATTTAGGCTTCAAGCACATGTCGTTGTGTATGTTTGTATGTTTTTATGTCTGTGTATACTTCAAGTTCTTTAAAAAAGCTTCAGTAATTTTAGAGATTTGAAGAAGTTAAGAAAACATAGGTAGTATAGGTAGTAGGTTTTTTATAACAATTTGAAGTCGGTTTAATATAATATATTTTTTTAATTATATTATTTTGTTTGCCATTTAAAAGTGGATATGGAATGTTGGCATATCTAAACCAGCTTTCTTAAATATACTGTTATACAATATTAGTATTCTATTTAATAGAGCTTGCCTTGCCTAAAATACTCTTAGAAAAACGCACTTTAAAAGTGTGCTTATTTTTATTGTGGCTTCTAGAATTACGCATTGGTACTGCTAAACCTATATTGTATAACAAATTTGGACTATCAATACCCCAATTTATGTAAGAAGCAAAGATCAANTTGGATTATTTTTGTGATGTTTCCATAGTATATTTCTGTTATTTATTTCGTTAATAATTGTCTTACTTATCCAATCTTGTCTTGGCGGGTTCATTATTTTAATTTTGTTTACGGTACTATTTTTTATATTCTTTAATATTTTTTCTTGAAATATGGTATAAGAGTTAAATTCATTTGTAATGGTATTTTCCAAGGTATTTTTATATAGTTTGTTTCACTCTTTCTAATTTGTTTTTATGTGATATATAATGAGAATTCCATGCAATAGACGTTATCACTGTGCTGTAAGGAACATTTTCCATTTAATAATTAATGCATTTAAATTCTTGTTTCAGTTTTGTATTCAATTAAATAATAATTTCTTTCTTTTTCCTTCACACCGAACAATTAGTTATAACAAAACACTCCGAGACAAGTCTTTAAAAATGAAAATGTCGGAAGTGACTGGACTTGTGATATTTGTCTTGCCCGCGAGCTTTCTATGGAAATAAAGGCCTTGTAAATTTTTAAAATATTTCCCAGCGACGTGGAGCGCGAATGAGCGACTATAATAAAAATAATGTTCTTTTGTAATTGTTCGTTGTATTACGTCCCTAGCTGGTGACGGTGAAATCTTTCCTTGAAAGTGAATAGAGTTAGTGATGTGAAAAAGTTGTCAATTTTTACGGAGGGTCTAGAGGGGCGTTTTTTATTGTTTTCTTAAGTTACGCAATAACATAATATTACATATATATTTTATACATTTACAATATCCCAAACGTTTTTCGCCAGCTTTATGCTATTGGTACTGATTTAAGCAGATGCAATATTTGATTGCGGCTATTTTGCCATATTAGTTTAGAAGGCGTCATTCAGAAAAAAATCATTAAAATTAAATAAGGAAATTGAGATCGTCATGGCGCAGCGGCACAGCATCCGACCGTGAAAATGATTGTGAGTTCTATCCAACTCGAGGAAATTATCATAAGCTTATATATAAATGACTCACTTATTTAGAAAACGTATAAACATTTGAAGGTAGCGGGACTCTAACCCGCGCCTTCTGGAAACAAAAAAAAAATATAAATGACTTGATTCTACTGTTCTGGAATCGCATTGAGTTATGGAACTCAAAACTCAATGTCAAAATTGGCTTGAGTGAGTGCGCGAATAAGCTTTTAGAAATTGTAAATATTCTATCTTTTAAAAGAGCAATTTTTTTAAATTAATTTCGCTCATCGTTCTACCAGAACTATATTCAAAACCGATGACAGATTCCTGTGGATTCGCCTATAGTGAAATTTTAAGTTAATCTGAGTTTAAAAGTGCATGTAATTTAATCAAAAAATAATTTTTCAGTTTATTCAAATAGAAATTGGTTACAATATATGAGGGCCTAGGCTATGGTACATTATGTTCATGTTAATCATTTCAATGTAAGCCAATATATCAGGTTCAAAATGACTATGGGAACGTTGTATATATTCTGTCACAAAACTGTTAGTTATTTAATCAAGTTTAAATAACTAACAGTGAGTGGGTGAAGCATTAGGTTAACATATATAGATACGTAGGTAAGACTAGCTATTTGAGAGTAATTTACTTTGAAAAGTTTTTATTTTTTAAGCTTCACGCTGTATTCACAGCAGGGTAGGTAGAGGAAACAGTGGAACTTAGGGTTAAGACAGTCCGTTCCCGTTAAGATATTCGCGGAATTCAATGCCGCGTTTTGCCTTGTTACCAGAGCGAGAAAATGAAAATATTAAATATTTCAGTTCCCCGACTGGGAACCAAACCCACAACCTGTCGCGCTTACACACACGATTGTGCCACTGCGCCACGATTGCTCTAAAACAAGTAAGTTTAAAATTCCTAAAAAGGGCGTCAATTAATTTCTATTACACATACTTTCTTATATTTTATAAAACCAAAGACGTCCATTTTTTATATATCCAGTATAATATATTATCTGTCCCACAAGTCAGATTAATGAAACTAAATCGTGCAACTTTCATTAATGTTGAACGCTATCCTAAGTACTCGGGAGAGCACTTCAGATACATTAGCTTAGTAAATTAAGATCTACGGTCTGGATAAATCTTGTATTAGGAATTATTACAAAACAATCTTTAAAGGGTTAAAGTTAGCTGAACGTTTAAACTTATACAGTTAACGTTTAACTTATAGAAACGAAAACAGTTTGACAAATCAAAGCGTGTTTCATACAATTCTTTACTAATAAAGGATATTTTTTTGTTTAATTGATAATAATGCACGTTAAACTGCATATCGTCGAACTAGCATCGCACTTTATTTTTTAAATGTTTTCGCTTCATCAATATTTTCTCTGGTAATACTCTACACTTTTTTTTCCCTACTCGACACTCAATGCCTCAAGAATTCGGTGGGAAGTTCACACAATGTCTGGAGTTTTGGAGGAAAGTGGGGAACGGAGTGTATTGACACTAGGTTCTCTCCGTCTACTGAACGAAAGTGAATGTTTAAAAAAACTACTACTCTCAGGTTTTCGAATTTTGTAATGAACAATATATAAAAAACACTATTAAAATTTTAATTATTTTAAAATCACATTTCTTCTAAAAACCCTTTTAATTTATTCCTTTAGCAACATTTTAAAGTAAAGTACGTATAATTGCAAGGATTGAAA
The DNA here is from genome assembly GCA_013403705.1 of Heliconius hermathena. Taxonomy (NCBI): domain Eukaryota; kingdom Metazoa; phylum Arthropoda; class Insecta; order Lepidoptera; family Nymphalidae; genus Heliconius; species Heliconius hermathena. The sequence continues at coordinate 420,652 of JAAIXJ010001733.1, read as the reverse complement.
TAAAGTTACTTGGCTCCGAGTCTAAGCGAGGATGTTACGGTGAGAATGAAGAAGAACGTGATCAGTTGGTTTGGTCACGTCGAACGAATGAGTGATGGAAGAATGGAAAAAAATCATAAATCATGACGGAAAAGTGAGCGGTAAGAGAGGTAGAGGGAGATCTCCGTTGATCTTCAAAAACACAGTACCACAGATACTAAAGGAAGGTCACGTAAAAAGTATGAGGACCTCCCGGAGGGCATGTACGAAGAGGTTGATGACAGTGGACGAGAAGAAAGAGATATGCAGAGATCGTAGCGTTTGGCGCTCCCTTCTCCATACCAAATTAGGGATTCAGTGATAAGGTATAATCTTCGTACTAAGCTTCACTATGTAGTCTTTTTTCTTATTAAGGTATACCAACGAAAGAGGAACATGTAAAAAGCTGGGAAAATCTTCGAATTTTCAAACAAACACCTGTCGTGTGCTTTAGAATATTGCATTACGTGGTTTTGTTTGTATAACATAGTACGGCCCATGTGTCGTGGCCGCAATGACGTTAGCTAAATAAGTGGCTGTGTAGATTTGATTTTAGGATTTTTTCTTACTTAGTTGTAAATGGCTGTGTAGAATGCAGATTAGTTCTTAATTTTTTTCTTTTCATTATTTTCTTTTAGAGCGAGTTTGCAATGCACCACAATTCAGAAAAAATAACTTCAAGGCGGCCACGACACATCGAGCGTACTGTACAGGGGGTTGTTTGTACAATATGCATGCATGTTATTGCTAGTCATGCTAGTTTCAATCTCGCTTCACAACCTCACATCTCGTATACGAGACCAGGAAATTGAAAGATTTAAAGCTTTATTAAAGTTTGCGTTTTAAATTTGTACGTGTCATGATTTTATATAAATAAAAGGGCTTGTGCTGACTGACTGAGGTAAGACGCACGCAGAGCCGTAACCGCTGATGGTAGAAACGTGAAATTTGGCCAGATGTTTATTTTCATATTCTGGACATCCACTAAGAAGGAAATTTGAGAAATTTTAATCCTAAAGGGATGAAATAGGGGTTGAAAGTTTGTATGGAAAAAAAATTTTATCTGTACCGATTTTTATAAAATTCATTGAACACGTGTTTCATGGTTTTTAAGAATTCANTTTAATTTAGAAATAAGTATGTGACTGAAATAAAATATATAAAAAATAATGATTAATTTTTTTATTAATAAGTACTTTTATAAAATATATAATCACAAATATCTCTAATTCGTAAAAAGCGTCATCGTCAGTTCCAAAATTATTACTCGATCATATCGTTAGTTATTGTGTTTTTCTTAAAACAAAACAATATTTTACAGAGCGTTTGAAATGTTTGTTTATTCAGTGAATTAACAAACATTATATATATATATATATATATATATATATATATATATATATATATATATATATATATATATATATATATATATATAATTATTATTCCTGTTAGTGGAGACATTGCATGTTAGAGAGAGAATATTTAATCCTAAAGTGGGAATCGAATTCACAATCTGGGAGCTTACAGTCGCACGGCTGCGCCGTAATGGTCCATAAGTTACTTATGACGCGTGTACAAATATCTTAAAAGCCATCATTTTCAACTTAAAACCATTGTTAATAATCAGGCATAATTTTATTGCGTCGCAAAGACAAAAAAAAGTATATGGTGCTAAATTATATGTACATCATGATTATACATTTTTTTTATCTTCACGCTGTATTCCGCACACAGCAAGGTAGGCAGAGGGAAACTAGTGTTAAGACACTCCGTTCTCCACTTTCTGCCGAATTCTGCAGGCATTGCGTGTTGAGTGGCAGAACTCAACGCCGCGCTTTGCCTCTACTCCAGAGCGAAGAAATGGAAATATAAAATTAAGTAAATATTTCATCTCCTCGAGTGGGGATCGAACCCACAACCAGTCAGTTTTACAGTCACACTTTGTGCCCCTGCGCCACGACTAGCTGAGGCCAGTTTTATTTATTTATTTTTATACATATAATAAATAAATACAATGATCAATGCTTAAAATCTCTATGCGTACTTCTCTATATCTATAATACAATAATTTTTAACCTTACGCTCTGGCCGGCATATAGCAAGCTACTCAGAAACATTGCGTGTTGAATGGTGGAACTCAACACCGGAATTTGTCTGGCAAGTCCCAAAGAAACCAGAGATCCGTTTTTTTTAAACTCGTGATCGTTGTAAGATACTCCATCTTACTATCTAATTTTACACCAAAACACAAAGAATTCCTGTTAATCTAAATGAGCATTCTTGTGTCCGTTTAACTAAACAAATTACCTACTTCAAAGCGTTATTGGAATATCTTTACTATAATTCGATGCCTTTAATAAAATTAAAATAGATACTAGAGGCCAATCGAAGGGCGCACGTACGACTGTTAATGTAACAAGTTGTGGGTTTGATTCCCATTCGAGGAAATTAAATATTCAATGTATATGTTCTGGCTCAGGTAACGAAGCAAAGCTAGGTGTTAAGCTTCACCATTCAATTTGAGCTAAAACGATTTCAAATTATTGACTTTGAATGAGTAAAAAGGGAAAAACGGAGTAGCTAAACACTAAAATATCTGTTACTACCGCTCTATATGAACACATTATTTATTTTTTGACACACTATTTATTTATAAAATTACAGTACCATTATCCAGATAAAAAAGTAAAACGTCAAAAATTCAAATATGAAATCACTTTAAAGATTTCGTATTTTTATATTTATAGTAATGTATATAAAAAAATAACCTAAAGTTCTAAAATACATTTATAAAGACAAAACTTAGAAGACGCCTTGTAATCGGGTTCAAATGTCCCGGACAAAGAAATATTAGGGTCGATTTAATATTACTTTCTTTGTACGTTTTCACAAACAAAATGCGCAGCTCCGTAATAGTAAACTTTTAGTACACTCCTAAGCTTGTATAATTATGGACGCAAAATAAAATAAGAGATAACAAAAGATAAAAGAAAAATAATATTTTTTTCAGAGTCAGCGGAATATAATAGCTTTGGGAAAGTCAAGTTGGAATTTTTTAAATTAAAGATGTGTATGAGTACAAGAAACGATATGAATTTTACAAAATATACAAACACACATATACTCGTATAATGAGACCAGTCGTGATGCAGGGGCACAACTGTGCGACCATAAGCGTGGCAGATTGTGGATTCCATTCCCACTCGAGTAAATTAAATATCAAACATTTTATTTTCTCGCTTTGGTAACGAGGTAAAGCGCGGAGTTGAGTTCTGCCACTCAACTCTCAATGCCTCGAGAATTTGGCGGAAAAAAGGGGAACAGAATTGTATTAATTATGACGAAGGTGGACGGCGAGAGTTCTTCAGTGGGACGGAAGTAAAACAAGCTTAATCAACTATACTTATTATATATTCAGAGGTTTACAAATTTGTGTCCCTCATACAATCGATACATGTACCTCGTACGCTTTTACAATTTATATTTAAACACGTTCCATTTCTCGATATCAAATAATTATACTTAAAAATAATAAAAACACTATACTTTATATGCTAATACAAAATTATTATTAATTATATTTTAATAAATAGTGATTATGTATATTACAATTATCATCATAAATTATTATTGTTAATTAAATCATATCATATTGAAGTATAAGACTTAATATAATTATATTAAATAGCAGGTATTATATTATGTGTTACATAATGGGAAAGAGTGTCTTAATACTATTTTCCCAAGTCCCCTCTGCCTAGCCTGCTATGTGCGGGATCCAGCGAGAAGCTAAAAACAAATCAATTATATCAATTATATATAAGTTCGGTTTGAAGTCATGCTTTGGATTACATTAAGACTAAGAAGATAATTTAGTGGATATCGAACTCACATCCATCGCGCTAAAATACAAAACTTTCAAACTGGCCCAAGATTGTGTAAATTATTTCAAAATCACAAATTTATTTATCGAATTTCGATACTTCAAAGATAAATGATATGCTGGTGATTTCTGCGACTTTATCTGGCTTTTCATCAATGCCGGATTTTCCTTTTACTTTGAAGGAAATGTGTTGAAATTGCTTGGTATATAAGATACGGCAGATTGATAAAAAACGTAAGGGTTACACAATAAAAAAATATTCAATTTTATTAAAATATAATGTCATCGTAGTGCAGTCGGTATATTTCATTGCGTGATGGCTATGGGTTCAGTTTGAGTTTACGAGAAAGAAATATGAGAAGTGATTCAATCAGTGGGTAAAGCTTATATAATATATGAAAATTTCCAGCAGCATCACGCTGTATCTCACACACAGCAGGGTAGGCAGAGGGAACCTAGTGTTAAGGCACTCCGCTCGCCACGTTGAATTCAGGAGGCATTGCGTATTGAGGGGCGGGACTCAACACCGCGCTTTGCTTGAACACCAGGGCGAAGAAATGAAAATATAATTTTAATCAATCGAATCCACAAACAGTCGCGTTTACAGTCATACTTTGTGCCGCTGCGCCACGACTGACCTCAATCGTTACGCTATTTTCCCTCATAGCAGGTTAGATAGGGAAAATTTGTTGTCAGATATACATCATGTTGGTTGGCGGAACTCAACACCGCGTTTTGCCTCACTAGGGCGGGTAATGAAAATGATTCATACACTTACTGACAATCGTTCACTATAAGGCTATAACGCAAGGATAGCCAGCTTAAATATACATAGAAATGAAATTGAATTGTATCAACTTTTTAAATTTAATTCAAGACTTCGCTTTGGCATTTAAAGTTATCCAACGAGAGAAGTTTTGAGATTTTCTTTTTTCAAATTAACAAACCTAATTTCTTAGCTTCAATCCTCATTTAAAATTTAAAGTACATTTTTTAATAAGAAGAGGTTGAATCGAGCTTGTGTCTTGGCAATACTTCATTTTTATATAACCGGCGAGCGTTTAATTTTTTTAAAAATACTTTTTACTCAAGTTTGAAGCAAGAAAGGTTTTTTCTTAAATTTATTTCATAGAATGAGACCCGTCCTGGTGCAGGGGTACAAACGTGTGAGTATAAGCGCGACAGGTTCGATTCCCACTCGAGGAATTAAATATTTAATATTTTCATTGCCTCGCTCTGATAGCTAGGCAAAAAGCGGCGTTGAATTGCCGCCAGAATTCGGCAGAAAGTTCGGAATGGAAGTGTCTTAATGGGAACGGAGTGTCTTAACACTAGGTACAACCTAGTGTACCTAACTTACCGATAAGTCTGCCCTAGTTTTTGAGCGTTAAGTTATAAGCCATGAAAATTTTATATTACAAATTAGAAGTTTTAGTCTAAAACTGCAAATTCTAAAAGTAAATTTAGATTTTTAATTTTAATTTAAATAACTTTATTAGGCCGTTGCGTCGTGGTGTAGCAGTACATAATGATTGTGGGGTCGATTCCCAGTCGGGGGATTGAATTATTTTCGTTACTTTGCTCTGGTCACAACACATAAAGTTTCGAAAATTGCGCGTAAAATGGGGAATGGAGTGTATTAATACAAGGTTCCCTCTGCATACTCCGTGGTTTCCTCGAAAGATGTTATTTTATAGTGCCACGTTAAACTCAAAAGGAAAATATGGAATCTTTATGTGTTTATCCAATTATCACGTTAATTCCCTGATACTAATCAAGCTGAAACTAAGACTATGAAATTTAGCAAGAATTGAGAATTTGCAGTACAAATAAAGAAAAAAATACAAAAAAAGTTTTTTTTAAATTTATATTGGGACAAAATCTATTACAAACTTATTATTATTTTAATTGGCACGGAATTCCAAGTGGATAAATTTCATTCGAACTTAACCAGATATCCTATACTGTTCAAGGACATTGAAGTTTTGTAGCTGTCTTTCTATGTCTACAACTACAATAAAAAATATCTTTCTATGTTTATTAAAGCTTCGCTCTTTTTTGTCTTTAGACAAATAGAACTTAGTGTCAAAATACTCTGTTCTTTCCGTTTCGAATGCAAATTGATGAATCACCTATTGAAAATATCTCACGGATTTGTATAAGCAAACGTAGGCCCCTAACGATTTTAAATGCTTAAATTCTGAAGAGATTATTTTGCTCATAACTTTTATAAGGCGCTCAGATAAAGCTTTAAGAGACTAAGGTATAAAGTTTGTTAGCTTGAAATAATACTTCTAGGACTTGTATATAGTATATACAAAGAATTAAATTATATAAATGCATGATGTTAATATTTAACACATAAACAAACAAATAAAGGCAAATAAGCAATATATGTATTTTTATTTTAATATATTTTTTCTATTCAGGACTTTGTATTTTCTTAAAATATTAATTATTCTTTAAATTTTTATATCTTTAAATTGTGTTATTAAAATATTTTTTCTATATTTTTTATTATATAATCATTTATAGCAATTTAGGGTCACTCTTAGAGGCTCCATAAAACCTAATAGATATTTCTAGGAAGGGATCATGGCCCGACCTCAACAATCCATTAGGAATAGACTGAAAACCATCCTAAACTTTATTGTCAGATAATTTTGAAAACCAAACTTAATAGTTTGATTTCAAAGTTTGGGGCCTCTTGTAATTACTGTGCTTAATGTAAAATCGATAGAAACGATTTAGTGGAAGTTACATCTTATTGGTGACCTCGATGTAGATTGTTTAACTTAATTAATTTATGTGAGGACGCCTCACAAATACTAAAAAGTATGATCTGACCTGATCGACCATTCGGGGGAATGAAATATTGAATATTTTAATTTCACCGTATGGTAATGAAGCAATACGTGGTGTGTAATTCTGCCAATCAACACCGCCATGTCTCGAGAATTCAGCAGAACGTGGGAAACTGAAGTGTTTTAATGGATACAGAGTATCTTAACACTAGATCCCTCTGCCTACCCTGCTACGTTGGGGATGCAGCATAAATAACATTCAACTAAACTAACTTAAGGCTCGCTTGTGTTAATCACATCATTTTAGGGATATTTAAAAATAATGATTTAAAATATTACAAATTGTAAAACTCGATTAATTTGCCTTCTGATATATCAGACATAAATAAAAATAAAGACCAGAATATTTTTTATTCAATTAGGTCGTGTACAAACACATTTGAATCGTCAAGTTATATGTCAGTAATGTCAGTCTTACAGAAACTGCTAGGAACTGAGCTTATTATAATTTATACTCAAAATTTTATGTAAAGTATGGTATTAGGCTTTTATTGCTTAATTTAATGAACATCTAATGACTTGCAAATGTAAATGATAGATTAAATGTCACTGGAGAATGATGAATGTTGATAGTGACAAATTAGTAGTAACACGATATTGTAGAGTTGCTTTTAAGTAAGACTAGGTATATTTTATTTAAATTATAATGAATTTAGGAAATGCCATATTTAGCTCGAATGTATCTATTTGTTTTATTTTCTGTTTCTTTTTCATAAGCTTCACAGTTTAACACGCGTAATAAATCTAGTCTCAAGGCTTTCATTGTTATGTGTATAGGTACATTATAATGTATTTCTTATTGATTTTATTTAGAATCAGTGTCAAAATAGATAACAATTAAAAAAAAGCCCCGCCGTAACAGCTTTCGCTGCCGTGACCAGGATTCGAACCTGGGTTACTACGGCCACAACGTAGGGTCCTAACCACTAGACGATCACGGCTATCGGAGCTTATACAGCAATGCCCCAAAAATATAATTTCTTTTAAACCACAATATTATACTGGTAAATTAAAAATCGATTTAAATCGTCGAAGTGATACAATTTAAATGACCATTTCACTTGAGTGAGGATTTTCAACCGGTGTAAAAAGTCGGTCGAAAGTAAAACATTTTTTTCTTTTATTGGCCACTTGACGTTACGGACAGTAACTATTGCACAATGTTTATTGAAGACATTACAATGATTTTTATGTATTTCGTAGATATTTTCTATGTTTTTGTATTTTTAATCTTCTTGATATAATAATACGCACTAAATGAATACACAAAATGGTACTACTACACTACGGTTTTTTACGAAAGAGTTAGTTACTGGAGTTTATTCATTTCAAGTAATTCTATTTTTTGTATGTAAGTATAGTTCTCAACTTAATTTTTAAATTATTACTAACACATTCATAAATTGAGGCCGTCACACTCGGGAGAATGAAATATTTAATATTTACATTTCCTCGCTCTGGTAACGAGGAACTTAGCGGGACGGAACCTATATTGATTATACGTAATTTTATTGTCATCAGAACTGAAATCGTAACCCAAATTTCAACTCAATAGGACACTGAGGAAGTGGGTCAAATTGAGCTTACAAGACNTCTGGAGATGTGGTGCTGGAGACGAATGCTGGGTGTATCATGGACCGAGTTTCGCACCAACGACTCTATTCTCCATGAAATCGGCACTAAACAACGTCTGTCGACAATAGTACAAAGTCGCATACTAAAGTTCTTTGGACATGTCTCCCGAAGAGGAAGTGGCTCCATCGACCGCCTTGTTGTGCAGGGCAGAGTGGAAGGGACTAGAGGGAGAGGAAGATCTCCCATGCGTTGGACCGACCAAATTAAAGCTGCAGTAGGGAGTCCCTTACATGAGTGTACCAGGCTTTCAGCCAGTAGAGATAAGTGGCGAATATTTGTGAGGCGTATAACATCTGCCCCTAATGTCACTTTGTAATGACCACGACCGCTCTGACAAGAGTGTTACGACTAAGAAGAAGAAGTGTTAAGACACTCCGTTCCCATTAAGACACTTCCGTTAGCCACTTTCCGTTGAATTCTAGAAGCATTGCATTACCAGAGTGACAAAATTAAAATATTAAATATTTAATTTTTTGAGTGAGAATTGAACCCACAACTTGTCACGTTTACAGTCGCACGTTTGTGTTCTTGCCACGACTAGCCTCTATCTTATCAGCTAAGATGAAAATAATTTAAATGCAATAATTCCATGCAGTAGGCAGATTCTATCAGATGGCTAGACACTTTTTACAGCAGTAACTACCATTGTTTGTAAATCGAGGTCATCGTGGTACAGTGGGTCATGTAAAAGCAATAGTTGTAGTTGCGACTCTTTGGGGACACATTGGGGACAATACCAGAAAGGGGTCTGAATAATTAATTTTAGATTTCTCCGTCAAGTTTAGCCACTCAACGAGTAGTGTTCAAGGATTACTTTGTCGAAGCCTGGGAAAATAAAAATACTGTTTTCTTTAATACTATAAATAAAGAAATTCTCTGAAATCATCATTTTAAATACATCTATACTAATCTATACTAATATTATAAAGAGGAAAGATTTGTTATTTTGTGTGTATGATTGTATTGTTTTCACATTAAAATTACAGGACTGATTTAAAAAATCTTTTATTATTAGAAAGTTGCATCTTCACTGACTAACATAGGCTATATTACGTTTTCAAAAAAATAGGGATCCCTAATAAAAATGCAATAATATAACCCAAAGTGTCAAAAAATTGATCTTAAAATTTTATCCCGCACCGCGCTTGCGTCTTCGCTTCTATAAAATCGGTTAAGTCGCTTCTGAGATAAGCGTCGACAAAGAGAAAAACCAACAAACAGACAAAATTTTTAAATATCATTGTTTCTGGTTCTATTACTTTGTTAAATGCTCCCAATAATAATTTTTGATAATTTTAATGAAAATCGAAAATGCGGGTGGCATTTTCGATTGGTTTTAATAATTTTCACTTAAAAAATCTTAAGGGCGCTGCAAGCATACATAATTTATTAAAACAGGAACGTAATTCCCTGTACTTAAACAAATAAATAATTCACAAATTTAAGCGGGCGAAGCCGCGAGCTGATCGGTACTATATATATATAAATTCGTTTAAGATAATATTTGCTTTGAGACTAAAATCTCAAAGGACTTAGTTTTTATGTAGAAAAAGACAGGCTTTGCCAAATATAAGTTCAAAGCAGAACAAACAAGTAAACATCAAATGAATAATATTGGAATTTAGCTATTTCAGTCAAGAAAACTGATAGAGCAGCGCACGCGATTGGTTATGGGTTCAATCCAAACTCAAGGAAATGAAATATTTATTTAAATTCATATTTTTATTTCTTCGCTCTGGTATCGAGGCAAAGCACGGCGTTGAGTTTCACCACTCAACACTCAATGCCTCCAGCGGAAAGTGGAGAACGGGGTTTCTTAACTAGTATTAAGACACCCCGTTCCACACTTTCCCTCTGCCTCGCATGGTGCGGGATACAGCGTGAAGCTGACTTAACTTAAGAAGATCTCAATATATTTATATAATATTACTCTTGTACTTTAGAATATATCTAAATAATTCTTGTTTTCTATTTTGGCGCAGTCGAACAACATCTGGCATGATGGTTCTGGGTTCAATTTCCAATCATTATTTCATTTTTTTCCGCTCTGGCAGGGAAAATTGAGACGTTGAATTCTATGCAATATCTCTAATTTGTGCGGAACGTAGAGAAAGGAGAGTTTTAATACTGGATACCATCTACCTAGCCTGCTATATTCGTCGTGTATGTAAATAAGGCTGCATACATTGTTGCATATATATTACAATTTATGTATTATACTGGTACCATTGTGTCACACAATCACACTCTCCTAATCAGAATTTGATATGAGAATGCAATTTAGACGTTCGCAATTTTCACTGTCTTGATCGTTCGACTTCAATCAACGTCACTTGAAGGTTTACATCGAGTTCGAATTTTATTTTGTTTATCTTCTATATATATAAAAGGACTTGTGCTGACTGACTGAGGTAAGACGCACGAAGAGCCGTAACCGCTGATGGTAGAAACGTGAAATTTGAGCAGATGTTTATTTTCGTATTCTGGACATCCACTAAGAAGGGAATTTGAAAACTTTTAACCATAAAGGGATGAAATAGGGGTTGAAAGTTTGTATGGAAAAAAATGTTAATATGTATCGATTTTTATAAAATTTGAAATTCGGACACACTTCGGAAACACGTGTTTCATGGTTTTTAAGAATTCACCCCCTAAGGGTTCAAATAAGGGTTGAAAGTTTATATGTAAAAATCTTTAAATTGCCACCGATTTTTATAAAAAATTAAATTCAGACTGTTAAAAATATTTTATTGAACACGTGTTTCGTGGTTTTTTTTAGAATTCACTCCTAATAAGCGGGCGAAGCCGCGCGCGCCCTCTAGTANATATATATATATATATATATATATATATATATATATATATATATATATATATATATATATATATATATATATATATATATATATATATATATATATATATATATATATATATATATATATATATATATATATATATATATATATATATATATATATATATATATATATATATATATATATATATATATATATATATATATATATATATATATATATATATATATATATATATATATATATATTATAATTCTTCGAATGAGAATCAAACCCATGTTTACAATACATTAATGATACAATTTATAATATTTAATAGTATTTAAAATAATAATATTACAAAAAAGCTTAGAAATAGCTTTTGTTTCGTTCAAAATGTTTTATGCATAAAAAATAGTTTTTATACTATTTCTCTTGACAAATTGGCGCTTGACTGAACAAGCCGTTCTGTAAATAGTCGTTACACTTTCAGTGTTAGTGAAGCCTTGTGATATTAAAGAGCAATTTTTATATGATTATCTCAGAAATTTGGTAATCAACAACATTTAGTGGACATTCTTTTTTTGTTTGGGTTATCGTGGCGCAGCTGCACAGCAGTTGGCTATAAAGTGAGCTTGTGGGTTCGATTCTCATAGGGAAATGAACTATTTTCATTTGCCACACAAAACGCATTGATTCAAAAATTGTGCCGAATGTGGGAACAGGAGTGTCTAAACTCCGTTTCCTTCTAGCTACTCTGTTATATCCGGGATACAATATAAAGCAATTTTTTAATAAGGAGCTATTAAGCCAAAGTAATAGTAGGTTACTAAGCCAAAATGTTCTTTTATTTATGGCCTTTACGCAGTTCGTTTTTCATTTAAAATATCCTAGTGATACTAAATTTTTAACTTTGAAATTCAAATATTTGTCTAAATTTCCTTAGATCCTGTAACCATTATTGAACCTAGAAGAAGATTCCAACCCAATCACGACGATATTACCCAAAATTTGAATTATTATCATATTTAACGTAATATATTTAATAATATTGCCTTGTTAAAAGTTATATCAATCTATCCTATAATATCTATTCTACCTTAAAAAATTTCCACATCATTAATCGGTTTCTTTGCAATCCGCACCAAATCAACTCACACGTGAAAATCCAAGCTAAGCCAAGTGAGGTCGTCTCGTGTCGTAGAATTTTAGTGATGATGTATAGTTAAATCGTCGGTTTTATACAAAAAATAAAATTATCTTTACGGTGTATTCCGCACACAGCAGAGTAGGTAGAGGGAAACTAGTGTTAAGGCACTCTGTTCCCCACTCTCCACTGAATTCCGGAGCCATTGCTTGTTGAATGACTTTGCCTCGAAACCAGAGCGAAGGAATGGAAATATAAATTTAAATAATTCTATACAAATATCTGATAAAGGCAGCTTCACATATTTTTCCGCATAACAGGTTAGAAGAGAACCACGAAGCTTTTTTTACCTTGTTAACGGAACTTAACGACAGAATGAGTGAAGATAATACTTTCTTTGAACTGCTCCTTATATTGAGGCCGGCGTGGCACGGGCACAAGCATGCAACTATAAGCTCGATGGTTGCGGGTTGGATTCCGACTCGAGGAAGTGAAATATAATATTTTCATTTTCTCACACTTATAACTACGTTCCTACGTACCCTGCTTTCCTGGAATACAGCGTGAAGCTAGAGAAAAAGGTACCCAAAATTACCAAATAAAGAGAAATTCTATGTGTCACACTTTAAAAGTGTAAAAAGTAATCACTATCTACTACTCAAACTACAAAACTCAAGATGGAATGTATAATAAAAGCATATTATATCAATGTAGTGCCAGCGAAACCGGGAGAGGTATGTTAGTTCATTCTCCTTCGTTTGGTTTCCATACAACGAGGTAATCATAAGATTAGCGAAGTAAGAACTCCCGCAGTCGAAAGACTATATAAAAAATGAACTGAATGTATAAAATAATTAAAACTAAACTAAACTAGCTTCACGCTTTATCCCTAGCGGGGTAGTCAGAGAGAATGGAGAACTCCGTTCCCCATTTTCTGCCGAATTCTGGAGGCATTGCGTGTTGAGTGGCAGAACACAACGCCGCGCATTGCCTCGACACCAGAGCGAAGAAATGGAAATATAAATTTAAGTAAATATTTCATCTCCTCGAGTGGGGATCGAACCCACAACCAGTCGATTTTACAGTGTGCCGCTGCGCCTCGACTGGCCTCATAAAATAATTATTTTTATTATAAAATTTAATTTTAGTACATATCTTCAGCTTATTATTTAAAACCAATACACCAAGATATAAATACAAAACAAACCAATATATGTAAGAAAAGCGTTTCAGTCAGCAGGATTTGTTTACAAAATCCTGAAAGTGTGAACGCACCTTACCCAGTCTATCCCGTCAGTGCAATCGCGACTTTCACCGAGGGAGGACGTGTCCTGGAAAAATCTATATTTATAAACGAGCGATAAACTATTTACAACTCGATAAATAAGCATAGTTTTGAGATCTTCGAAATTTGCTAAATATATTTGAGTGCAAAGTCCTTTTTGTGAATATATTTTGTGTTGATGTGTTTGCCTTTTTCCGATAGATAAGTTACCATGTGAGACGTGTATGTCATCGGCTAGCTTTCGTAAGCTCGTCACTGTCACTTCTGTTAATTGGTGAGTAAAAGATATATATTACGCAGAACCATTGAAAGTGCTACAAAAAATCATATAGAAGCTTAACATTCCTTAGTAAAAAAATATGAGAGTTTAAATTGTTTTTTCTTAATTTAATTTATTTTTTAAATATTGTCTAACCTTATTATAAGTATGCTATAGAAAACGCGAATTATTTTTTTTTAAATGTTTAATACAAAAATGAAATTGTACGTTGCACTAGAAATGCTCGAATTTAATACTGGATGTTTATGATGTTAAGGATAAATACTGGGCTATTTTAGGAAACGAAATGAGATCGTATATGTTTTATAGCTTTATGCTTTTTTCCGTATAACAGTTAGGCAGAAAGAACCCTTCGTTAAGTTAGACCCTTCGTTTTTCGCTTTTTGCTTGAATTAGGGAAATTGTGTGTTGGTTGGCGGAATTCAACGCCGCGCTTAGTCTTGCCACAACGATAAAATCAAAATAATTCATTTCCCGTAGTGGCGATCGAACCCACAACCATGAACTAAGACAGCCTCTATCTACATCCATATGGTATGTGGACATTTATTATTATATAAATATAGTAAAAAAACTTAAACGTAATAATTTCAGTATTTCAAATGTAATGTAGGTCAAATATTATGAAGTATGTTTTCATAGAACATTTAATTTCAAATAAAACTGACCACGCGTGTCGCATAAATTTTTCAGTGCTCGCGTGATATAGTAGTCTAGCACTATATTACATTAATTATGTTTGTCTACTTATAATGAGAGGGGTAACCTGTATTCACATAAATTATGATTTATATTAAAATAATTGAAGTCGTCGTGGCGCAGTGGGGCAGCATATGACTGCAAGCGCGATGATAGTAGGTTTAATCCTTATATGGGGAAAAGATCGGTGGTAAGCACAGTAGTGTCAAGTTCTGTCACTGAGCAGGCATATTGCCTGCTGTAGTCGAATTTAGACGAAAAGTTAAGGACGGAGTGTCTTAACACTAGATTAAAATAAAAAATAAATCGTGAATATTTATTATCCGTTTTCTTTCCTGTGTATTATATGATCAAGAAAGAGGGTAACAGGAGAACAGTAAATCAATAGATAAGATAAGCGTGAATATAGATTAGAATGTAATTACAATTATAAATGTTGATTACATTAAGGTCAAACAGCGCATATATGTATATGCTACTGGTATTATTATATCTGGGAAAAAAATTATATGCAAATATTTTTTTAAGAGCAATCTAGAGGCATATCGTATTGAGTGGCGGAACTTAACACCGAGATTTACCTCATCGCCAGAGATAAGAAATGAAAATATGAAATATTTCATTCCCCCTAGTGGAGGTAATGAATTACCTTGAAGGAATGAACGAATTATTAAGACATAGCTAAGTTGCGCGACGTCGTTGTAATATTTGAATTCACAACTACTGGAGTCGATTCCAACAAATTACGACCACTAAGCCTGCTTTTTACAACGCAATTTTTAATATAGCCCAAAGCTTTTAGCTCAAAGGACACATCGTACAGTCAAAGTCAGGTACACACGCATGAATATGATAAAATAACGAAGTAGTTGCGTCGCGGCCGCAAAGCCTCTTGACCCATATAACTATCAGCTATCAGCTTTCCATGATTTTGTTTGCTTTGGCTGAAACACGCAGATAGGCTTAAATAAATTTGTGTTTTTGTAAGTATAAACGTGTCTTAGCGTATAAAACCTCGTTTTTATTTTTAAAATTTGTATCAGCTTCACGCTGTATCCCGCACACAGCAGGGTAGGCAGAGGGAACCTAGTGTTAAGACACTCCTTTCCCCACTTGCTGCCGAATTCTGGAGGCATTGCGTGTTGAGTGGCGGAACTCAACGTCATGCTTATCCTCGACACCAGAGCGAAGAAATGGAGTTATAAATTTAAGTAAATATTTCATATTCTCGAGTGGGGATCGAACCCACAACCAGTCGGTTTTACAGTCACACCTGGTACCGCTGTGCCACGACTGGCCTCTTTTTTTATTAACTATACAATACCTATCCGCAAAAGATTTATTTTCATTTTCGCGGTCTGCCAAGATAAGGCGTGACGTTAAGTTTCTCAATGTCTTGATGGGTGTTGAGGTTCTTCTGCTTAGTGTGTTCTGTTCAGGAATATGCGGTAAAAAAATATAAGACTGTAAAAAAATTGCATAGGATTCATAATAATGTTATTTGCTGGCAGTATCTCACATTCCAACAAACTAAATTATTTTATGAATATTTTAAACAAAATTTAAACCCACAATAACCTTTTTAACCGGTTACACTTGTGTCAATTTTTTTACATCTCGATTCAAATAATAAATCTTTCACATTTCTATATTCTAATGCTGTATTTGGCTGTTACTTCTGCCGTCAATGACAGTATAAATAAGGAGGCCAGTGAAATAATAGATGATTCTCTTACAATTCTTACAGATGTATATCTTTTGCATATACAGAATATGAAGCCGACGTTTACACAATGGGAAGCTGAAACACGATAACTGTAGGTTCGACTCCTACTCGAGGTTTTAATGATTAGTCATTCTCCCGCTCTAAGGCAAAGTTATTTATATGAAACGAAGTTAATCTAAATCGGAACGCACAACAAAGTAAAAAAAATAAGTGCTTAGATGATATGTGAATTATACGATGTGTTCGTAGCGTCTAAAGAATAATGTCCAACTCCTTTAAGCTGAGCTCTTGTAGAACATTTTCTCAGGGAATATTTTCATTAAATAGATACTTGAGGCCAGTCGTGGCGCAGCGGCACGAAGTGTGACTGTAAAACCGACTGGTTGTGGGTTCGATCCCCACTCGAGGAAATGAAATATTTACTTAAATTTATATTTCCATTTCCTCGCTCTGGTGTCGAGGTTAAGAGGCGTTGAGTTCTGCCACTCAACACGCAATGCCTCCAGAATTCGGCAGAAAGTGGGGAACGGAGTATCTTAACACTAAGTTCCCTCTGCCTACCCTGCTGTGTGCGGGATATAGTGTGAAGCTGAAAAAAAAAATAGATACTTTGGCATTATACTCGTATAATATGTGTTCATACATTTTACATATAAAAGGACCCGCTATTTGCAAGTACGGAGAGTACGCTATTTACAATACATTAATCAGGCTAGTTAGTACTCTTAAGGTGTGATAGGACTTTTTTTCACTCTGGTAGCAAGCGTACTGTTATGAAATTTGATAGTTATGAACGTACATTGGTGAGGGGTATTTTATTTTGTATTAATATTCCAAAACGGCTTATAAATCTTGGAAATAATATGGTTACAAAAATCGTTTTTAAATAGGCTAAATTTCATGAAAACATTCAAGTGCTAGCGAAAAAAACTATTACTGATGATTTTTTTTCAGAAGTAATTTTAAAAACTGCTAGTATTAGTGTAGAATATTCTCTGAAAGTTTCACAGGCGCAGCCTAATGACAACATGTTAAAAATGTACGAAAATCATGAAATAGTAAAAGATTCTTAATATAAGAATTGACTACATTTAAATTTTTTTTTACATATTTACATAAGTGTTTACATTCTTACCAGTCAGACAATGGTTATTGATTACAAATATTTTGGTATTGTAAGCTATCTTAGTATAGGCCGTTAATTTTAATTTTCACACGCTGTGGAATTAATATTTCTAAATAATGTTTTTGTACCTACTATTTTCAGAACTACAAATGCACATAAAGAATAAATACAAAAATAATTAGGCAGAAGGAACCTAGTGTAAAAACACTCTGTTCTCCAAGCACCACTCAACTAAGGAAACATTGCATTTTGAGTGGTAGAGCTCGACACTGTGCCTCGTCTAGAGATAAAATACAAAAATAAGATAAAAATATGTTCAAACCGATACTAATACAAAAACCAAAGAATACCTTTATGTTTGTAACATACAATTTTAACAAGCAACAAGTCTACTGTTTGTAATTACTTACATTTATCGCTACTTCGCTTCTGGCTCTACGAAATTACGTCACTCTATGTTATACCCCCACTTTGTAAGCTGTTACGTAAATGAACGCGATGGCTGGCGATTTGCTAAACCGAAGCCTTAAGTTCTGAAGGATAGCTTACATGACTGACGCCATTGTGGCAGTAGTCAGTAATAAAAATAATTAAAAAAATAACTGACTTCAGAGGCCAGTCATGGCAAGCTGTGAGTGTTCAAGAGATAGGTTGTGGGTTTGATTCCCATTCGAGGAAATGATATTAATATTTTCATTTATTCGCTCTGGTATCTCGAGGCAAATTGCGGCGTTGAGTTCCGCCACATAACACACAATGCCTTCATAAATCAGCGGAAAATGGGGAACAGAGTGTTCCCTCTCCCTACCCTGTGGGTTCTGCCCACAGGCGGGTAGGCGGGGAGCGAAAAAAAAAACTGACTTGTCTATCTATGGATTATAACAGTCAAAGAATCGATTTTCAATTCTAATATATTTTTTCTTTTTAAAAGTATCTGTTTTAATAATTAAATCTTTTTCATCGCGTTTTAAAACAAAGCAAAACTCGTTTAAACACAGCTGCTCTTTCAAATAAAGTTAGAAATGTAACTGTATTTTTTAAAGTAGACACTGATATATAAGTGAGTTTTGTTAAAATTTTGAAATAAAAGTTTTTGTTCATATTAATTCTTTGTTCATACAGCGTCGTACTTTAGCTCACCGGTTGCGAATTCGATTCCAAATCGGGGAAGTGAATTATTTTCCTTACTCCGCTCTTATGTTAAGCAAAATAAAATCACTTAACACAGAATATCATTAATATTGAGCGGAAAGTGAGAAACTCAGTCTTTTAACACTAGATTCCTTCTGCTTCTCCTTGTCTTGCAGGATACAGTGTGAAGCTGAACAGAAAAGAAAATTTGTTGACATTATAGAAGAGTTTTTGAGACGTGTCAGTTTAAAAGTGGTAGTCGTGGATTCTAACAAGTAATGCATTACTTGTGTTGAGATTACACTTAGAATATTTATATATAAAACATGGGATTGAATTTTGCCAACACATGATATTTAAAAAATAAAAATCAAATCAGCTTCACGCTGTATCAAGCACACAGCAGGTTAGGCAGAGAGAACCTAATGTTAAGACACTCTGTTCCCCACTTTCCGCCTAATTTTGAAGGCATTGCGTGCTGAGTGGAACTCAACGCCGCTCTTTGCCTTTACACCAGAGCTAATATAAATTACACTCGAGTGGGGATCAAACCCACAACCGTCGCGAAACAGTCACACCCTTGTGCCCCTGGGCCACGACGGCCTCAATATTTTAAAATATTTGAAAAATGGGAAAGAAATTAAGGTATATAATAACTTCCGTCTAATGCCTTCTGCCTAATGCCTAATACAAAAAAAAATAGTGTCAAGACACTTCGTTCTCCACTTTCGAACATTATCTTTCCAGAGCGAGGACATGATATAATATTATATTTTGTTTACCTAGTGTCATCTAATTTTAAGTGGGGATCGAAATAGCTAAAAAGACATTTTATTTTATTTTTATACCTTTATAAAATCAGTTTGATTATATTCATTTTTCTAGAAGCTTCTAGAAACACGGTGTATCCCGCACACAGCAGAGGTAGGCAGAGGGAAATTAGTGTTAAGTTCCTCACTTTCCGACGAATTCTGGAGGCGTTGCGTGTTGAGTGGCGGAACTCAACGCTGCGCTGTGCCTCGATACCAGAGTAAACAAATTACAATATAAATTTAAATAAATATTTCAATTCCTCGACTGGGGATCGAATCCACAACCACACTTTGTGATCCTGCGCCCACGACTGACCTTTTTCATTTCTAGAAAAAAATTAATAAGAGTATATTCTTCAACAATTTTTTTAAAATTTTATTTTGAAAAATAAATCATTCTCTTTTTATTGAATTCGCAGCCTTCACTTAAGAAGTGCCAATTATGCATCGCAACGCTATAACTGTGAATACTATAGTTTTAATTACTTTTATTCTATTGTTTGCTGATATTCTGAAAATATATTTTAATAACAAAAATGTATTATAAACAACAATACGTTCACATATTTAACGAGAATAAGAAACTAATTAAATTGCATTGTTTCGAAAATATACTTAGAAGAATTATGCAGTGGAAAATATATGATGTTATATATTCTATTTTTACTCATTTTTTATAGTTTCCCGCTTTATTTCGCTACTAGGGTGGACAAAAAGCCCCTACTGTAGGAAAACACGCCCAAATTCGACATATAGCGTTTCCCGTGACTAAACTTAATGCTTTATGTCTTGTCAGGGTGGGAGAGTGTAAACAAATGATGATAACCCCCAATTGGGATAGAACCTATTACAAACGCTTTTATAATTAGATCTATGGCTTAATGTTGTATTAATTTAAGAAAGTTATTCAATTACGCCTCGTTAGAAATATTTCTAAATATAAAAATAATCAAATTTTGATCAAATATTTACTTTAATTATATAATTTTTAGATTACAAATAATTGCATAGTTTCTTTTTGTGTGTAAATTGTTTTTTTTACGAATTACTATATTTTTTACAAAATCTACAGATATTTTTGTAAAATTGTGACGGTAGTAGATTTGATATAGCTTGGGAGAATGATTATATAAAATAATGGTTTGATTTTTTCCGCTTTAGAACTCTACATGATGCAGTCATTTAACAATTGAATATCGTCGTAGCATCTCGTAGTCTGTAGCCAACGTAGATCTAATATGTCTGTCATATGTCTATTATTTTTTTTCATAAACATCGACTAGGCCAGTCGTGACGCAGGGGCACAAGTGCAACTGTAAACACGATAGTTTGTGGGTTAGATTCCCACTTGAGGAATCAAAATATATAATAGTTTAATTTTCCTCGCTCTGTTAACTAGGTAGAGCGTGGCGTGAGTGTGAAGCTAAAAGAAAATAAAACATCCATAGGCAAAGAAATTTAAGTGACTTATCTCTCTGTCTTTCTACTTTACACGTATTTATGTCAGACATTGAATTTCTTTGAAAAATTGGTACTTAGTTCATATATGGCTTATTTGGATAGAGCGCTGGAAGGTTTCAGACAGGTATGGACTTAAGCCGGAGTAAAACGTAGAGGACGTTCAAATTCTTACACATTTTGATATATTTTTTCTTTAGTGTATCATTATCACGTTTAGAAATGTGTGAATAAAATAAAATATTTTTTAGAATAAATTATTTATTCATAAAAAACAACAAACATTATGATGTCATTTATAGCGCTATTATCCTTATCTCCATTTTTTAAATAGAAGTTCTATTTTCTTAAATGTATAGGAAAATTATTTCGCTAAAGAAATAATAAAAACACCTTCAAATGAAATAAATATCATTTTGAAGTAACGAGGGCTCATGACGGCACGCAATGGTTTCATATTCGAAGTCTACTTGAATATTTTGGTTTAGTTCTACGCGCTAATCTCAGGAACTGTTATTTCGATTGGAAACATTTAGTATATTATTGTACAGTCAGTCTATTTATCGAACAATGCATATTTATTAAATCTAGTGAATGATTGAGGCCAGTCGTGGCGCAGCGGCACGAAGTGTAACTGTAAAACCGACTGGTTGTGGGTTCGATCCCACTCGAGGAGATTATAAATATAATATTAGAAATATTTACTTAAATTTATATTTCCATTTCTTCACTCTAGTGTCGAGGCAAAGCGCGGCGTTGAGTTCTGCCACACAACACGCGATGCCTCCAGAACTCGGCAGAAAGTAAGGAACGGAGTGTCTTAACACTAAGTTCCCTTTGCCTACCCTGCTGTGTGCGGGATACAGCGGAAAGCTTTTTTTTTTTAGTTAATGATAAAATATGTATGTATAACTATAACGTTAAAGGAAACAGTTCTTTTGACCACGTGAGCGAAGCTGCAGTTTACAACTGGTATGTACGTTAATGAGTTACAAGCAGCTACTACTATTTGTACTGTGCACAGAAAACTGAAACTTTTAATGTATGTAGGTCCTTATGTAATATATATTGCACTGCCGCCAAGAGTTTTTTTGGGATTTGGGAAAGAAAGGGAAATGCCAGTTGAGTCACGGGGGCACAAGAGTGTGTACTGAACTTCATAGGTTGTGGGTTCAATTCCCACTTTAAGAAATAAAATATTTAATTTTTTCATTTCTCCGCCGCGTTGAGTTCCACATCCAAAATGCAACATTAGAAATTAGAGAACGGGCAAAAACTTGAAAAACCGATTTTCACAGAGTTCAGTTAGGCCTATTCTTTATTGTGTAAATAAAAATTTGCATGAGTAAACATTAAATTGTAGTTCGTTTTATTTTTAAAGAGGTAAATTCCAAATGTAGAAAAGCAATTTATTTGAGCACTTGCGAATGATAAGAGACGTAATGATTAATGATAAAAAGTAAAATGAAGATACGCAATAAGATGGAACTAAGAGGAAGCGTGATTGGGGAAAATAATGAAAATCGTGCTCAGATGGTTGGATGAAGCAATTTGTACTTCAGTAAGAATAGAATATAACAAAAATATATATTTTGTTAATTTTTTTTACAATATTTTTTATTTATTATATATAAATAAATAGAAGTGATTGTATGTTTTTTTATCGTAGTTCAATGAAAAAGTATTAAAATGGTTTATGGGTATGTATCACGTTTATGTATATTTAGTAGCGGAACTAAACGCCGCTTTGTCTACTTTAATGGGGAAAGAAACATAGCTCATTCCCCCGAGTCGGGAACCTGCAAACGTTCGTCTTTCATTATTCTTCGCGTTTGACAGTCAGACTCTGAAAATAAAAATAATATATAAAAATTTATAAGTTATCCATTATGAAATCATACCAGTTGTTGTTTGCACAATTTTACCAAAATACAATTTAAGAATAATATTATTTTTAAAATATTTTATAAATTCAACAAAGAAATGCTTTGAAAACATAAATTAAGATTGAAATTCTTGAGAGATGAATGTATGACGTATTTAAATATTTACTCGCTTCTAGATCAAGGGATGAGAGCTCAAAGTGAGGCACTTTATAACAAAGTAAGTGGAGATACCTGACATGTTGATATTAAAGAAATAATTAACAGTAGCTAAGTTGAATAAAAGCATACATAGGTTCTGAAGAGACCGTCGTTGTGTGAAGTGACAGCGACTGACTGTAATCGTGAAGGTTTTAGGTTTTATATAAATTCACTTCCTTGCTCTGACAAGACAAAGCGCGGTGTTAAGTTCCACCGTTAACGCAATGTCTCGTAAGCTAGGAAAATAATTGTACTTGAGAGAGGTGAAGTGGCTTTTACTTCTCTTTTGCTTTACTTTCTTGTGATTGTATGGTGTAACGTTATTCACATTTCTTTAGAATACTAAGACTTTGATTTAAGATACTTAAGCGACCACCAAACAATACAATATTTTAAATTTCTCTTTTAAGATTATGCAAAAAGCTTTTATAGGATGAAAAGTTAGGCTTGACTTTCTACTAAATATGTATAATACTTGAGTTACCGTTTATGTTTGTGCCGTTGTGTGAAATCTTGCAAGCTCAATTGCACCCACTTCCCAGTGTCCGATTGAGTTGAAATATGGATTACTACTCCAGTTCTGATGACAATGAAATAACATATAAGCAATATTGTTGTTACGGCAGTGTTTCCAGGTGGATGCGACCTGGGTACCTCCAAAAAGCGCGTCTATCTCCACCTTAAAGGCCAGTAACTCACCTGTAGCTCCTCTGGTGTTACACGGGATCGTGAGCGGCGGTGATCACTTACCATCAGATAACCCGTACGCTCGTTTGCCTTGTCTTTTTCCATAAAAAAACATGCAAAATGGGCCCCGAAATAAAATAGCGGATTACAAATTTGTGTACAACCTACATAATATGTGTATTAAATGAATTTGCATATAGTTCAGGTAGTATAATTAGGTATACTGAACCTAGTGACACTCTGTTCTCCGTTTTCTGCTCAAATTCTGACATTGCTAATTGAGTGACGGAACTAAATGTCGTATTTTATGACAACTACTACTACAAAAACAAGAAATAAAAATAGTTTGTCTCCCTGAGTCAATCATCACAAGCACAATCAAACGCTTCTTCTACTTTATTTAGTGACCTACTTACTTTACTTAGTTACCTAACCTTTTCGTATAAGTTCTACTTTTTTTGTACGTTTCTACTTTGTACGAGTCCATACGTACATGTATGTGGACGTATATATATGTATGTATGTATCCAGCCTATCCACTGCATAGATCAGTGGTTCCCAACCAGTGGTCCGCGGACCACCAGTGGTCCGCAGAAGCTTAAATATGGTCCGCGAACGATTTTAATTTTATGACAGGAGATGGTGAGGCGAAGTTTCGGTTTAATTATCACAGTTAATTTTTACTGTACCTATATGCATAGTGGTCCCTGCTACCAAGAATGATATAAAAGTGGTCCTTGATCAAGAAAAGGTTGGGAACCCCTGGCATAGATATATCAAACGTCGAGTGTTATATGTGGCAAGTTGACCTAACATGAGTGACCTAACATTTGAACATAATTGATATTCTGACGCCAGTTCACTTGCAGAAGACATTATTCAGAAACCACTTAATCTTTAGCTTTAGTTGCCAATTTCTAGTATATAGAGTACTCTACATATTAAGAAGTATGTTATTGATTTTTCCTAATAACTTAAGTTTTCTTTGCTTTAAATTTTTTCAGCTACTAATCAACTTTTAAAGAACTCAATGCTCTTTTCTACAATTTTTTTTTCATGCTGTGTATGGCATGACATGACATGGCAGGATAGGCCGAGGGAAGGTGGGAATCTAGTTTAAAAACACTTCGTTCTCATCAATACATTTCCATTCCCCTCCCTCCTACGAATTCCTGAATCACTGCGTATTGAGTAGCGGAACTCAACGCTGCGCTTTGCCTACTTAACAGAGCGGGGAAATGGAAATATTTAATTTTGCCTCAGCCTACCCCGAGCTATATCCGGGATACAGTGTAAAGCAAAAAATAAACAATAAACCCAATATACGAGAAGAAGCGAGAAATTAGAACATGTTTACATATAATTTGTAAATAAAATTATGCGAATCAGAACTTGGAAAAAGTAAATAAATACTTCGTCGTAACTTTACTGTAAACATATTTCATACATACTTTACTACATATACATTTATATAGGCGTGTAGGGGAAAAACATGATTTTGCGAGCTTCACATTTTTTGTATCGGTAACATTTAATTAACATATTGTTAACTAAATTATGATATTTTTTATACAACGAATAGTAAATAAAAGTATGGTACTATAAGAATCAGAAAGTCCTCAAAAGAAGAGTTGGAGATGGCAACTAGTTTAATAAAAATGTATACAAACATAATTCAAATAACATAACATACTTCGTTGCTAGAATTATATTGTATTTTTTTTAGCTTCACACTTTTTCACGCACATTTTGAAAATTGACTTTTAAATTTAAAATTATTTTTATCAGTCAATTTAAACTGCAGACCACGCTACACAACTTTTCTAAGGAAATAGTTCATTATTTTTCATAGCTTAGCTAAATCTTCATGATTCTGCATGAGTATATTTCATTAAAATTCAAAATATAGTTTAAATTCTGTCCACGCATAATAGTTATGCCAGCCACCAAAACAGTTTTATGTAAACGTGTCCAACTGCAAAGACGTGAGTGCTTAAACAATCTAACAGATAAAGAAACACTCAGAAATAATTTTTTTTAGAAAACAAAATTTTTACGATTGTACGTTATATTGATACGTTTTTATAATATAATTATTTTTTATGTTTTCAAAAAAGTATTTTAAAAGTATATAGTAAAAAGTACTTTAAAAAATTAAAAATGACACTCAAAATCTTAAACAATTATAGTCATTTCTTTTTTTAGATTTTTATATTGTCCTAAATAAATTGTCAAAAAGAAAACAAAGGAACCTTCATAGGATCACTTTGTTGCCGTTTATTAAGACCATTTATCTCAAGATAGCATGGAGGTATTAATCTCAAAAATCTAGGTCTACAATCCCTTGGAGCATAGGAAATATTAAGATTCTAAGTAATTAAAAATATGAGCGCTTATGCATCATTTTTGTTATATTTTGTAAGAAATTCTCCGCGTAATCAAAACCTAAAGGGTGCTTCTCATTGAGTTAGTTTTACTTAAGAAAATAAACAATATCAACACTATATGGATGTATACCAATTTATATATCATACTCGAATCAATTGTGATCCAACCATTCGGTAAAAGAGATATGTTACAAAAGGTACTTATATTTGTACTGTCTATTGTGTTTTTCGCCTTGTTTTGATGTAAGAAGTAGGACTTTTTCCCTATAACATATAACTTTGTTTCTGTATCCTATTTAGATTTAGTGATTGTTATAAGTTTATTAGAACTTTTTTCTCTTTAAGCTCTTTATTATGCTTTTGTAGTTTTGTAGACATTGCAGAATTCATTGGTGACACTGTTTATAAAGAGCAAAAAATTCAACAAGCGTGAGTCGGGCTCGCCCATCAAGAGTTCCGTGGGAAAATTTAAGACCTCTCATTTTTGTACGGAACCCGGAAACGGTGGGCGAGCCGGTTGGAAAATAGAAAATTGTTCGAATCCACAACAATCGCGTTCACAGTTGGATTCTGTGATTTAGAGAATAACTAATATTAAGAAAATCCAATCTTCATCTTACTTCTAATTTTGTATTGATTGGCGGACCTGAGCGCCTTGGTGTATTATCACAACGCGGAATTGAAACATTTCCAAGTCCACACTCATCTTTACAGACAAAGTTTGCACTGTGCCACGATAGCTATAATATGAAAAGATATCTATAATCATTTTATTATATGTACGTTCATATATATACGTAGATATATACTAAAAAAAGTTAATTTCGTATCACCAAAGAAGCGTGTATGTTGTCAACAGCGGGACCTAGCAAAGCCTCCGTTACATATTCAGAGCACGCGATGCCATTTGTCCGCTAATCTTTGATCTCGACGAATTTAATGACATGAGAACGATTTGTGATGACAAATTTATCATATTTACCTAAATTGTTATAAATTTTTAGAAGAAAATATATTTACTAAAACAGTCAGTACAAGACTGTGGTGGTAACGCATTCGACACACATTCGGGGAAGTATTTATATAAAAACCATTTTAATTTTTCCGATTTTTTCAAAGTGAGAGAGCGCTGTTTTGGTACACTACCCAATACAGTGTGTTTTTTTAATTTAAAAATTGATGAGGATGGATGCTAGTAGTAGTCTCACGCAAAATCTACTGATCGGATTTAGATTAAACTCTACGGCGATATAGCTTATACATCAAAGTAGCACGTGGACACAATTTGTGTAAAGTTCATGTACAATTAGGCTGTAATATAACAATATGTATGAGAGTTTAGGTCACTATAAACTAGCGAACCTACACTTAATATACAGATTTAATTACCTCAATTATGCCAATCCATCTAGTCCAAGTGATAAATCGACAAAACTAGCTAATAGGCAACAATAGAGATATGTACATGATACATCTCGTGTTTCAAGATAATGGAAACACACTCCATTCTTCTCTTACCAGTCAGAATACAGTGCGAATCCATACAATTATACCTGTTCGCTGTCTGTAAGTGGAAGACATGATTATGAGAAACAACATTATTAGGGTCATTTAACAACGTAATAGAAAACGAAAGAATTGTTTTAAAGTTTTAATGTGCTTGTCTGTGCATTTGCGCAAGCTAAAACTGTTATTTATATGCAATTTAAACGCTATTTTCACTCCTGTATTTTGGCCAACATTTAGTGTTTGTATCATTTCAATCGCGTCATAAATAAATAAGTTATATCAATATAAGGTATTTTGTTCGTCGAAATCGCTACAAAATAATTGTTTTATTGAATTGACTGAAATTTTAGTTTTCAACGTATGAATATTGTCTTTAAAATGACAATGTTATTAAAACACGAAAGTAAATAAATAATTTGGTAGCTCAAGCGGGCGAAGCCGCGAGCGGATTGCTCAGCTCAGTCTACAGTAACACAGTACAATACAAGAACTATGTAAGACAAAGGAACATATATACATATTATATTTATTATGTATGTATGTATATCGCACGACGGAACGGGTCGTGAACTAATAAAAATCTCGACCATTATTCAAAGCTTCCATCAAGTTTTCCATTACTTTGAGTTATGTTTATTTCGTATGTTTTATTCCTTTGCATCAAAATTAATTAACGAGAAGTGAATGCCTTTGATATAAGAATATATACGTAAGAGTATGTAAGTTCATATATAATATATGAAAGTTTGCACTCTAGTGCCACGTTTTGTATGGCTTTGCTTATAATTAAGCTGTGACTATTTCTTGGTAAACCAAGTACATTGAAAATGTACTAGCTTAGATAATTTTGGTATGATTGCCCCTTAAAACCTACTGAACGTATTTACATGAAACTTTACAGTAGTATGGGCTATATTTTACGTAAACATTTTGTATAATTTGGCTATACTATAACAATAAGTTTAAGCGGGCGAAGCCACGTAAAGTAAAAAAGAGTGAGAAGCCTATTTTTATTTTAAATAATGTTATGTCTTCATTCAGGTCTCTTAAGTTTGCAACTTGGACATGGTATTTGGTAACAGAACACTCCGCCATACATAATTTCGCATTTGAATACATTAGGAATATTCTTGTTAAAATAAGTAATAAATTTGAATTTCTCTTAGCTCATATTTTAAATGAAATACTAAATTACTAGCTAAAACTCTGCAAGAATTGTTTGTACTGAGGCTCATTTGATAATAATGCCTGCGGGCGCTGTTTGTACTTTAATTATTACTTATGTTAACAATTTATTAAGTAAATGTATGTATATTGTATAATAATAAAAATTCTACTATATAATATGCTAAGTTTTCATTTATTTTTTAATTATAACAACTAGGGATGAAGCCGTAGTGTCACAGTGGATGTGCTAGATATTGAAAGGAACTGGTGTCCCATGGTCTCTTTCTGCGAATCTGTCATAGCATTTAAAGAGATCGTGGTGCGGGTGCGTGAGTCCAATATATACCAAAACGGGGAAATGATGAGTTTAAATATAGGAATAATCCCCCAAAGTAGAACCGAACCCACAAATATCTAGATTACAGTCAGACGATGCCCCACTGCGCTACGACTAATAGATCGTAGACAAGCAGATAAACTACATTTCCTCTATTGTTACGTGTAATTTTTATACGTTCCAATAATATTTTTTTTATATTATTTATATTATTTAACTTTTAACAATAATAATTTACAATTTTTATTTATAATAATTAGTTAGGTACATATAAGGTTGCGTTCACTCGCTCAAGTTTATCCCTAGAAAATATTCATTATTTTCTTCATAGTATTAAATTACAATTAATGTTCTCAGATAATTTAATATCAAAGCTGTAGGTAGCTTTAACTGTACTATAAAGCTTCATTGTTCATTAAAATTGTAATTTTTATAGCATTACATAGTGTGACAGAGAAAAAATAAGGTCTATATATTTAATAAGTATTGACAGAAATAAGAAAATATAAACTTATTATAAAAAAAAATATTTAGATTAACTTAGGAGGTCTCTAAAGAATAAATTGGATTACATCAATACGATTTTTCAATAATTAACAACGGGGAACGGAGTGTCTTAACACTAGGTTCCCTCTGCCTACCCTGCTGTGTGCTGATGCAATATGGGTTAATCTTTTGATATGATCTAGGACGACATTCCGTTTCCCACTTTTCATCTGATTTTCGGACATTTCAAATTGAGAAATGGAATTCAAAATACTTTGTTTTGTTACCAAAGCGAGTATACGAAAATAATTATTTCCCCTGATTGAGAATTGAGCTCACAACCGTCGCGTTTACTAGTGGACACTGCGTTGCTACACCACTACGACTTTTGTATAACATTTATTATTCACTACATACAGAATGCCACACCGAGGCCAGTCGTGGTGGAGGGGCATAAAGTGTGACTGTAAAACTGATTGGTTGTGGGTTCGATCCCCACTCGAGGAGATGAAATATTTACTTAACGTTATATTTCCATATCTTCGCTCTGGTCTTGAGGCAAAGCGCGGCGTTGTGCCACTCAACACGCAATGGCTCCAGAATTCGGCAGAAAGAGGGGAAGGGAGTGTCTTAACACTAGGTTCCCTCTGCCTACCCTGCTGTTTGCGGGATACAGCGTGAAGCTGATTTATTTTATTTATTTACATAGAATACAAATAAAAAACATATTAATCTAACTAATTTAGTGATCAAATCAATACAAAACTAGATTAATATAAACACTTTTTATAAGTAGCAATGTTTAAAAACAATCTTTAAGAGGAAACAGCGTTCAAAGAATGGGGTCACTAGTTGCCTTTCGTTTTACATTTCGATTCGGTTAATAGCGGTGCGTATTCCGTGGAGAACCAGGCTAATTTAAATTAAAAAGGGAATCGCGGTTTCGCCCCGATCCAAACGATTTCCTGCCTGACCGTTGAGAGTTGCGAAGTTAGCAACTATGCAAAGTGCTATTTTAATGTAAAGCAAGAATTTTGAAACGAAAGCCGCACAAAACATTATTTTCTTTTATAAGTTTTATTATTTTTGCATTGAATGTAGTGTTAAAACACTCTTTTGTTACTATTTGCGGATTTCAAATTTTTTTAATACATATGTCTTGTGGTCTAACGCAGTAATTTATTTTAATTAATTCAAAGGAGTTTATACATGATTCAGACACAAGTAATTATTCCCACAAAGAGCTATATATCGAAACTATAATAATCGCTCGTACACTCAAATACTTATTTCTCAAATGCGTCATGATTGCTCATAACTGATAGTGATACTAAAACGACGAAATGCGAATTTAGAAACAGATTTATATTAAGAAAATTAAATATATTGCAAAAATCAATCATTAGGCTATGTACTTACTATTAACAGAGGCGCAAACGTAACGATTGTGGGTTCGATTTCCACTCACACTCACATACACACATATGGTTAGTGCAATATTTAACATTTTAATTTTTTCGCTCTGGTAACGAGGCAAAGGGCGGCATTGGGTTTCTCCATTCAACACGTAATGCTTCAAAAAAATGTAATTACAATATCATCGGTGTGACATAATTCAAGTTTTTCTTAGTGCTCTTGATACTTTTAAGGTATATTTTCAGCAAGAGAAGGTATAACGTTTCGCTATCCAACCCGCTCTTTCTTTAAAAGCAAAAGTGTATGAAGGAGTTAATATGAAATATCTCAGATAATATTATAAATAGTCAAGAAACTCAGATAATAAGAAATATATTATATATAAAAGACCTACAAGAGTTTATATGTATATTTATAAATTTTATAGCATATCATTTAATGTTCTATTTTATTAAAAAAATGCGGTCAAGGTGAGCATTGAAAGCATAAGTTCCACCGCGCTGATTGTATTGAAAAACAAGAAATACAACTGTAGTTCTCATAAAAGTATACTACACTATATAACTTCGTTTATTTCCCTAGAGAAGGAATGGTATATCCATGCTAATTTTAAATGATTTTGTTTCATGTTTCGAACCAAATCGAGAAAATGACTGCGGTGTAATAGTTACATACACGAGTATGTGTATATCCCGTTTTTTCCCGTTTCTGTAAGAATTTTTATTCTGCTACTTCTTTTTTTTAAGTGGAGCGCGGCGTTGAGTTCTGTCACTCAACACGCAATGCCTCCAGAATTTGGCAGAAAGTGGGGAACGGAGTGTGTTAACACTACCTTCCCTCTGCCTACTGTGTGCGGGAAACAGTGTGAAACTGATTTACTTGTTTTTTTTTAACATTTCTTAATCATCTAGGTAACAAGCCAAATTTAAATTTTCTATGTCCAGTCCATTTTTACCTGTGTTTTGTCTTGCACTTATCTCATCAATTTTCTATCAATATAGACATTTAAACGTTACTGTATTTTAACTTTTGTTGACAACAACGACATTTAAAAAAAAGACTTCTTTTTAGATTCATGCTGTATTCCGCACATAGCAGGGTAGGCAGGGAAAACATAGGCCCCTAGTGTTAAGATACTCCGTTCCCATCAAGACACTTTCGTACCCAACTTTCCGCTGAATTCTGGAGGCTTTACGTGTTGATTGTTGGAACTCAACTCCGCGCAATTGTTACCAGAGTGAAACCTTTAAAATATTTCAACCCTAAGAGTGGGAATCGAACCCTCAACCTGTCACGTTTATAGTCGCACGCTTGTGCCCCTACGACACGACTAACCTCAAACAAAATCGTTATGTTTATTATGGTACTGTAATTAAAACGGGCGAAGCCGAGCTAATTATAACGTTTACTTAACAAGTAAGAGAAAAAAATATATATTATATAACATGTTTAAAGAAACCCATGTGTAAATTTCTTTATGTAAAGAAAGATAGACATTAACAAAATAAAATCTCATAAGACTAAGGACTTCGTCGTTTTTCTCACAGAAAATACTGACTCTACAAGAAAAATTTGTTGATTGAAAGATTTGTTGTTGCTTCAATTTTTGTTGTTCTATAATACAAGAACACGATCAAATGTAAAAATCTAATTTGATCTTGGAATTACTTTAATTTATTTATATTTATGTTTACTTTATTTATGTATACCAAAATTGTGATCCTTTAGAAGTAAGAGCTATTCGGTAGACACTTTTCGTGAAAATGTATGTAAATAAAATCAACATAATATTAATCATTATATGAGGGTGAGCAGAGCTAAATCCATAGCAAATTTGTTTATACGACGGTCGTTTTGCATATCCTTAGATTATTTGCATATTCAATCTTTTGATATTCATGTTTTCCTTTAATCAATACGTTTAGATATCCGCTTTCATTTACAACATCGTCTTTATTTTTTTTAAGCTTCACGTTTTATCCCGCAAATAGAAGAATAGGCAAAGGGAACCTAGTGTAAAGGGTAAAAAACATTCATTTCATTCCTTATAAATGGCGGCTTGAAGTGCAAACCGGGCTTTAATATAGCCTTCCTCGATTAATTGATCATAGAACACAAAAATATTTTTTCTACCAAACTCTTTAACTTTATAACATTACTATCTATAGACATATCATAAAATTAAATGAGAATTAGACCAGCCGTGGCGCAGGGGCACAAAGTGAGACTGTAAAATCGACTGGTTGTGGGTTCGATCCCCAGTCGAGGAAATGAAATATTACATTTATACTTACATTTATATTTTCATTTCTTCGCTCTGGTGTCGAGGCAAAGCGCGGCGTTGAGTTCCGCCACTCACCACGCAGTGCCTCCAGCACTCGGCGGAAAATGGGGAACGGTGAGTCTTACCATTAGTCTTACCCTCTGCCTACACTACTGTGTGCGGGATATAGCGTGTAGCTGATAAAATTAAATATAGGATACATAATTATTAAATAAATATAATATTCATACATATACGAGTATATAAGCATTATCAGTAAGTAATATTATACATATTTTTATGATCTATTGCAATTTAGGAAATCATTAATGAGGCTTCAGTAGCCCGTTTACGTTCACTTCACAGGGTTATTAGGACTCTTTGATCAAAGAGAAATTTTCTTCGGTCGTTCTTTTAATGCGATATTATTGATAAAGATGTTTTTATTTATATTTTATACAGCTATTTCTCCTTCTTTAATTTAAAAGATGATGGTGATGATATGATGTAATATATTGGCTTTTTATTATATTAGCAAAGGATGATGCCATCATGACTCAGCTGGAAAAAAAATATTAGAGAGTCGTTTTCTACTTGTAGCTTCACACTATATCCCGCATATAGCAGGGTAGGCAGATGAGACCTAGTGTTAAGACATTTTGTACTCCACTTTTCGCTGATGGTTTAAGGTACTGCGTGTGGAGTAGCGAAATTCAACGACGCGCTTTGCCTTGTATTAGAAAATATTAAATATTGAACTAGCGGATCGAACCCATAGCCGTCACATTTACACTCATAGCCTAGCTAATATATATTATTACTATTTAGGAACTCGAATTGTTTTCAACTGGATTGCTCTTTTTATTTAGCTACACGCTACTTCTTCTCACAGGACATTGCCGTCAAAATTTTGAGACGTTACGTTTTTGGTGACGGATATCAACGCCGCGCTTTGTCTTGTACCGGAGGGAATAAAACTAACCCATTCTTCCGAGTAAAAATCGAATCAACAAGCATTGCGTTTACAGTATATACGCTGTGCCGCAGCGTCTTAAATGCCTCACCGGTTTTTCTTAATACATCTATTTTTGATTTCTTATCTTTTATTCATCTAAATACTATATAACAAATCATGAGATTAAGAGGAAACAAAGTAATTTGTAGCAAATAATTTACTCCGCTTCATTTAGCCAATACAAGTAGTAACTTTTATACAGCTCCAGTTAAGTGAATCTGTACTCGACTTAACTCGAGTCGAACTTTTCCTCGGGGGCATATATCTTTACTACTCTTTATTACTTTGTTAAGATATCAAAAAGTCACCATACTAAAACCATTTTCCCGTATAGTCTTACGACACTCTGTTCCTCATCTTCCATTCATTTCGAGACATTGTCTATTGAGTGGCGGAACTTAACGCTTTCTGGCAAAATATGGAAAAGGAACACCTGTTTCCCCAAGTGGGGAATGAAGCTACAACCATGACGTTTATAGTCAAGATGTTGTACCATGATGGCCTCACGTAACTGGTATTTTACGTTTATATCCAAAACATTTTTACACATTCACTATTACATAAAGTAACAGTAATGTGTGAACCATCACATTTAATTTACATATGAATGGATAATCAGCAGCTAAAAGAAAACCAGAATTACAAATCCTAGACTAAGAAACTACAGAACATCCTAACGATACTACTATATTTTGTTAGTTCCAGGATTTACGTTTTCACGCTTTATCCCGCATATACGGGATAGATAAAGAACACCTAGCGGTAAGATACTTCGACCTCAGCTTGCCGCCCGAGTTTAGACAATGCGTGTTGAGTGGCGTAACTCAACGTCGAATATTCTTGTTTGTTTAAGAGAGCGTTATATATTTTTCACATATATCAATATAATTCAATGTAAATAACCTCGTGTAGTTTTCAGTTCCTTGAACAGATATGGTACTGTATAATCAGGAAACTGGCTGCCAGCCAAATACCGTGGTCTTGGTGGCGCCTTCGAACAGATAGACTCGGATTTATAGTCTTAATCATATAATTCAAATGTATAATGGCTCCTTGTTAATTAGGAGTTAATGCAAAATTCTATAGTAGTTTGTATTTCCTTTGTTTGGATGTCGTTTTCACTAAATTAGTAAAATTGCCATAAATTAAGCATCGCGCGTTTTGTAGCGCTATACACCGCAGAGTATTTCAAATTTTGAGATATTTTGATTTGAGCGGTGGATCTCAACTCCGAATAGAAATCGAATGAACAAAGCAAAGGAGGTTCTCAATTCGTCGGAATCTTTTTTTTTTAATATACGTTCGGTGATTATTTGAAGACGCCTGAACCGATTTAGATAATTCTTTTTTTTGTTTGAAACGGTATACCACACAGGTAGTCTCATGGTGACCATGTCAAGATCTGATGATGGGATCCTAGAGAAATCGAGGAAACTCTTTAAATTTTATAGGCACCGACTATAACTATATAACCGACTTCAAACAAATTAAAAAATATAAAATAAATTTACTTATACAATATCGAATTACTAACCTGTTTTTTTACTTGTAGTAAAAGAAGCAGGCTTAGTAATTTGTTAAGTAAATTTATTGTATACTTTTTAACTTGTTTAAA
Source organism: Heliconius hermathena (assembly GCA_013403705.1). NCBI lineage: Eukaryota > Metazoa > Arthropoda > Insecta > Lepidoptera > Nymphalidae > Heliconius > Heliconius hermathena. Next base: position 384,821 of record JAAIXJ010001733.1, on the reverse strand, counting down.
GTCGTTTTGTTTTTTGTTAAAAATTAATTTATGTATGTGTATGTGCACACATACACGCGCCACAAATGCCTACGTTAAGTGTGTATATGCGCAGTCTTCCCGGTAATTGAAACCAATTATATAATTTTACTTTTTAGTTAATACATAATTTTTTAAGTAGCAGAAAATAGTTTTATTTTAAGTTTAGAATAAAATATGTGGCTTACATTAAATTTAATTATAATAAGCTGTATTAATTTAAAAAGTGTACTATTTCAATATTATATTATACTTATATTTTAGCCAAACATTGCCAGGGCAACCAGTGTTAAGATACTCCGTTTCCCATTAAAGACACTTACGCTCCTCACTTATCGTCGAATTATGAATTCATCTGCATGTTGAGTGGCGGAACTCAACGCCGCGCTTTGCCTCGTTACCAGAGCGAGGAAATGAAAATATTAAATTAAATATTTAATTTCTATTCCATGTTTTTTATTCTACACATAATATTTCATCTCACTATCACCTTATTAAATAAGAATAAAAAATAAATTAGCTTCACGCTGTATCCCGCTCACAGCAGGGTAGGTAGAGGGAACCTAGTGCTAGCACACTCCGTTCCCCACTTTGCGAGTTCTGGAGGCATTGCATGTTGAGGCAATATGTAACAAGATCAGTAACATGCAACCAGATCTTCGAATTTCCGGTCAAATTATTGAAAGGGTTGAAATTGCGCGTAATTTGGGACTTTTAATAGATAATGAACTACGATACACTGAACATGTGAACGCAGCCATTAAAAAATGTTTCTATCGCTTAAAAGTATTATATGGACTGCGGCAGTACTTGTCGGAGAAGGTAAGAGTCACCTTGGTTGAAGCCCTGATACTAAGCAATTTAGCTTACTGTGACACTGTTTACGGGCCGCGCTTGTACAAGAAAACTGAACGCGCCATCCAGCGAGTACAGAACGCGTGTGCACGTTTCTGTTTCGATATCCCGAGGTATAGTCGCGTCTCTCCGTACTTACTTGACAAGTCTATTTTGAGAATGAAGGAAAGAAGAACTCTCCACTTGTCTTGTCTTGTTTGGAAAGTTGTTCGCACGAGGAGACCGGAATACTTGTACAAGAGGTTGTTATGGATGTCGGAAACACATGAAAAACATACTCGAAGTACTAACATGTTACAATTTGCAATCCCAAAACACAAGACTGAGGGTTTTAAAGGAACTTTTAAATTCGCGGCATCGAAGGTGTGGAATGATCTGCCTCCACCATTGCGAGTGACCACCTGCTCATTTATGACTTTTAAAAGAAAATTAAAAAAACATATATTAAATTTACATAAACATCAAAATTAAGCCGTGTTTTTGAAATATTTATTAGTTGTATATTTATTTAATACATGTGATTGTTTATTTATTTATTGTTTATCTTTATTTATATTATTTTATTATATTTTTTGTTTTTTTTTTTTTGTTCACCAAATTTGAATTTGATAATCTGGCAATGTCCACTCTCTGAAAAATATATACATTCGTTTTTGTTTCCGGTTGAATGTTATTTTTATTATTATTATTATTTCTCTTTATTATTAGTTTTTTTATAACAAATTGTCATAACGAGTTTCGCATCCCTCTCCTGTACACATTTATTTTTATTTAAGAATTGTGAATTAGGATGAGGCTGAAAAACAGCGCTGTAGGCAACACGTCTTACAGCATTCGCTGAGCCTCACTCCTTTTACCGTTTTGTTTTTTTTTTCTTACTTTTTTTTAATTTTTGTATTTGTTTTATTTTACTTTTATTATTTTTTAGCTTATTATTTTAATTGTATTAGTAGTCATAAAACGGTAATAAACTTTTTTTGAATTTGAATTTGAATTTGAGAAAAAATACGTTCAGAATACAATTTATTAATTAAGAATCCTATATTGCTAAAAACATAATACTTAGGGGACAAAAGAAAAGATTATGAACCATTATGCTTGGCTACCTGATGTCACGTCAACATATAATCAATGATCTTATCATATTATATAAAATACTTGAGTCCAGTCGTGGCGCAGGGGCACGAGCGTGCGACTGTAAATGCGATAGGTTGTGGGTTCAATTCCTAATAGAGGAAATGAAATATTTATATGAAATGTTTTCATTTCTTCGCTCTAGTCACGTGGCAAAGCGCGGCGTTGAGTTGTGTTTCTCGACACGCAAGTCGGCGTAAAGAGAGCAACGGAGTGTCTTAACACTAAATAACCAGGTTCCGACCACCAGTCCCGCTGTGTGCGGAATGGTACATAGTGGATGGTGAATGTGATTTAATATAAATGTATATTTAACTAATATCCTAATAATAATCTTATTCATTAAATTTAATATTAAGTAAAATGAATAAAGGAGCAAAGCAAGGTAGTAAGTTATTAAAACTCTACCCATAAATATATCTTTTAAGTAAAGCTTAAATTTTCATTATTAATTTAAAATTCACCAAGTGCTTTGAAGTGCCAATTTTCATAATTATTCAGACTCTTAAGATGTCAAATCGTTTTACAGACTGCAGTTTTCAAATACTTACACCCTATTTTTGTCTAATATTATATATTATATAAAATACAGACTGGGACAAAGAGAACTGAGTGTAATATACTAGATGTTACACTCCGTTCTCTTTCAATGTTCACTACTCCTATCTTATCAACGTGGAAAAAAAAAATGTAATAATGTTATAGAAAAAAAAATGTTTAATATTATTCATAGATTTTACTGAAATTATAATAATTTTATAAAACTGACAAAAATGGAGTTTAAACATATTTGATCAGATATGAGACCGAGATTTAAAAAAAATTAAGTATAGGTACTTTCTCTGAAGGAAAGGAAGTTACGAATTTCATTTACAAGATTAAAATTCACAACGGTTGGAACGATTTAAAGTTTGATAAGTTTTCCTTATTGACAATAAAATGATTAATTTTCTAATTTTTAAGACAGGTAATGAGAATATCTTGGAGAGAGCGTCAATGCCCATATTTAAGTGCACCCTAAGACTACACTTAGGTCACAAGCCCCGTGCACTGCTCTGCACGGTGACAATCCTAGCAATACTGAATGTCATCTCTATAATTCTATTCTTATTATAGATACAAAGACACTCTGTTCTCCTTATTCCACCTAAACATTTTAAAATTGTTAAAAATATTAAAGCAAATATTTTATAATATTCTCTTTTGCCAAATGATAATTCTTAGTAATTATCTTTGGATAGCGGAAATTTATAAAAATCTCCCTATAGAGATGTTAACAAAATAAATAAATTGTAATAAGCGCACAAGAATTTCGACGTAGTTTAATGGGAACGTATGGTTCAGCGGGCAGAGCGCTTGGACGGTTTCCAAGAGGCACGGGTTCAAGCCCCGCTACGTTCAAATCTCTATACATTTTCTAAAAAATATTATTATAGTCTATTTTCCCAAATGGGGATCGAACCCACAATCATTATGTACTCGGGAGGCTGTGTCACTATTTCAAGAAGAAAATAAAAAAAAATCGATGCTTTAGCCCAAACATATAACACTTAATACATGTAATATATTTTCTGCGTTTAATCGTAACACTTACGAGGTTTGCGAGAGGCTTCCTCACAAGATTAAATAAATGACATACAGACGCGGCTTAGAAAAGAAAGACGAAATTACACATTTTTTCATCTGAGAAATACTTCGTTGCAGCGTTTATTATTATATATATCTTTTTATATTTGGCCTATTCGGTGTAGCTGTTAGATACAATATATACTTTTATAACATAAGAGAAATAATTTTTATATTGTTAAATATAAATTGTTGTAAAAAATATATATATTTAAAAATATAAAAAAAAAACTCTTCCGAGGGTGGGACAAGAGCCATTGGTGTCAAGGGCTCCAGAGAGAGGAACCTCCTTACAATACGCGCCGTCTCAAGTGAAACTGTTTTTTGCATCCGGTTCTTGATCCAACAGCTAAGCGATAACCTCTTAATATGTTGGTCGAGGCTTTTCGTTATTAAACTGTTACTGAAACCACTATCGGCACAATGATAGTCGCATGACATCCCACATGGCAATGATCTCATGAGCTAAGTCTTAATATTTAGATAATTTTTCTTTTTCGGTCTTCATGAGATTGTCCTCATATTAACGTCAACAATCACTGTGCGGCGCCACTCGCCACTCGATCTTAACCTAGCGGGATATTTTTTAAATATTTTTTAAATTTTTATATGTTTTCTAAATAAATATTAATCTTTGCTAGAATAACACTTTTAAAATGTTAAAAATATGTATGAACAGGTTCTATGATACAGTGGGTTACATCAATATAATTAACGCGATGTAACAAAACCTATAGTCTTCGTCGATGAATGTCAATAAATATCCAATGCAAAATGTTTTTTTATAATACGATTTGAAACAGAATTTCTTGAGATTAGAGCAATCAACTAAACAAACTCTTCAGCTTTAAAATATACGTGTAGATTTATTGATGGAAATGATGAATCTATGTGACGAAGGTGGAAGGCGAGAGTTCTTCAGTGGGGCTTAAGTGAAACAAGCGTCGATGGCTATGTTTATATTTTCAGGTTGAGAAATTTGTGAACCCCGTACAATTGACATTTTAAGCAATTTTAACTGATATTAAATAATTATACATAAAAATAATAAAAGTATAGTACTGATACAAAAATATTATTAATTACATTATATTAAATAACAATTATTTATATTTATTACTATTATAAATAATTATTTAATCAAATCACATTAAAGTACAAACACAAAAAATAGCGAGTGGTATCAGGCGAGGTATATTATCGTATTCTTATGAGGAAAAGTACAGATATTGCCTATAATGAAAAAAAAAACGTATTAAATGTACTTAATTTCGATAAAACCTTCAAAGGTATTCAACAAGTGCTTCGCCACAGGAGGATTAGTAATTCTGCTAAGGAGCTTATCGGGTGAACGTGTCAAATTCTCATATTGGAAAGCTACGTAAAATTTGGTATATATTTTTCAAGTTTTTAGACTGATACTCTTTCAGTATTAGTTCCGTCCCATCCCCTTATTTTATAAAAATGTCTGAAATATTACGTATATTTCACTTTTTAGGTACTTTTTTTATAATATATATAATAATACATAAAATATACATACGTTTTTTTATAATATATAATATAAATTAGGAAAGCTTATTATACTGTCCAAGAGTATTTTAAGAATAAAAATGTTTTTAACTATTGTTTAAGATGATTTGAATTTCATGCAGGATAACTATCATTGTATTTTTGTATTAACTAATAAAATTGTAACCTCAATTTTGAAAAGAATAACTATTGAGTTTCTTGCCGGCTCTGCTCACCAGAACTGCCTTCCGAACCGGTGGTAGCTTTGTGGCCATTTAAAAATTCAAAAATTCTTGTAAAAATCCTTTTAAATATTAAAATTTAAAAAATAATAATTAAGAATGTATTAAATTGAATTGTATCCCGCATGTAGCAGGTAGGCAGAGAGAGCCTAGTGTTGAGGTACTCCGCTCCTCACTTTCCACCGCATTCTGGAAACATTGTGTGTTGAGTGGCGGAAATCAACGCTGTACTTGACCACGCACCACTGCCTCGAGACGAGAGCAAAGAATTGAAAATATTTAATGTTTTATTTCCTTGAGAGGGAATCGAACCCACAACCTGTCGCGTTTACAACCACACGTTGTTCAAGTGTCGTCTTAAATTTATTGTCTTAATATCTTAGCTAAACTATACAAAATCTTAACATTTAGATGAAACATTAAGTTTCATCTAAATTTATTCAATAGTTTTTGCGTAAAGTAGAATAAAGCTCTATCTTCGTAAAATGTCATATTTATAATATTAGACAGATAAGATAAGATTTTATTAATCTCCTCATTCGTAGCTGTCTGATGCTAAAATAACTGATTTCAATAAGCTATGGATCGTATATCCACTACCATGATGGATGCGTTGAGCTTAACAATAAAATCTAAATATTAAATCAATACTAAGGCTTGAAGAGCTGTACAGTTTATCATAAATTTTCAAGTTATAAACTTATAACGATATTAAATAAAATGCAGTTTTATTAATGATGTTTGCATTGAATTCTCAATGATCGTGTATTTGCCAGGCAATTGTATAAATATAAAAAATATCTTAAATAAAGAGTTGCGGCTTCGATTCCCGTACGGTAAATGGAATATTGAATATTTTCATTTATTTGCCTCCGGCAACGAAGCGAGACGCGGGGCTGAGTTCCGCCACTTAACACGGAAAGTTGGGAACGGACTATTTTAGTGGTTCTTATTATTTATTCTTATTTTTTAAGTATTATTCAACACAAAAGACCGAAAATATTTTTAGAAATTCATAAAAAAATTAACACTTCGTTTAATGCAATTAATTTTTTTTCTATATTTGTCCTAAAAAATAAGCGACGTTAAAAAAAAGCAACATCACGCTTCTTCGCGCAAAGCAGGTCACCCAGTGATAACCTAGTGATAAGGTCTCTGTTCCCCATTTTCTACCCTTTTTTTCATTAAATTGCGTAAGGAGAGGAAGAACTGTTGAGTTCTTCCTCTCCTTAGTGACGATTTAAACAACTAAATCGTCACTATATTTCCTAAAACTAGTTTCATTGGTCTTATTCGTCTTGTAACCAAAAAAGAAAACAAAGAGACATATGGTGGATTTGAATAATGTTTTCAAAAAGCAATCATCTCCGCTACATCACTCCAGTGTGTTCACGTAAATCGGGGCTTTACATTAGATCTCCCCATACGCTACCATTTGTGTAGAATAAATACGTAAGTGCTTCCCTATAATACATTCAAAAGAACTCTATACGACTATTTTTATGAGAAAATCTGTATACACCTGTTATAGAATTGCAATGAAATTACATCTTTTATTTAAGTTACTTGTTTTTAGGGTTTCGTACCTTTTAAAGGAAAAAAGGAACTCTTATAATATCACTTTGTTGTCCGTCCGTCTGTCTGTCCGTATGTCTGTCAAGAGCCTTCATCGCGTTGAAATTCAAACCATATACTCAGATCTGCGGCTCCATACTTTCCTGATAAAACATATTTTTATATTTAGTTAAAAAAAAGATATGGTTTATATTGCATCGCTGTTTATATCGCAAAATACGCGTATTTCGATACTATCAAGGGTATCAAAATTCATAGGATACTTCCGGTTGACCTAGAATTATGAAATCTGTCAGCTAGTATCTACAGATAGTACTAGTTCAGGAAAAATCTGAAAACTATACATTTGTGGTTAAATTCAAAAAACTAGTTCAAGTGAGGTATCAGATGAAAGGCAGATAGACAGACAGACGTAATAAAGTCATCTTATAAGTGTTCCTTTTTTTCTTAAAAAATACGGAACCCTAAAAAGGTTTTAAATTTTGCTTACAGAAAGTACGGATTTAGTACTTTAACCTATTTTTATGTCTAGAAGTAGCGGAAAGTGGAAAACTGATTGAAAATTTTTAATCACAATTATTCTATCATGTAGTATCAAACCCACAACCACCATCCACCACCATCACGCTACAACAGATGCTGTTTGAGCTATAAGACTTATATAGTGCATGTAAACATGGCTTTCATTGCTTTCAGTATTGTCTTTGGACTGTTTTTGCGGCAAATATTATTCTAGCGCTGAAAGTATTGGACGTCGTTTTATCTTTTCAAAAAATCTAATATTTACTTTTACTATGGGTATGTTTTAGTATTGAGATACTAGCTTTTATATCCAGCTGGGTCATCATGGTCAAATAAAAATAGCTAAAATATAGGCATATAAGGTCAATCGTGGCGCGAGGGTACGAGCGTGCGACTGTAAGCGAGACAGGTCGTGAGTACGATTCCCATGGAAAGAATAAAATATTTTATATAATATATAATTTTCTCTCTATGGTAACGATTAAAGCGCGGCGTTAACCTCCGCCACTGAATACGTAATGCCTCCAAAATTCGTCAGAGTGAGTGGAGAGCGGAAATGTGAAAAATGGGAACAAAGTGTACTATACTAGGTTCCCAGCTATTTGCGGGATACAGCGTGAAGCTGAAAAAATATTTCGTGTGAGAATCGAAGTCACTATCTTGGTATGTCGAGGACAGATTTCTCATTATACCTCGATATTGTCTAATACAATATTATTACTTAATGACTTTCATTTGAATGTGATAAGCCATTATCTAGATACAATAAATAATATTGATACATTATATTATCAATATGAGTACCAACGTAGTAATGAAATATGAATCATTTTCGCTATTATAAGTAGATAGGAATAATATAAAGTAGAACGAAACCTAAAATTAGTTTTATAATTATAGGTTATAAGATTTTTAAATATCCTTTGAAATAATAGAGAAGATGAAGATTTTTTTTATTATAATATGACTATAGAGGCCGTGGCGCAGGCACAATGATGCGACTATAACACTGTGGCGTTGATTTCCGCCACTCTCACTTGAGCGGAAATAATAAATATTAAAATTCTTTTAACATTATGTTCGCTCTAGCAACTAAAAAATACTTCAAAATCTTAAAGTAATTCTGTATAAAATACTAATAATATTTAACGTTGTCATTAAAATCAGTATTAATAGGAAACTCACTTAACTAACTTGAGGCCGGTCGTGGCGCAGCGGCACGAGGTGTGACTGCAAAACCGACTGGTTGTGGATTCGATCCCCACTCGAGGAGATGAAATATTTACTTAAATTTATATTTCCATTTCTTCGCTCTGGTGTCGAGGTTAAGCGCGGCGTTGAGTTCTGCCACTCAACACGCAATGCCTCCAAAATTCGGCAGAAAGTGGGGAACGGAGTGGCTTAACACTAGGTTCCCTCTGCCTACCCTGCTGTGTGCGGGATACAGCGTGAAGCTGATTTAATTTAATTTTTTTTTTAACTTAACTAACTTAAGCTACATACAACCATGAACATGACGTTATGTTCTAAAAGTTTCTCACTTCCTGTCCATTACAATTTAAATACAAATGTAACTGCAAACTTTCAAATGCTTATTACTGAAAGTTTACTATATATTTTATCATTCATCATATTACAGTGTTAAAATTAATATATAAACATATACAGCTTCACGCTGTACCCCGCATATAGCAGAGTAGGCAGTGGGAGTCTAGTGTTAGAACACTACACTTCTCACTTCCTCCGAATTCTGAATCCATTGCGTGTTGAGTGGCGGAACATGACGGCGTGCTTTGCCTCGTCACCAGAGCGAAAAAATGAAAATATTAATTATTTCCATAAAACAAATCGAACCCCTAATCTATAGCGTTTACAGCCAGAAACTTGTGCCCATGTGCTACGACTGGCCTCAAGTGCATCTGTTGGTATTTTATTTTTTCTTTTGTGTCCTATCCTTTATATATCAGAAAGAAATTAGTGTTAAAGGTTAAGACACTCTGTTCTTCACTTGCCGCCCAAATTCACATTTCATCAGAGAGAGACATGAGACATTTCTTGTTGAAAGGCGGAGTTTAACGCCGTGCGTCTTATTGTAACTTATAACACTATTTCAAAATTATAATAGGCAATAATTTTATTGATTTCAGAAACAACTAAGAGTATGGTATAGACCACTTAACCCAAATAACTTAATAGTTTATAGGAAATGCAAGATCGTTCAACTTTGGTCTGTTGGCACGTTATTTGGCAAGTTGATTTAGTGCCATACTCGCGTTATACAAAAGGTTTATTGAACTCCAAAGCTACAAATGTGTGTTGTGATTTATATAAATGAGTTTTTAAAGTATAAAGATAGTCTATTTTAGATAAAAGTTTTTTTTTCTTCATGTATATACATGTTTTAGAGAATAAATTTTAAATTTGCTCGTATATCCAAACCTTGTGATATATGTAGAAAAAGCATCTGTTCTCAAGTTACAGCTTGTTTTGTGGAATTGTGTGATACTTGTACCTCGTTCAAATATTGAATGTTTTCCTCAAACCTTTATTCATTAAGCCTAGGCTCAGTTTTTTTTAGCCTTGATGTATACTTCGGCTTCTTTAACTTTGTTGCCTTAAAAGAACAATAGGATGTTTTACAACTTTATATTTCTTTCCGCCTATACATTGAGTGGCTAACTTCAACACCGCTCTGCCTCTATATCTATCTCTCTATATCTCTTCTTAATTACCATATTCATGTTTATATTTTATAATACTATAAAACATAAACATTATTTATTTGGACCTTCCCCAAATTCAAACTAACGAGGGGACCAACCATTGACGACAATGAAAATGTATAGAAATAATAATATTTGTAATATCCTCTTACACAACAAAAGTAATATGGCTAATATAATAACATCCCAATTAGAGAAGTATACGATATAATAATACCCACGACATAATACACATACACATAACTATATACACATAATACACATATACACAACTATATACACCTAATACACATACACACAACTATATACACATAATTCGTAAACCAAATTGCCGATAGCTAAACTACTCGATATTATCGTATACGAGTACGTATTTTCCGCACCAAATGTTTATTTTGTTTTATTTGTGCTAGCTCCAGTATAGAATATGGATTACTTATGAAAAGCTGATGTATGTGGATTTCTTATTGTTAAAGCAATGCACGTATGGTAGAAATTATTTCTGTGATATATTTTTATTTCTTTTGGTTCTCTTTAAATTGTGGTTAGAAGGAAAATTATAGACTAATAGAAATTCTATTATTTAAATTTGATTGTTCTTAAAACTTGTGGGTTTACAGTTTGGGATAAAATATCACAGATCGTTCTTAAGAAAATCATAGACATTATACAAAGTTGTCAATCAAAGACAATCATAGACATTATGCAAAGTTTTAATGAAGTATAATTTTTTTTCCATATACAACTTCAAATGTATGAATACTTTACGAATATATGTGATTGTAAATTTGCTGGAAGTCGAACCCACAACGGTCGCCTTTACAGTTGCACGCTTATACTCCTGCACCGCGACGACGCGACGTTCTCTGAAAAAGTAATTTAAATATAAGTACCACATACATATAAGAAGTAAACGAAGATAACATTTTTTCAAGATATCTTTTATAATTGATGAGTTGTGTGAATGAGTTCCGACTCATTTATCTCATTATTACAACTTACGCACCTGGTGTCTTTTGTAATGTTACAATAGAATGGTAAATGAAAATGTATATCTTTGCGTTTCTTTACGCTGTATCCCGCACACAGCAGGGTAGAGGGAACCTAGTGTTAAGACACTCCGTTCCCCACTTTCTGCCGGATTCTGGAGGCTTTGTGTGTTGAGTGGCAGAACTCAACGCCGCGCTTTGCCTCGACACACACAGAGCGAAGAAATGGAAATATAAATGTAAGTAAGTAAATATTTCATCTCCTCGAGTGGGGATCGAACCCACAACCAGTCGCGTTCACAGTCACAATTTGTGCCCCTGCGCCACGACTGGTTTCTTGTTATGTATAATGTCGGGATTCAAGCGAATACGTACTTCGAATACTTATTTTACACATAAATATTGGCTTTTTATTGTTTAAATTTAGTAAATTCTATATAGGTGGAGTCTAGAATTATGAAGCATAGTTTCTTTATACGCTTTCTAAAAAATATTTTACAGTCATAGGACTGAAAAAAGTGTGAAATATTTTTTATTAGCATATCATATATATAGCATAGCATTCTCACTTGCCAAATGATATTCCTAAAGCATTTATCTTTGGGTAATTCAGTGGGGGCCGAAAGTATCTTAATGAGAACAGAGTGTTCTAACACTAGTTCACCCTCTGCCTAAGAGTAGAGAGGTTTGTAAGAGTCTCCCTACAGAGATTAAATATATACATAAAAATAAAAAACATAAAAATATAATAATATTAATATATCGACAAAAAAATTTCGACGTACATACCTTGATAGGAACGTATGGTTAATTCAAATTATAGATCACAAAGCATAGTACCGTATTAAGAACACACGTTAGAAGTACTCTCACACATTGATGCGGTTTCCTAATTAGTGTAAAATAATTTAATAAATTTACTTTTAATATTAATTTATATTTTAATAAGAAGTTACAAAAAAATCACACTTTCGTGACCGTCGCCGTCGTTGTAGAAGTTAACGACGTTCAACTGCAAACGCGACGGTTGTGGTATTTATCATCTTCTTCTTTCTTCGTTTTGATGTTACGCTCCGCCATTCAACGCGCAATACTTCCAAAATTTAACGGGAAGTGGGGAGCGGAGTGTTCTAACACTAGGCTACCTCTGCCGCTGCTACATGTGGATTTAGTGTACACCTGAAAAAAAATCACATCAAATATAGATTCGTCAAAATAATATATTCGTCTATAAATAATAATATACACAATACTAAATCTGAATCATACAGTACAAGTCCAGTTCCCAATGTGTGTGTATAGCACACTGTATAAGTAGGTTTATTAATTCCATTAATATTCAAAAGCTCCTTGTATAGTTGTATGTAAATAGAGTATGTTGTATTATATTTGAACATCTAGCCTATGTAGCCTAGATACCTTCATAATATGTATACTATAGTCGGTTTCAATCGCCAAAGACAAATGAACGGGTAATGCGTAGGTGGAACGGATTCCTTTTGAATAAAATAAGTTTACATTTCCACCAACCTTTATTTAGATATTTTGTAATAACTTCACTCCGCTTTCTAGAAATGAGAGAATTTATTTGAACTCTTTCTGCTCGCTCCATCTTTTCTCTCCGTTAAATAGGTTTCTATTTCATTCAAAAGGAGTCTGGTCCGCGAGATCTCTCGCGAGTTACACGTAGTCCTTATTGGGCCAGCTCCGCTTGCGTTGGAAACCAAGCTTAATATTATAATAAGATCAAGACCGACCATTCTGAGGAAGTCAATTTGTTGAGGTAAATTAATGGAATATTCTGTAAATTAATATTACATCATAAATCGTTTCAAAACAATAAAACTCTCAGATGCATTTTTAAAAGAAGGGCAGAAGAAAATTGAACTAAAAAGTGATTCTGTTCTCTACTTTCCGAAACAAACTGTTGTAAATAGCTTCTTTTAAATGTTCACATACTAAGGAGAGAAACAATAATTAGAAAGTTATAATTTTTTTAACGAAGCGCTCTTCTTGGTAACCGTCTGTGTTTTTTTATTCATGTATAATATATGCATTCATGTATAATACACACCTGCCATTTACTTGCTTGCTATGTAATACTTTTGGTAGAGCCTACCACCAAATGATGGTAATTTTTGATATTTATTATATCATTTCATTATTCAGATTCTTCTTATAAGGACTTTTATCATTTTGTTAAATAAAAGACGAAAGTTGTTCTTCAGTAATATTTTTTTCCGACTGCGTCGAAGAAGGGAACTAACGTGTTTCGTAAATATATGTGTACGTCCATTTCTTTGTCACGCTGTACCGCCCAAACGGAAGGATTTTAAATTATGAGGTGTCATTGCACTCATTAGAATTGATAGTGAATATATATAATAGATAGTGAATACATAGGCTTCAAAAATTTTCAAAATGGTGTCCGCGATTTAACTATTTTTATACATTATTTATTAAAAAAAAATTAAGTAGTTTCTGAGGTTATCCGCTATAAACAAATATAGGAAGACATATTTTGCTTTCTAGAAAAATTTGTCATGTAAATGTAAATTTAGATATGGAATTCATTTGAAAATTCTGTACATGAATATAAATCCACATTTTTGTTGAAAACAAAATAAACTTATTATATTATTTCCTTCTTGTGTCTGAAACGACAAAATTACAAATCAACTGCCTTTGCACAATCATAGCTCTGTCGGAGACTATTGGGTGAAATTTTGTGTAAAGATAAAGGCGCTATTTTTTGTTTCGACGAATTTATTAGAATATTCTGTTTGATAGACTAAATGCTGTCAAGGATGAGCTGGGAATCAGATTACCGACAATATGACTTTACAGTTTTTGGCGCAGCGGCACAGCGTCCGATTTTAAATAAAATGGGTTCGATTCCCACTTTGTGAAATGAATTATAATTTACATTTACTACCAGAGATAACAAGACAAAGCGTAGTGTTTACTGTTTAGTTCAGCCATTCAACTCGATTTGTGTCGAAATTTTTGCTTAAAGTGGAGAACGGAGTGTTTTAACACCGGGTTCCCTCTGCATACTCTGCGATATGCGGAATAAAGTTTGAAGCTAAGTAGTGAGTAATTTAAATGTTTCAGGTATGGTAACACACATATATTATGTAAGAATGGCCTAATATTTTAGGTTTTGTATTTCAACTTCAACGTTTTTATAATTATATTCGCAACGTTTGAACGTGAACGACATTTAAATATATTAATTATTCATCACATTCTGATTACTGTGTTTTCATATGATCCCTATTTGAATGGAATAAATTAATTATATTTTATATACATATCTACTTCGATGAAATGTTATTTTAAAGTGTTTTTTATTTTAGAAATATTGAATGGATCCATCGTGACGCCGTGGGAGAGCGTTTGGTTGTGACGTCTCTGTGCGTTTGATCTCGTGATCTACGTGACGGAATTAATTATTTTTATTTCTCCGCTCTGGTGTCTCCGAAGGCGTGATATTGATCCAACACGCAATGTCTAGATACTGCATTTGTTGAGTATGGGAGGAGAGTGGAGATAATAGGTTATCTTTATCCACCCAGTTACTGCATGATACACAGCGTTTAGCTTAAAAATATATAATTGAAGTGATGTGTTTTTTTTAATTCAATGAAATTATACTTGTATTGTATTGAAAATATTAAAAATTAAGTAATGCTTTTAAAAAATCAAAATCAGTGTTAGGACACTCCGTTCCCCACTTTCCGTCAAGTTCTGGAGCCATTGTGTGTTGAGTGGCGGAACTCAACGCCGAGTTTCGCCTTGACACCAAAGCGAAGAAATGAAAATATAAACGTAAATAACTATTTTATTTCCTCGAGTGGGGATCGAATCCATTATTTTGTGGACGCTATTATTTTGTGGAAAAAAAAATATTATCCATAAGTTAGCACCAAATAAGAGAAATAGGCATTGTCAGTATCTGGTGGAACACTTACAAAAGCACTTCATCTCTGGAAAAAAATAAAAACCCTTTCCATAACCGATTTTCTTTTATTTTTTGCATTTTCTATCTGTCCGTCTATAGAGCCACATTTCCGATGACTAATAGAATAGCTGACATTTACTAAAGGTTAAACATCGGTTGTACTGGTAGACATTTAAATTACGTTTATGAATTATTCTTTTTTTTATCAGCTTCACGCTGTATCCCGCACACAGCAGGGAGACAGAGGGAACTTAGTGTTGCGACATTCCGTTCCCCATTTTCCGCGGAATTTTGCAGCCACCAAAATGAAGAAATGAAAATATACATTTAAATAAATATTTAATTTAGGTTCTGATTTTTAAAGAGATGAAGAATGAAGTGGTACACTTGGGAAGTATGTTCAGTAGAGATGGAAGATACGAGATGTATGTGGAATGGCGTATTGCTGCCGATAACAGGGTGAACGGAGCCTTAGCTGCATTGATGAGACGGCGAAACGTCAGCACAGCTGCGCGTTTGGCCGTACACAATGCAGTTTTGGTACCGACTCTGTTATACGGCAGCGAAACGTGGGTATTACAGAAGAAGAATGAAAGAAAGATGAATGCTGTGGACATGCGATCTCTTTGTTGGATATGCGGAATCAGTTTAGCTGATCGAATCCGCATTGAAGAGGTACACAGAATGCCAGGTACTAGCGAGGATGTCACGGTGTGAATGAAGAAGAACGTGCTCAGCTGGTTTGGGCACGTCGAACGAATGAGTGATGAAAGAATGGCAATAAAGATTTATGATAGAAAAGTGAGCGGTAAGAGAGGTAGGGGGAGACTTCGATTGACCTTCGAAAACACAATATCAAAGATACTGGAGGAAGATCACGTAAAAAGCATGAGGACCCCCCGGAGGGCATGTATGAAGAGGTTCATAACAATGGACGAGGCGAAGGAGGTATGTAGAGACCGTAGCTTTTGGCGCTCCGTTCTCTCTGACCACCCCGCAAGGGATAAAGCGTGAAGTTAGTTATAGTTATAGTTATTAAATTTCCCCGAGGGGAGACCTAACCCACAACCAGTCGCGTTTACAGTCACACTTTGTGCCCCTGCGCCACGCCTGGCCTCGAGAATCGGACTAGGATGAATTATTCGTTTATGAAAATTGTATAAAGTCTTATCTTTTCTTATCTTACTAATATTACAAATGTGAGAGTTTATGAGAATGGATACTTATTCTTTTTTCATTCAAAAACTACTGAACTGACTTAGGTAAAACTTCACAGTTATACAGGTTATACATAAAAATTAAAAAAATCAGCTTCACGCTGTATCCCGCACACAGCAGGGTAGGCAGAGGGAACCTAGTGTTAAGACACCCCGTACCCCACTTTCCGCCGAGTTCTGGTGGTATTGCGTATTGAGTGGCGGAACTCAACGCCGCGTTTTGCCTTGACACCAGAGCGAAGAACAAACTGCACACATGTGTAACCATTAAATTTAAGCGGGCGCAACTGGGTGAGGGACGCTAGAATTCAATAACATAGTATCATATTATCGCAACTCGGCTGGTAACTTTAAAATAGTTTGTTAGTGAACAATCTGAATTGTTATTCGAAATAACCGAAGCTGCTGGTATTTTTCATAAGCTATTAGGCTGTACAGTATTTCATTTATACGTTTATTTCGTGAAAACTGCTTGTTATTACGAGATTTTTTTAGTACAGTTATACAGGGTGGAAGTGTCAGCACCACATTAAATGAAACCACAGTTTTAACTACTCTATAAAAGCCTAATATAATTCAGAAAAAAATAAATTCCCAAAAATGAAAAAGTTTTTTTTTCAAACAAAATAAATAATAAAATAATCGTTTTAAAATAAAACGCCATTTGTCAAGAATATTATAAACACGCACACATACGCGCACACTAAGCTTTCAAAGCGGCAACGTCGCACACGCTTCATTCAAGAAATCGAGTCGCAGCAACTAGCGTAGGTATGTAGCAAACGGCGGCGAAGTGATGTTAAATCAACGCAACACTTAGGAATACACTTTACACAGACTTTTATCATATTCTTTCTGTCCACTTATTATTTGCTACATTTTTAAATTTTCAAAGNAATATTAAGTTGAGTTAAAACAAAGTAATTGGTGAAACTTTTAAGTAAATCGGCCCAGTACTTTCAGAGAGAGAATGTGAACATACAAATATACAGACAGACAAAAACTAACAAATTAAGAAAAAAAATTTTGCTTTCTATTATTTATTTTAAGGGTCCCTATATCCATTTCAGTCACAACTACTAAATGTACAGACAAAATATTGTTAATGTTTTATTATATATAGAGATAGAGATAAAACTCGACACTAGAAATGCTTACGTAAAATGAATTCCCATTAGTGAACAGTACTAATGGGAAGTACAGTAGTGTAATTTGTACTCGTAGTTGGTACACAGCAACGCAGTCCAATTGAATTATACTCCAACACTAACAGGAACTGCAACAAACTAGTTGTGAAGCGAGGGAGATACGAAGTTACCTTCTGCTGGACAGCGGGTTACTGCAGAACAATATTAAATATAGTAAAAACTTTTATGTTTCGTAAGCCTAGAGATTTAAAAAAGTGTTGACGTTTATTTAATCCTGTATAATGTATAAAATTGTGTTGAGACACTCCGTTCCCCATTTGCGGCTCAATTATCGAGGCTTTATATGTTGAGTGGCGGAACTCAATGCTGCGTTTGGTTTTGTTACCAGCGTGAAGAAATTAAAATAATTAATTTTCCTAATGGGAATTTAACTCACAATCGTCGCATTTACAGTCAGACTCTGCGCCAACTCTTATTATGGTACTTGCTAAAATACATAAAAGAAAATATGTTTCGTTTCTCTGGTAGCGAGGCAAAGCGCGGCGTCGAGTTCCGCCACTCAATACGCAATGCCTCCAGGATTCGGCGGAAAGTGGGGAACTTGGTGTCTTAACACTAGGTTCCCTCTGGCTACCCTGCTGTGTGCGGTAAATATTCTTTTAAAATGTCACCATGTATTATATCTTCCTTACCTTATATTTCATAAGCATTTTTTTCAGTACAACAAATGTATCCTATAGCCTACTATGAAACTCATTTAAGCCAGCAGATGTCACTCGCAATCAAACATTGCTTTATTAGAGAAACGATCGCTCGTGCGATCTCTAATTTCGCTTTTAACCTTTAATCTATGTTCTCTCGTTTGTAATGTCTTCACATGAAATAGCAGTCCTTCAGTAATTAAAAAAAGATTTGTGTAATTAATTTTATCAATTATATAAAAATGTCAATGCCAATGTTGTGAATGTTCTTAACATTATGTATAAAGAAGCAATGTCGTAAATAGCGGCGTTTAGTTCCGCCACTCAGCATCAAAATTCGCCGGAAAGTGGGGAACGCAAGTATCCTAATGGGAACGCAGTGTCTTATCATTAGGTTCCGTCTGTCTTCCCTGTTATGTGCGGGAAAAACGCAGCTTATATCATTTTGATGTCCGTCTGTCAAGACCATTTATCTCGGCATAGCATGGAGGTATCAAGCTGAAATTAATAACAGATATTAAGGTTTACAGTCCCTTGGAGCACACAAGAAATCAAGCTTCTAAGTCAACGCAATGAAAAGATATAATCATTTGTGGATAAATTTTGATGGAATTTGTATGAAATTCGCCGCGCAGTCTAAACCTATAGGGTACTTGCCTCGGATCTACAATTACGAAATTTGGCACCAAATGAGAACTTACAATACAAATAAAACAATATAATTAAATTAGCTTGATGCTGTATCCTGCACAGCAGGGTAGGCAGAGGGAACCTAGTGTTAAGACACTTCGTTCCCCATTTTCTGCCGGATTCTGGAGGGAATGCGTGTTGAGTGGCAGAACTCAACGCCGCGCTTAACCTCGACACCAGAGCGAAGAAATGAATGAAAAATATAAATTTAAGTAAATATTTCATCTCCTCGAGTGGGAATCGAACTCACAACCAGTCGGTTTTACACTCACACTTTGTGCCGCTGTGCCGTGTTATATGTATGTATGTAATATTCTTTATTACCTTATATCTCCAGAACCGCTGAACGGATTTACATAATTGAGGTATCGTTAGATTCGTCTTAGCAGCCCAAGTGTTCTTATATCGACTGTTAATCCTAATAAACTATTGGTCTTGTTTATTTTCTTTTTAGTTTTGTGCAGTCGGGGTTTTTGTTTTTATAAATATTTTTTTATCTTTTTAGTTTTATGCAGTCGGGATTTTTGTTTTTATGAATATTTTTTATCTTTTTAGTTTTATGCAGTCGGGGTTTTTGTTTTTATAAATATATTTTTTTATGAGAAAATTATCCATATCTTCGCATATCCAAAATTTTAAAAGACATTTACATTCGACCTTTCAATAATATTATATGTAAATTGAATCTCTCGGGCCATGAATTACGTTAATATTTGATAAATATTGTGTTTATCATTGTTTGTATTTCATATATTTGAATACGGCAATGAAATATTTTGCTTGTGACACAAATCAACAGGCGGTTAATATTTTAGTTTTATTTCCAGCTCCTACATCATAAGAGCGAGCAGCTTCACTGTTTTCTCATATAACGGAGAGAACCTAGCGTCAAGACACTCCACTCTCCGCCCTAATTCTACATATTGAGTGTGAAAATAATTACTATATTTTAAAGTAACCAGATGAATCATTATTCGGTGACAGGCTTATTACGTCGCCCGATGAGTGGTTCGGATCAGTGCCAGGGACTTGCCCAAGTGTATGGTTAAGAAGTTTCATCAAACGCGTACTAAAGCTCACCTTCAATGTGCGGACTCATCTCTCTACATAACGAATTTCGTAATTATTCTACTAGGGCGGCCCTCGAAGTTTGATCTAGAAACAACTCCATCCTAATTCCTTAGCATACAATTTAACTGTATGCCTATATAGTACATAAATAACACGAATTACGATAAGAAACATATAAATTGAATTTTTTAGTTAAACTGCGATCAGAATCTCTACTAAAATATCGCGTTGCTCATAAATTTTCTCAAACATCATTAATTTAGTGGATTTTAACGCGAGAATGTTGTAAAATAAACGTGCGATGTCACGAAGATGGATGGAAGATAAATAGTACAGGAGCCAAACATAATTTTTTGTTGAATAATAAAATATATTATACATTAAGCTAATGTAGTTTTGTCGTTCACTAGCTTTTACTTGTGGTTTCTCCTCCATGGTCGAATGGAAATACTAAGAGTTGTATGTGACACGTGACATTCTAAGTGTTTGAAGTAACTGATAGCAAGTACAGTGGGTTACAAAGAAAAAGTGATGTGATGTAAGTATATGTTCAGTTATCAGGAGAAACAAAAAGCACATTAAAAACTTATAAGTATATCGTTTATGTTATGAGAAGGTTCTTACAATTTCAAAAATTGATTTCGTTTTCTTTTCTATATGAGGTAAGATAAAGGTAAATTTTGTATTTTTTTTACATATTTCAAATATTATATTATTTAGTCGTTTATCCAACCGAACTCTTCAGCTCTATAATATTTACTAAGTTACATGTTCAAAACTTATGAAGTTAAGGGGTCATCCTTCAAAATATTTTTTATTTTTATTCATGCATGACAATTTATCATATTATAATTTTTTTGGACGGCATTCGTGGCACAAGAGCACAAAAGTGTGACGGTAAACTCGAAAAGTCGTGGGTTCGGTGCTAACTTGGAGAAATTATATATTTAATATTTTTGTTTTCTTCGCTTTGGTATCGAGGTAAAACGTGGCGTTGAGTTCCACCAATTAACACACAATGCCTCCAGAATTTACCGGTAAATGGGGAACAGAGTGTCTTAATACTATGTCATAATATAATTTAGTAAACATCTATTATATTGAATGCTACCTTAGAAACAGTATTATTCAAAAGATACAGCTATAAAGATAAACATACAGATAGTAGAGACATTGTACAGGACCTATTATGGACGATGGGACTGCTTGAGTATGGAATAGCTTACATTGAATTAACGTCACAGTTCCCACTCAGTCATATATGTATGAGAATATATAGAATCTATTTGTAAGCACCACATTTGTAGTACATTCCATCTTTAATATATGTACCAAAACTCATAAAGAGGATAACAGTTTTATCAGCTTCACGCTGTATCCCGCACACAGCAGGGTAGGCAGAGGAAACCTAGTGTTAAGACACTCCGTTCCCCACTTTCCGCCAAATTCTAAAGGCATTGCGTGCAGAGTGGCGGAACTCAACGCTGCGCTTTGCCTCGACACCAGAGCGAAGAAATGAAAATATAAATGTAAATAAATATTTCACTTCCTCGAGTGGGGATCGAACCCACAACCTGTCGATTTTACAGTTACACTTTGTGCCTCTGCGCCACGACCGGCCAGTTTTTAGTCGTATATTTTTTATTATGTCGACATAAAATGGCCAAAAAATTTTATAAAATAATCTTCCTAAACATTATTTTGTATCTATTATTTATTTTTATTATAATGAAAGTACCTTGAACAATAATTTCAATACATAACAAAATTTCAATATTACTTAAGAAAATTTATTTATTTTCAATACATTTCATTCAGAACGTTCAATCTCTGTCGGTGTAGTATCTTATCTGTATAAAAGTTTAAAAGATCGATTGTGATGCCTACAATGTTTTTGTAGATTATAGCTTAAGTTAAATATATATATATATATATATATATATTTCGAAGATACAGTAATTCTTTGTAAAAGTACTATTTAAATCAATATCCTTAACATCCCGCACACAGCAGGGTAGGCAGAGAGAACCAAGTGCTAAGACACTCCGTATTTCCTTATTATATTTATACATCAATATACACTTAGGTCTTTTACTACTACTAAGAATTTTAACATTTTGAGGCCAGTCGTGGCGCGGCACAAAGTGTGACTGTAAAACCGACTGGTTGTGGGTTCGATCCCCACTCGAGGAGATGAAATATTTACTTAAATTTATATTTCCATTTCTTCGCTCTGGTGTCGAGGCAAAGCACAGCGTTGAATTCTGCCACTTATCACGCAATGCCTCCAGAAATAGGCAGAAAGTTGGGAACGGAGTGTCTTAACACTAGATTCCCTCTGCCTACCCTGCTGTGTGCGGGATACAGCGTGAAGCTGATTTATTTATTTTAAGTAACATTTTTCATCTTACGGTATTTTTTTACATAAAGTCCTACAATATGGTTACCTGTCAGAGATCACTTGTAATGAGTGACAACGTCGCCATTGCACATCACATTTTAATCTAACTAAAAAATCTAATTAGCTTCACGGTGTATCCCGCACACAGCAGAGTAGCCAGAGCAAACCTAGTGCTAAGACACTCTGTTGGAATCGAACCCACAACCGTCGCGTTACCGTTACGTTACTGACGACGACGGCTAACAATCTACATCTAACAATCTACGTTATTTCTTCTTAATGTTAATCTCACACTATTTTATGTGTAATAAAGTAGTATTATTATTAATTTGTTGATGTCTTGAGAATGGCTATCAAAGATAGGAAGAAAGCTTTTATTGGGACGAAGGTTTATTATACTTTATCTTCAGGTTTATCCTGTATCATTCCGATAAAATAGCAAGCAAAAGCAAGCTATTGTCAAGACACTCTGTTTTCAGCTTCCCGTCCGAATTTAAGATACCGCGTGTTGAGTTGCGAAACTCAACGGCGCGTTTTATCTTGCATTAATGCAAAAACGAAATTGTTATTTACATTAATAAGACATAATTTAAGTATTAATGGGAAACGTTAAAGAAAAACTAGCTTAAAATGTAAAACATAAATATTTCAAAAACGTATATAAGTTTGAAATTATATAATATAAAATGTCTAGCTTTTGAAATTGCTTCGAAACGAAAACTACGAGCTTTACTTTAGTAATTGATAGTACTTGCTTTAAGTTTTAACGTAGCGTAGTGGAATTATACGATTTTGTACAATTTTCATTTAAATTTTACAGGAAGTAAAGTTAAACAACAGTTTCAAGTTACTTTCTTTGAAGTTTTAAGTACACATGTAAAGCTATTATTTTAAGTATGTGTAATTCATTTTATAATTCCGTAGGAGGCCGTCGTAGTGCAAAGGTGTGACTGTAACGTGACAGTTGTGAGTTCGATCTGCACTCGAGGGAATGAATGATTAGTTATTAATATTATCATTTCTTCGCTCTGGCACCAAGGCGAAAAGCCCGGCGGTATGTTCCGCCACGTAATGCCTCGAAAAATTCGGTGCAAAGTGGACGGAGTGTTTAAGCACTAGTTTCCCTCTGCCGACCCTGCTTTATGCGGGATACAACGTGAAGCTATAAAAATAGGCGATGCTAAAATAGATTTTGTAAGTTATGATATCCAAGTAACTTACAATTATTTATTAATTACAATTTCTTTAAAAACGATAGTTTTTACATAAAAGATATACACGATTATATTTTTTTGCAAAATAAATTTTAATATATTTATAAAAACACATCGTTCAAATGATGTGGTGCAGTCCGATAAAACTTATACCTACAGATATTTTATTTAAAAACTTTCTCCCAGAGAAAATAGAACCCAGAACCACCTTTTGTAAGACTTAACAGTCAATGCAATACTTTTACATGCAATTTTTTTTACATCCAAAATTCTTAAGATACTTGTTTATAAAAAATCTACAAAAAAGGCTAACCGCTAAGAAATTGAACAATCGTCACGGTACACTGATAACAGGCAAAGTGAAAGCATTTTGTGAGAAACCTAAGGCATATTTGCACTCTACAGTCGCTAGCTCCGACAGCCGTGATCGTCTAGTGGTTAGGACCCTACGTTGTGGCCGTAGTAACCCAGGTTCGAATCCTGGTCACGGCAGCGAAAGCTGTTACGGCGGAGCATAATTTTTTATTTTGAGATTTTTTTCATTAATATAAACCAAAAATATCAATTACTACTTCATTAAAAAAATATGTTTATTTGTTAATTCATATAAAGATGAAGGGAGGTCTGAACAATATCGCAAAAATCGATCATTTTTCAATCATTACTAATTCATGGTCTCGTGTCTTCTTCCAATATTATCAAAATAAACATTGTGCAATCAAAAATCAAGAAGATCAAAAGATCAAATATTTTAGAAAACATATAAATGACATTTGAAGGTAGCTGGACTAGAACCCGGAAACTGAGTCCTACTACGTCTAAATTTAATGTTTTCTAAAAATATTTTCCTTTCCTTACGTAGAATAATACCTTGTTTTTACGGGGTACAGTGTGATGCTATCACACTGTACTCGGTATATAGGAAGGTAGGCAGAGAGAAATTTGGAACCTAGTGTTAAGATACTCTGCTACACTGTTAACCCTCATTAAGACGCCTGACGCTTTCGTTTCCCATTTTCCGCCGAATTCTTGTTTGAAGTACCAAAATTCAACGCCGAGCTTTGCCTCGTTACCAGAGCGACGAAATCAAAATATTAAATATTTCAATTCCTTCCTCTTCGAGTGGGAATCGAACCCACAATCTGTTTCATTTATTGTCCAGCCTCCAAGTAATTTCTTAAGTTATCATCAAGATAGATAAAACAATTAATTTGAAAGTAATTATAGCGTTTATTAGGGCAAATTTAATTTGCAAGAGTAAGTATTAGCAAAGATTTTACGACGATATTAAATTTTCACGATGATTTGATTGCGGCTTCCACGTTATAGGACGCTTAGGATTAGGACAGTCTCGTTTTAATGTGAATCGGACACACCTGTAACTTTCTATGATACCATATACTACAAAACATTATTTTTTTCGAAGTACGGCGAAATTTGAACAGAGCAGCCACACGTTTTGCGCAGCGATGGACGGAATTCTACAAGATGTATGAATGTGATACTCTCCAATTCTGTAGCTGATGATGAAATCAGAATAAAAGAAATTGAGAATGCAATGCGAATTCTGAAACGGGGTAAAACAGCGGAAGCAGATGGAGCTACTGTCGAGATGATCAAATATGCTGGGCCACGCGTCTTGGACTTGTTCTGGTTTTTGTACAATTTATGCTGGAAATCAGTTCAATCAATTTATGTTCAGTCATCGTGTCTTTGTATAAAGGTTCATAGATAGACTGTGCCATGCCATGCCATCAATTTGATTAGATTCAGTATTAAAATTTATGCTAAAATATTAGCTAAAAGGCTTTTTAATAGATCAAGGCTGTTGTGGGAGGCCCAAGGAGGCTTTACACCTGGAAATGTCCTAACACTAGTTTCCTAGGTTCCTTCTGTCTACCACGCTATGTACGGGCTACAACGTGAAGCTAAATAACGTATATATATTACTTCCATAATGTTTTAGTACTTTAAACAAATTGTAAAAAAAATGTAATCAAAAATCATTCTCCGTAAAGGTTTTAACTTGCAAAATTAATGAGTCATGTATGTATATCAACAGAGCGACCGCCCAAACTATCAGAAGCAGTACTGCGGTAATGGCTTGCGGCCATCATCTCCAACTTGATTGGCTCACGAATTGCATACTAATTAAATAAACAAGTCTCGGTAGATGGTGTGCTTACAAGTGTGGCGTGTAGGTGGAAACTTAGTTTTACCTATTATAATATGAAGTTTGTAAATTTTACCTATACCTATATAATATGAGGTAGGAATTCCCGCCGCAGTAGAAATCTCTTAGATCTATTGTCCTAAAATTTAAATTCAAATTCATAATACAATGCGTTATTTGTTCTTGTTTTCTAATTGTTTTTCTTAAATTTTTAATGAGTACTTTTGGTATTGATAAAGAATACGTAATGTTTCAAGGATTTTTTTTACATTACAGCGAGTGAAGCCGGGAGACGAACCGACGACCTCCGTGATTAAAATAATAAGGTTTTGCCAGTTTACTTTTGCAAACTACAGCATCGACCAAGTACGTTATACAAAATAGGCAGTCATTTAAAGTTTGAGGCGGTCGTGGCGCAGGCAGGGACACAAGCGGGCGACTGTAAACACGACGATTGAAGATTGCCGTTCAGCGCTTCCGTCTCAATTGAATTAAATATAAGAAAATAGAAAATTTGTAAATACATAAATATTATTATTATTATGTTTCTCTTTGATAATTCTTGGGTTCTTTGGAAGGCTTACGTGGAATCAGGTACAACAGAGGCCCATTAGAGAATATAAATATTTTTACTGTGACGTATTATCCGGGATCCATGTCTGAATACCCACAGGTAAAGGTGGTCACCGGACAATGCGTATGCGTATGGAAAATATGGAAACCTAAATTGGGGTTACTTTATGATTTGGTTGTTTTTATTATTGTTGAATATTTTCATTTCCTCGCTCTAATAATGCAAAGTACGGTGTTTAGATCCGAGTAAGACTCGGATCTAAACACCGTACTTTGCATTATCAATTTGCATTAACACACAATGCTTTAAGAATTTGCCAAAAAATTAGGAACGGCAATGGTCTAATGCAAAATGGAGTGTTTTAACATTAAGTTTCCAGGATCCCTCTGCCTACCCTGTTATGTGCAAATACCTGGATGAGGTACAGAAACTATTTAAATAATCTTGAATTTTGACTAGGGTAAAGATATATGTATTTTACTGAGTTGAAAATTACTATTAATAATGTAGTATATTTTACTTTACTTTTTCATTTCTCACCCAACATACCTCTAATGAAATGTTACAGTATAAAGCTTATTTAAATAAATGAAAAAGGTTAAACTTTATTTACTATTCATCAGATTCATTCAGTGCATTCAGTCAATACGTTAAACTCAATATTATCCATGCAGGTTTAAATATAAATATAAATTTGAACTTTTCATAGATAGCATGTACTTGTATGTCAGTAAATTGAATTGGCGTAACAAAAGGGAATTTTAACATTGTTTCAGATATCATTTTATTTTTGTATCATAGCAATTTCACAATATCAGTGTTGCGAAACTTGTACCGTGTAATCGAAAATATTCTGGTTTATTGATGTATTTATACTTTTTTGCTGATTGAGTTTATTAAAAACAGGTTTGAAAAATGGGTCTATATAAAAACTTTAAAATGAAAATTCCCGCTTTTCTCCATTCCCATAAATTCTGTGGAAGTGATTTCTTAGCTCCCTTAATACCTATATACATACCAAATTTTTGAAAATTCTAAAGCACGCTTTCCACCACGAAAGAGAAATAAAGCACGGTTTCCACCGCGAAAGAGAAATAATGGGAGATAATGTTTAGGCGGAACTGCTCCTTTTAAATATCATAGGTTTACATTTCCCCCAACAAACAGTTTTGTATTCACAACCACACTACGAATCCACATGTCGTCGTGTTTACACTCTGTTATGCCACTGCGCCATAACGGATTGTACTGGCTAAGTGTAAGATTTGGGGATACGATAGTTCTAAGTGAAAAAAAAAATATTAACTATTTCTTTAATTATATTTAAAAAAAAAAAAAAACAGCTTCACGCTGTATCCCGCACACAGCAGGGTAGGCAGAGGGAACCTAATGTTAAGACACTCCCGTTCCCCACTTCTGCCGAATTCTGGAGGCATTGCGTGTTGAGTGGGAGAACTCAGCGCCACGCTTAATCTCGACACCAGAGCGAAGAAATGGAAATATAAATTTAAGTAAATATTTCATCTCCTCGAGTGGGGATCGAACCCACAACCAGTCGGTTTTACAGTCACACCTCATGTCGCTGCGCCACGACCGGCCTCAATTAATATTTTTTTTTATCTGTAACAAAATCAGTTTCACGCTGTTTTATCTGTAACAAAAGTACATTTATTTCTAAAAATAATAAAGAATATTCTTAATTAACTTTTGTTTGATCATCCATGTCATCTTAAATATCTGATCTTTGTCAAAGTTTGAAGGCGATGGGAAATTGGATCTCCGAAATAAAGAAGCAATTTAATTTAAACTGAATCGGTGAAATCTTTACATTAAAACGCCGTTTTATCTCGTTAAAATTTTGTTAAATATTGTGGCGCATACTTTATACGCGGAGTTGAGTTCTATAATTTAACAAGTAATGTCTCAATTTTGGGATAAAAGCAGAAAACTGAGTGTCTTTACACTCTATATAAGTTATCTCTGTCTACAGATACTACACTCATATAGGATGAAGCGTGAAAATAAGTGTTCATAGACAGATGCCGGTCCAGTCCTCAAAGGTTGCGAGCGTGGTTACGTTAAATCGGCCATATGCGAGTATGGAGAGCGAACGGAAGTACGGAAACTCACTTATTATCAGATCAGAAAAATGGTTATTACAAAGTTCCATGGTCACATGATATCAATAACTATATATCGTATCGTCAGCTTATCAGCTTCAATGAACTGCGAAGCTATACGTATTATGGAGACCAAATAATATGACGAGTCAAGTCAATTAGGATTGTCGGTTCATCGTACTCACAAAAGTAGATCCGTATAGCTTAAGCATAAGCATATTTTTTAGCTTTAAGCAATATCGCCCAATTATTGAGATATTGCATGTTGAGAAAAGGTATTCGCCGAGTTTTGTCTTGTTGCCGAGAAAATTAAAATAATGCCTTTCCTTGTTAGAACCGAACCCACAACCGTCGCGTTTTCAGTCGAACGCTCAACTGAAGATCCTAGAAATATTGTCTCTTGAAACAAGAACTAATAACGTAAAATATATTAAAAGAACTACTACCATCAAATTTCGTCTAATTAAGGAACCGCCTGCTTTATTAACAAGTATTGTTATTTTGTACTCATTTGTATTCTACTCTACATTGCCTTTGTTGAGCATCCACACTTTTAGCTTAAGTAAGTAAATTGCGGGCTAGTTATAATTGTGAAATTTGCGTCTGTATATTATTTGTGTTTTTAAATGCAGTTATTTCCAAAATTACGTATTTTATTTTAGTATGTATTATATTTAAATTAATATATTATTTTTTATTTCTTGGCTTCACGCTATATTTCAGGGTAGAAACTGTGAGATGCTGGAGAGAGCGAGTCTTGTCTTCTTAAAAGTATTCATATAAATATGTAATAATTAATTTTCTCGAGATATCACTGTTACTAAATTAGAAAGAAACGAATCTATAATCAACTTAAACTTTTTTAATCAACTTAAACTTTTTTGTGAGTGATTTTTTTCGTCTTTTCAACTTTTGTGTCGTAAATTTGTTTAGTATCCACATAAAGCAGCGGGAACCCGGTAACCTAGTGTTAACACACTCCATAATTGGAAATTAAGCCGTTTTGTTTCGTTACCAGAGACAAAGCGGGGCGCTAAGTATTAAATATTTCCTCCGAGTAAAAATCGTACGGTTCAAAGTTTTTTTTTTGCTACCAGAATAAGGAAGTAAAGCAAATAGTATAATATATACTAATACTTATACAATCGATTCGTCAAAAAATTATTAACGGTATATTGCAGTGTAAGTAATGTTCTATTTACGCAATGCACCAAACAAATTATTCACTTTTCATCATAAATTCATATCGTATTTGAATTTTAGTACAATATTTCATAATGTAAACCTAAATTAACCTGAAATGTCTGTATTGTTCTCATCAGCTTCAGTTCTTTCTCGTCACTGTTTCCCGCAAATGGCAGGGAGGGCAGAGGTGCACCTGGTAACCTTGTATTAAGACACTTTTCTCCCATTAAGTCAGTACCTTCCTCTACTTTTCGCTGAATTGAATGTGAGTGAAGTACGTGAAGTAGGCGGAACTCAAAGTTATGAATAATTAACGACACAACTACATGGTGACGGTTGTGATTGTACTCGAAAGAGCGAAATATTTCTTTTTGTTTTCTCTGGTAAAGAATTTTTGGTACTCTCTTTACCGGAGTGGGAGAAATGGACTGTCTTAAAACTAGGTTATCGTTGCCTTTCCTGCTATTCAAGGAAACGTGAAGCTGTATACTAATTCCAGGTAATTATGATTAAAATATTGTATCTTATTCAAGAAAGATACAAACTTACTCCACTGTTAATTAAGTAAAAAAAAATCAAAATTACGTTTTCATTTACGATAGATACACGAAACGATATATATATATGTTCGGTCACGATCTTATGTCAAAAGTTTGAATTACTTATAGTATAACCATAACCGTAATTTTAACTCTAAATAGCCTAACAATTTAAACTTGTGGCCTTTGTTGTCTAATTAAATTGTGAATTAACTGCTTTAATAAGACATTGAAAGACGCTTAAATTATATACGTGTTTGATTAATTGAATAGACTTTTATTTTTAATATTAAGTTTATATTTGTTATTTTTTCAAAATTAAAATACGTTAATATTAATTTTAAGTAACTTAATATTTGAGGCCAGTCGTGGCGCAGGGGCACAAAGTGTGACTGCAAAACCAATTGGTTGTGAGTTCGATCCCCACTCGAGGAGATGAAATATTTATTTAAATTTATATTCCCATTTCTTCGCTCTGGTGTCGAGCGCGTCGAGCGCGTTGAGTTCTGCTACTCAACACGAAATGCCTCCAGAATTCGGCAGAAAGTGGGGAACGGAGTGTCTTACCACTAAGTTCTCCCCTCTGCCTACCCTGCTGTGTGCGGGATACAGCGTGAAGCTGAAAAAAATCCAAGGAAATCTAAAATATTATTGTAGTTTGAAGTATTAAATAATAGAAGTATTATGTAGTAGTTTGTAGTATAAGAAATATTGATGACTGACTGCTTTTCGAGTTGAGAAGATCAATAAAGCACCCATAAAACAGAAATTTCAGATAATTTACTTTATATATGTACAAATTTGTAATATACAAAACTCTTGCGTTACTGAGTAACTAACGGACTACGCGCAGACGAAACTATTAGATGTAGAAAGATGTTTGTGAATTTGGCTTATAGGCAAATGACGGAGAGATTTTTTAAACGGAAAAAACCAGTTTCTCCTTTAGTTTTCTATAAAAACAAGATTCATAAAGTGGTCGCTTTCTCAAATTGAATAAGAATCCCGACAGGCCCATTCCCCGGATGGAATTCGCAACCTTGCAATTCAAATAGCTGGGATTCATTTACGAAGGTCCGACGTAAACCTACTATAATAACGGATAAGATTGTACTGAAAATGTAATTTACGACTTTTCACACAACAATTTCTTTTGACTATTTGTATTATCTAATCTATTTATCATATTATTTTAACAACGTTTTCTTATTAAGTATTTTATAAAAAAAAGTTATATAGCAATAATTATAATGAGTGAAATATGAAAATCAGAGCGATTTTTGTTAGTTTTCTCTCGTATAGTAGCAAAGTATGTTGAGGAAACTTAAAGTAAACTTTCCCCACTTTTACCCCAATTTTCATTTTTTAAGTGGTGATACTCAACGCCACGCTTTATCTGCTTACCATAGCGATGAAATAAAAATAAATCATACCCTGATAGGGAGTGGAACCCACAACTACCTTCTGACTTACTTACTACGTCACAAAAGAAAATTGTTTTATATTATATATTTTTTGGAACCGTGCTCGATATATGCACAATCAAAATAAGCAGAGAGAATAGAAATGCTAAGAAACTGCAAGATACGGTAGAACTGTATTTTACGAGAGTGGAAGAATAAAAATATTTCAAACAATTGTTCCCTCAAGCAGGAATCGAACCGATTGACCATCGCATAAACTCAAACATTGTTCCAATACATCACAAAGACCTTATATTTGTGATAAAAAGCATTATTAATCAAAAATATTTGGGTCTTATAAATAATATTTATATTAAATTAAAAAATGATAAAAATATTGTGATTTGGTTTCCACTAAAAATATTGTCGGACATCCAAATTAAATTTCTGTTATCAAAGCAAGCACTTTTATCCAAGCTCATTCAAATAAGAGCTAATAAAAATAACAATTTCAAGTCTACAGGAGCTCTACAGAGGCAATAAGTAAAAATTTATTTTAAAAGCGCCTTTATTTTATATAAAATGTGACATAAAATAATAAAATGAATGAAAATTAAGTGTTATGTACAAATATTTCAATGATTAAAATGTAAAATATATATTAAACTTAGTTTTCTCTTCATGCTTTATGTTGAGACCAACTTTTGTTTTGTTTTACCTACTTCTTCGCCCTTGTCTTAAAATGAAAAGGACTAATAGTTGTGTGTGACACGTTTTAAGTGCCTGCACTCGTGGTTACAGTATTTCGTTTGAGGCCAGTCGCAGCGAGGGACATAAGCGTGCAACTGTAAGCGTGACAGGTTGTTGGTGCAATTCCCATTGAACAAATAAAATATATAATATTTTCATTTTCTTGCTCTGGTAACGAGGCAAAGCGCGGCGTTGTGTTCCGCCACTCAATATGCAATGACTCAAGAATTCATTTCATCGGAAACGGAAGTGTCTTAATGGTAACAGTGTGTGGAACTAGGTGGCCAGATTATATCTGCCTACACTGCTATGTGCGGGAAACAGCGTAAAGCAAGTATTCCACATAATGACGCTATTCCACATACTGCAGTAACAGCAGGGTAGGCTCTTCCAGGGTAGGTCCTAGTGTCAAGACACTCCGGTCTCCACTTTCCGACTATATTCGATGAGTGTTTATTAAGAGATGGAACACAACGCCGCACTACGTCTCCTAGAGTGAGGAAATAAAAATGGTTCACCACCCTTACTTCCTTCCTAGTAAATAGGTAACGCCGAATCGAATCTACAACCATCGCATCATAGCCACAAGTATTCTCATTTTTAAGTATATCCTCTTAACCTTGCAATATTAAGTAGAACTGCTAATATAAAAACTACAAATTTTGTATAACAGTAAAGCTGTAAACGTAATTTATATATATATTTTTGATGTCATTCTTTGTTTATGGCGTTCCGATATATATATATATACGATTTCCGATATATATTTTCAATAAGATTGAATAACAACATGATTATTTTCTATAGACCAACATTTCAATTTGAATGAATGGATTTCAATTTATTAACATATTACTGTAAATAATGTATGAATTGAATGATTTTTATATATATTTATTTTGAATGCTAAATTAATATAAAGTAAATGTGCTTTATGATATGAAATGTGCTTTATTATTCACCTGTAAAAATAACTTTATGTCGCGCTTACAGTCACTTGTGGCACAAGCGTACGATTGTGGATTCGATTCACACTCGGGGGAATGAAATATTTAATATTTTTTTTCATCTGTCTGGTATCGAGACAAAACGCGGAATTCTGGCATTCAGAGCACAATTATATAGCGCAAAGCTAGAAAATTCAGTGGAAATTGGGGAATGGAAGTGTCTTGGGAACGAACTACATCAATTTACATTGGATTGGTTAAATCTAAATAAACATATAACAAAAATTATATAAAAATTTGGCTTATACCTTAAAAATAGTAAAGACAACATTTTATTGTTTGGTAGCTGAACTGAAACTAAAATTATTTTCTTATAATAAAATATAAAAAAGCATAGCTCCGCCGTAACAGCTTTCGCTGCCGTGACCAGGATTCGAACCTGGGTTACTACGGCCACAACGTAGGGTCCTAACCACTAGACGATCACGGCTGTCGGTGCTCTTGAAATTGTTGTTCAAAAACTCAATTACATTTCTATAAAGGTAAAATACTATCAAAATGAAATGTATCAAATTATAATGATCTAACAGATTAAAAAGACTCTTTTAAATTGAGTCGAGTTATAAGAAACTGGAGCACTTAAGTATACTTTCTCTTTTCAATCGCTTTTGTAATTATTTCAAGTGTTCTTAAATATTTTATGGCAATTTTATTTAAAACTAGCGACCTACTCGCGGCTTCGCCCGCATACAACCTTTAATACGTTTATTATGGTACATTTGCCAACAGATTAATACATTCAATCATGAACACTACGTGGCTGTTTGGACGTCACGTAGGACGTCATCGGCGACAATGGCGCCCCCTGCGGGACTCGAGCCTGGGCTTGCGTTTTTGCGTTAATTTGACATTTTCTCGAAAAGTATAAAAAAATCGAAGATTCTCTTCATTACATTTCCTTGATGATGAAATAACTTTTGTTCGTAAGTTTCAATATATGTGCATGTGAAATAAAAAACGGTGAAATATCACCTTACAATTTTCAATTATTTTTTGTTAGAGAGATATATGTTGTCGCAGACTTTTTTTTAGAACTAATAAAATTTTATTTTTTTGTCATACAACGTACTGACATATAATTTATTATTTTTGCAGCGCACGCTCTAAAACAGTTCGATGGCGTTCCTTGTTATTGTTGTTTCGTTATTTAAGGCTAACTAAGACTTATACCGTAGTGTTATATAACCTATAGTCCTCCTGAAGGATCCTGCTTTCATACAAAACAAAAAAAAGTAAATCGGACCAGTACCATACCTAGATCTTAGTAATATTTGTTTATTCGTTACTTTATTTAAAGTATGCCAAATTACCATTCTCGATATCACAATTACAAAAACTTTTGAGGTTATATCTAGTGACAATGATACCAAGTAGCTTTTACTTTTTCTTCTCTTTGTTTCTAACTTTTTCAATTATTCCTTCTCATATATCTTCACTTTAACATCTTAAAACTAACAAATCGTATTGAATTATATTCGAGCGCCGATCGACCAAGACAAACTACCAACTATTAAAATACGAGTATATGGATCCTAACAATTAAATTTTTCTGCTTCAATGGTAACCAGCATCAATTGTCGTATTTAGTGAACTGTCGGATTCGATCAACCCAATTGAGATGAGAACCATTTTTCATAAGGAAGCTCCCGCGGACGCTACCAAATGGCTATGCTCAAATAAAATGTACAAATTTTATTATATATTTGTTTTTTTTTTCTTTGTAGGGAATACATTAAATGGATTTTATATATAAAATGCAATATTTATTTTTATTTGTATTAATTTTTTGGATCTGTACTAAAAATATGTAAGTTCGTTATTGATACTAGTGTAGAAATACAGAGCGAGGAAATCCAAATAATTATTTTACAGCCGCGACGCTTTTACTTTTTTTTCAGCTTCATGCTGTATCCCGCAGGTAGGCAGCTGAGTGTTAAGACACTCCGCTCCACACTTTCCGCAGAATTTTAGAGCCATTGCGTGATGAGTAGGGGAACTCAACGCCACGTTTTGCTTCGACACCAGGGCGAAGAAATGAAAATATTAATTGCTTCATTTCCTCGTGTGGTAACCGAATCTACAACCTGTCACGTATACAGTAACACGCCTGTGAGCCTGGGCCGCAATTGGCCTCACTGTTAGATGCTTTACTACTTCACCACTATGGTGTCTTAAAGATATATAATTTTTTGTGTATAAAAACGAGTTTACCTATACCTTAATATATTTTGTATCGATTGTACTTAATTTGTCTGTTTAATTCTTAACTGAACTTTTAAACCTACGGCGGTAGGTTATATATTAATACGTCATTGGCATGTTGTATAATCTAACGTTAATTACTTAAAATACCGTTCCTTTTGTTATATTAACTAAATATTGGAAGCAAGTCGTGGAGAAGAGATACAAGCGTACGACTGTAAACGTGACAAGTGAAAAACTTAACTTAACTTCACGCTTTATCCCTAGCGGGGTAGTCAGAGAAAACGGAGCGCCAAACGCTACGGTCTCTGCATACCTCTTTCGCCTCGTCCACTGTCATCAACCTCCTCATACATGCCCTCCGGGGGGTCCTTTACGTGACCTTCCTCCAGTGTCTTTAATACTGTGTTTTCGAAGGTCAATCGAGGTCTCCCCCGATTTCTCTTACCACTCACTTTTCCATCATAAATCTTTTTTGCCATTCTTTCATCACTCATTCGTTCGACGTGCCCACACCAGCTGAGCACGTTCTTCTTCATTCTCACCGTGACATCCTCGTCAATAAAAATATTTTAAGAGAATATCTTAACAAGGGTCCCAGGTTCCCTCTGCCTACACTGCTACGTGGGTGATACAGCGTGAAGCTTAAAAAAAATAAAAAATCTTAGAATATTAGGCATTTTTAACAATAAAAATTATCCTACCAGTTAAATTATGCAAACGATTCGCCCGAGGCCAGAGATTTTATCCCCAAACGTAATTAGAACACTCACCAAAGATTACAGCGGCCGCGGACAATTGAGTGGGATCTCTGCGATGTCGCGGGTGTTGGTAAAGCGCTTATAAATATTAAATGTACGGTACTAGGTTAGATTTATGGGTGCAAAATATTAAAATTTACGATTTTTGTGGGGTCACTTTACTTGTGTGACTGTAATATTTTAGAATAATACTTTTTTAGGAAAGATTCTTTATTGAGGCCAGTCGTGGCGCAGCGGCACGAAGTGTGACTGTAAAACCGACTGGTTGTGGGATCGATCTCCACTCGAGGAGATGAAATATTTACTTAAATGTATATTTCTTCGCTCTGGTATCGAGATTAAACGCGGCGTTGAGATCTGCCATTCAACACGCAATGCCTCCAGAATTCGACAGAAAGTGCGGAATGGAGTGTTTTAACACTAGATACCCAGGTTTCCCCCTTCCTCCAGGTTGTTATGAAGGATGTTACTAATTTCACCGAACACCTTTATAAATATTATTTAATAAAATAGAAGGAATAATATTTTATGCGGAAGAAATAATATAAGGAATAAAACTATTAAGCCTTTTCCTCTTTAGAACTTCCTAATTAATCACACAAATTCGGGAATTACGTTATTTAAAAAAAATAACGTTAAAAGTGATCTAAACCCCAGTTTATATGTTTAACGAGTAAGTTTAACATAAGGTTCATCCTCGAACGAACTCTTAACTCCCACACCGAGGCATTACTTGATACTGGCTTTATCCTGCAGCTTTGTTCGTTGTTTGTACTTAAATGTCTGTTAATAATAAAAATTAAATAGTTAGCAAAATAAGTAATTCGAATTCGTTAAAGGAATTAAAAATATTAATTACAATTTTACCCAAAGTCATATTTTTTTTTCTAAATATCCTTGATTTTTAAAAATATGCGTACAAAATATATTAATTTTGAGCTGAATAGTTTACGCGTAAAAGCGTGACAAACAAATAAATACACATTCCAATGTTACAAATGTGTTAAGTACAATGTAATAATTTTCATAACATATTTTTTTTCT
The DNA here is from genome assembly GCA_013403705.1 of Heliconius hermathena. Lineage (NCBI taxonomy): Eukaryota > Metazoa > Arthropoda > Insecta > Lepidoptera > Nymphalidae > Heliconius > Heliconius hermathena. The sequence goes on along the minus strand of JAAIXJ010001733.1, from coordinate 347,461 downwards.
GTTAATGTAACGATTGCGGGTTCGATTCCCACTCGAGGAATTCACTATTTTCTTTTCTTCGAAAATTAGGCGGTTTGTGAGAAAAAGGAGTGTCTCAACACTAAGTGCTAGTAACTTAGTGTACAGGGGATCTACAAAATTTGGGATACAAAGAAATATATATTTTTATTATATTAATAATTAAATTAAATTCAGTCATTCCAATTTTCATTCCGAGCTTAAGCTCTTTATATGCGATCGCTAATTCTGTGTGAAATTCATTAATAATATAATGGAGCGAAATAATGTAAACGATTAAGTACAAGTACAGTTGTAATTAAAATTAAACAAAATTGTAAGTGCGATGGTCCTGGATTCGATCTCTACTCGGAGGAATAAATATTTTTCATTTCTCCATTCTGGTCGACATACATATTTAGCATAGCAACGAGAGAGAAAAGGAGAAGGAAGTGTCTTACCATTAGGTCCTTCATGCTTGCAGCGTGAAGCAGAAAAATATTTATATTTACCATTGTTATATTAACAGATAGAATGAATGTGTCACTCTGTTCTTCATTTACGGCATATTTAAAAAATCAGCTTCACGCGTCACTGCGCCACGACCGATGGCCGCAAAATGAAAAAACTTAATATAATCTTGACCTCTTAATTTTTTGATGTATTAATTTCACAAAGAATCAGAAGCAGCTATGGAGCGACTTTGACTGACTGTCTGTGACTCAGTTGACGTAGATGAAATGTCGCAGGGAAATTGTGGTAAAATTATTGTTATTTTTTCGGTATGATCTAATCTAGCTTCACGCTGACGGAGAGTAGTAGTGTAATCATAGAGAACGGAGTGACAAGCGGTCTCTGCACATCTCTTTCGCCTCGTCCACTGTTGTCAATCTCTTCATATATGCTCTCCTGGGGGTCCTCACGCTTTTTACGTGACCTTCCTCCAGTATCTTTGATACTGTGTTTTCGAAGGTTAACCGAGGTCTCCACCCTTACCTCTCTTACCACTCACTTTTCGTTCACAAATCCTTCTTGCTACTCTTTTATCACACATTCGTTCGACGTATCCAAACCAGCTGAGCACGTTCTTCTTCATCAACTTCACCGAGGCGATATTCAAGATAAATGGTCTTGACGAGATAGACGGACAACAAAGTGATCCTATAAGGGTTCCGTTTTTATCATTTGAGGTAAAGAACCCTAAAAATATATATGTATATACTTTTTAGTTCTAATATTTCATTTATTACTGTTACTATTACACATATACTAAGGAATTACATCTTACACCAAAGTTTGAAAATTAATAGAAAATTAACTGAGAAAACTGCTGAACTCAATAACCTTGTCTAGACTCGGCGTAATGTCTTTTGTTGCTAAAATCATTAACATTATATATAATCTTATTTTAAAAGACATAGAGTTCAAAATGTGCTGTAATTTTGAAAACAAACTAGTTGCAGCTTTTAAGCATGCTACTTTGTGAAAGCTTTTAAAATTTTATACGTGAGAAAACAAGATTGGGTCGTTAAATATATTACACCGCTTTGGACGACGTGTATGAAATATTTAAAAATGCAGTTATATTATACATATTTCAGCTACACCCTGTTTCGCGCTCATGGCAGGGTGGTAGGTAGAGAGAACCTAAGAACCTAGTGTTAAGACACTCCGTTGCCGTTACATGTCCATTCTCCACTTTTTGCCAAATTCTGGAGGCATTGCGTGTCAAATTGCGGAACGAAACTCAATGCAGTTACGAGAGTGAAGAAAAGAAAATATTAAATATTTTATTTCCTCGAGTGAGAATTGATACCAAAACACAAACAAACAATTTTAAAATTTTTATCTGTCTTTCTGTTGCATCTAGAATACTGAAAGTTAGAAGAAGTTGTGGAGCAATAATATACACTCTACTCTACTTTTTATCCTGGAATTCCCGCGGGATCGGAACTCCGTTTGTCGTGCGCGTGTACCTACCGTCTACCGAGATAAATTTTATTAAAAAATTAAATTTTATTTGTTTGTAGTAATAAAAGCTTTTTTTTATAGGATTGTAGATAGAGCTTGGTTAGTTTTTGTCTTTTTTCAAGAAAAGTTATTACAGATTTTAATTTGAGGGCCCATTTATTTGATACGCTACATGACATAAATTCAAAACTTATGTTATTAAAACAAAACTCGAATATTGACAAAAACGAACACAGACTTTTCGGAATATATTATATATTCACTATACATTTTAAAAAGAAACAAACAACAACAACTTTAATAACCAATCAAGAACAAAAAAGGCACGGACGCCCAAAGTTTGTTGCGCCTAACAAATAAAAAAAATCTTATGTTATTATATTTAATAATGGTATTAAGTTTTATTTCAAGCTAAGCATAGAAAAATATTTTTAGAAGACATTTAAATATTTGAATGTAGCTAGAATCGAACCTGCGTCAATTGCAAACCGTCTAAGCGCTTTCACCAATAACCCATATGTTCTTATCAAGATTCTAATCCTACAACATTCAAAGTTTAATTATACGCAATTCAAAAATACTATCTATTTAACATACAAGAATTTTATTAAATTGAGGTTCACTATGTAATATTTTAAAATTAATAGTTGAAATATCACTTATTTAATCATTTTGCGGCATGGTGGCTTGAAGTCAATATGGTAAAAGATTAATGTGCTGCATCCAAGAAAATTTTGAAATTTGCCAAATTGACAATTTGACCTTCCACAGATTTCACACAAAAACTTTTAGCTATTTCACTAAAAAAAAAAAACATAAAAGTACCCAATACACATAGAAAAAAAATCTTATTTTATATGTATAATTTTTATATTTTCCTTAAAATAATTTTATAAGATCTCGAAAATGGTAAAACTACGAACCATGCAATATAGGGTAAAAATAGTCGATAAGGACCACTTCTATCGACTGTTTCAGTTAGTCTTTAATTATACAGTATATTAAAAAGTTTCGGTTTCAGTTTCGCCTGAAAACCTTGTTTCGGTCGGACACTAATATTTAGTTTAAATTAAAATTTATCGAGTTATTGTTAATGTGTTTTCTAAAACTAGCTTAACGCTTTATCCCTAGCGGGGTAGTCAGAGAGAACGGAGCGCCAAACGCTACGGCGTTTTCTATAATTTAGTATTTATCCTTATCTAAATAAATATAATAGTCACCTTTAGCATTTCATCTAGATTGAAATTATACTTAACTGTATATTATTTTAATAAACACAATTGAATATGATTCGAAAATTATATTTATTTAGAGGCGTTAGTAGCCCAGTGGTTTAGCTAGTTCTTTGAAAGCGGCTGTTGTGAGTTCAATTTCCACTCAAATAAATTATTATATCAAATTTATTGTCATTTGTCCACTCTAGTAGACGAAAGGTGGCTTGAGGTCACTCAACACGCATTGTCCCGAAAATTTGTAGGTGCGTGAGGAACGGAGTTTGTTAACGCTAGGTTCCCTCTGCCTATCTTGCTATATACGGGATACAGTGTGTCACTAAAATATACATTTATATAAATACTTGAGTATCCTTAACAAATATCCGGTGTGATTTCAAATATTCAAATATGTGCTTGGTTCATTAATTATGCCGAAAGGCTTTATACAGCGGTTAGAGAGATCTCTCCATATTAAATGATAAACGCACAAATTTTAGGGATTCTTATAATTTATCATAGTATTATATACCGACATTTGAAAGGGTTGTTGGGTTGAAGAAATAATTATCCTCAGCCCTCCAACCATATTTATACTCAATATATAAATGAAATAATGTTGAGGCCAGTCGTGGCGCAGGGCCACAAAGTGTGATTGTAAAATCGACTGCTTGTGGGTTCGATCCCCACTCGAGGGAATGAAATATTTATTTACATTTATATTTTCATTTCTTCGCTTTGGTGTCGAGGCAAAGCGCGGCGTTGATTTCCGCTAGTCAACACGCAATGCGTCCAGAGCTCTGCGGAAAGTGAGGAACGGAGTGTCTTAACACTAGGTTCCCTCTGCCTACCCTGCTATGTCCAGGGGATACAGCGTGAAGTTAAAATAATAAATAAATAAATATAAATGTAATTAAATATATTTTTGTAATTCAATGGGAAAAATATAATAATCATAAAAAAAATATGAATTTCAGTGCATTTGCTTTCGTAATAATAAAAATACAAATTACTTTTTTCTATATATTAAGCATAATTTATTTTTTTATATAAACGCATTATATATGATGCAAACAATCTAACTATAAACATAACGAACGGTTGTGGGTTCAATTCCCATTCGGGGAATGAATTATTTTGATTTCTTCACACTGTTAAGAAAACATAACAACATAATTTAACAAGCAGCATTAATTGATGCTATCACATGATAACAACCTACTACCTAAATTAGCTAACTTTTTAACAATGTGTGCTTTGGACTGTCCAAATTTCACTTCTTATAGAAGTTAGTGGTAAAACATTATGGCCTCCATATTCGCCTCGTTACAGTGGCACTACATTGGTAAAAGAAATCAATCGCCATACTTTGCCTTACGACTACAGAAATATGAGTAACCATTTTAAATATTTTCTGACAATAAATAAAAAAATAACGTATCGGTTTTGAGCTTATAATAAAACCTAAATAGTAAGTAAATTGCGTAATAATATTCATATATTTATGTTGTTTCAGCAGTCAGTGATGCAGCGTGATGTACAATAATAGTACTGAAGAGATCGCTGGCTCCGAGTCTCATGCGCAGGCGCATATAGCCATACTACTCACGCTCTATGTTCTCGTCTCTATTATTGGTATCATTGGTAAGGTTTAAAGGATATTCTTTTATTCTTTAGGATATTATTTTAGATGTAAATTGACTTTATAAGTATGTTTGTTTTTTTTTAGTTTCACACTATATCTCGCGTATTCCAATCACCCCCGATCAAACTCCGTTCCCCAATCATTGTCCAATTTACTTTACTCAACAATACGCTTTAGTGCGAAAAAATGAAAGTAATTAAATTCTCCTAGATGGAATTCAAACCACAACCGTCACATTTTACAGTCAAACAACACTAAGACGGTCTCAATCCATACCTATATTATAAATTCGAAAGTAACTCTGTCTGTCTGTCTGTCTGTCTCTCTGTTTGTCTGTCTTTTACGCAATCAGGGCCAAACCGCTAATTCAATTGGGATAAAATACTCATATAGATACTTGAGGGGCTTCGGATGAACATAGGTTACTTTTTTTTCTCCATGTTAATAACAACCGACAGTTGCTAAGCAACAGTTTGCAAAGTTTGTTTGTTGTTTTAAGAAAACGTCACCCAAACTGAGCTTGCTTAACGCATACATGGCGTGCGCCGACTCCACCTTATGAGATACATAAAAACAATGTTGTACAAAAATATTGTCCTTTAAAAAATGTTTTAAAAAGTCCGCGATACATATACCATGTTTATCTCTGAAGGTTGAGCAAAAGTAACCATTTTAATTGATTTAAAATCAAAAAATCAGCTTCACGCTGTATCCCGCACACTGCAGGGTAGGCAGAGGGAACCTAGTGTTAAGACACTCCGTTCCCCACTTTCTGGCGAATTCTGGAGGCATTGCGTGTTGAGTGGCAGAACTCAACGCCGCGCTTAACCTCGACACCAGAGCGAAGAAATGGAACTATAAATTTAAGTAAATATTTCATCTCCTCGAGTGGGGATCGAACCGACAACCAGTCGGTTTTACAGCCACACCTCGTGCCGCTGCGCCACGACTGGCCTCTTAATTTAATTGATTTACTTTATATTTATCGGGTTGGTTGTATGTATTTTCTATAATTTGATATTGATCCTTATGAAAATGAATATAATAGTCACTTTTAGCATTTTATCTAGATTGAAATTATAAACTACTGCATAACATTCTAATATATCATTAAGGAGATGTCACTGATTCGAAATGACCTAGCCTACGAGCGGCATAGTATGACCGACGCGAACGGGCAGATGACTTTGACGGTTTTGTAAATTTTCGTACATTTTCGAACTACTGTTAATTTTTATGTAATTATTTACTGTTTAATATTAATTTATACTTTTCTTTGGTTCTTCGCTTATTCGAGTAGTAGATTAGTAAGATTTTCATTAATTTCTTGGTGTAGTGTAAGTTGCGGCCCTGCGCGGCAGCGGCATAATATTATTTAAGTATTAAGGAAAGTATTGTTGGTTATTTCATCTCGGTTGGATGGTTATCTATACCGTTGTTATACACTTAATAAATTGGAGTTTTAGTTTTATGGGATTTTATTTGATATTGCTCGCAAAACTTATCATATTTAATGTAGAAAGGACTTTAGTTATTTGATATAGTATCTATGTAGGCGCGCAAGGAAAACGTGTAAAAAGATTTTTCCCGGGTAAATCAGTAAAATCCATCACTGAAAGTCCAATAAAAATAAATTCAGTTATTCTGGATGTTAAGCTCGGGGAAATAGAAAGACAGACACAAAAAAATATATAAATATTTTTTATTGTATTTAAGTATTATGTAATTAACCACATGCACTTTCAAAAACATAGCACAACACATTTAATTTTAATTCTTTTAAATATTTATTTTAGATACTTTGATAATATTATTAATGTAGCTGGTTTTGTTTAGTTTTTTTTTATTAATATTGTATTGGTTACGCTTACTTATAATTTTTTTCATCTAAATTAGTTACATATTTTCAAAAACTATTTCATAAATAGATCTAATAAGCATTCGTATAGTTTAAGCGGGCGAAGCCGCGTCCGGGTCCGCTAGTATAAAATGAATTTCCATAATAACATCAGTTGATAACTGCGTTACATACATCAACTACACCTAATTAATACATCAAAGTGAATACCTACCGTCCGTACGCACTGAATACACATTGCACATCTACAAAAGCAATTGGCATATTGAAGGAGGCACTAACTGTTGCAATAACAGTGAAACTTGCTGCCTTGGTTTATTGGGTGTTTTACTGTTATAGCGGCATTTCGTGGCTCATATAATGTTTCTAGACCATTTCTTGTATAATAATATCTTTTGTAAGTATATATGTATATTTTAATAATTCGGAAATTAATAAAAATGTAAGGTATTTAGACAAAATCTGATGTCATCAACACTCAAGGTCAATGTAGAACGGAGTGACTGATCAAGCGTAGCGTTAAGATAAACAAGTTATTTGTTCTGTTGAAGTACCGTATTAAAGTGGGGAACGTAGTGGATTAACACTATGTTCCCTCTGCTTATTCTAGTACCTGCGGGATATAGCGTGAAGCTAAAAAAATGTTCTGTATTCAATTTGCTGTATCGAGCGACGTGCTCTTTACTGGAGTGAATTGTATGTGGAAGTTTGTATAGCAAATCGTATTCACCGCCACATGCAGGTAATGAACTGTTGAGAATGAACTACTTACGTCGTATAAAATATGTACCGACAATTCAAGGCTAAACTTGAGACCGTCGTGGAGTACTGCCTCTTTGTAAAGGCGACGGCTATGGGTTCGATCCCCACTCGGGGGAATGATTATATTTAGTTTATGTTCCTTTCCTAGCTCTGGTAGACAAAACGCTTTGTTGTATTCCCCCAAAGCAATTTCTTGAATATAAATAAGGACAGCACTTTCCGAATTATCTCTTAGGTTCCCTGCACCCTTCCTGATAAGCTGATAAGAGCGTGAAATTGTTTCTTTTCAAAGCTAAATTGACTTAAGATGTCGTCGGGACGGACAAATGTATTTGTTGTTATATCGGCAACAGATTAACAGTATCTGTGAAAATCTCAACTAAGATTTACGATACATGGGATACAGCCTGGTGCAAGATGATCTAAGTAACAGTAGTAAGGTCCCTTTGGGTACAGAACCTTAAAACAACAAAAATAAATTTAATTTAATTTCCGACAGGTAATGTAAGTCTAATGGCAGCGCTAGCATCAAGCGGCGCGGCGCGCTTGCGCACACCACAGCTGCTCAGCGCGTGTGCGGCCGACCTCCTCGTGTGTGCCGCAAGCGCGCCCCTGGCCGCCACCAGAGCGGCGAGGATACACCACTTACCATGTCACGTTACTTATTATATTGAGGTGAGTTTTGATGGTTTTTTTTGTCTTTTCTATTTTATTTGCTAGGAGTATAAATATTTAGTTATCTGACTGAAATATTTAGTAGTCTGTAAACATTGCGGTTGAGGGTTCAATTTCCACGCGGATCAGTGACTCATTTTCATGTGCTCGCTCTGATAATAAGACATAGCAATGAATTCCACCAAGCAACACGCAATGTCCCGAAAATGGGCGAGTAACGAACTGTTTTTACCCTGGGTTTCCCTCTAACGGTTCAGTATGGGATACATCATTCAAAAATTTGTACATATGTATATATTTTTTTAGTAATAAATACATAAAATTGGGCTTATAAACTGAGGAACTTTGAAGTAGGATTTTATGAAATTCCTACTGGAACGGGAAATACACAAAGTTTTTCGTTTTTCGTCTTAAAATCCGTACAAACAAATTTATATAAAAAAAAACAGATTTTTAGCTAGGGCGATAACTATCTCTATCAAGTTTTGTTAAATATAATATAATTATATTTAATAAAACAATTTTATTAAGTTCTATATTATGTATTAAAGATATAATGTATATTATATTAATATCAGATTCTTCACAATCTAAGTGTTTGGTATTTTTTCAGTCATTCCCAGTGGCAGCAAGCACACTCTCTTTAGTCGCGATAGCCGCGGACAGATGTGGAGCGGTGCGCCGCGGCCGAAGCTCACTTTGCTCTAGACCATTTCTAGCTGTGGGACTTGTGTGGACGACGGCCCTAATTCTAGGTATAAGAATAAAAAAATAGCTGATGCATGAACAGCTAAAATAGTTATAAAGTATCTATGTAAATGTTAATTCTCTACACATATAATTTTGAAGTATAATAGTTTAGATTATTTTTAAAGGGTTGTTTTGATAAACTAAAATTTATTTCAGGTGCAGTAACAGTAATCGCAACTTGCCTGTCCTGTCCGCCACTCGCCGCCGCCCACGCGCTTGTCACTTATTGCGCACCAGTGGCAGCCGTCACCAGATGTCACTGGACGGTGCGAGTCAAACTTACGGCACTATCGCTGACCGCCCGAGCGGCACACGGGGAACTACCTCTACCAGTTCCTTTGATGCGTAGGCCAACCCATGTGATTATAGTGGCTGGGGTCGGACCAAGGGAAAGGCGTGATGCAGTCGATGTTGGGGACATAAGAGCTAAGAAGCTACAGCCAAGCCTTCTCGGTCCACAGCCTCCAACGTCGACGTTAAGATCAAGACGACGTCTCGGCAATGTGTTGATAGGCATCGCCATAATATTTGCTATCTGTTGGTGTCCCCACGCTGGTATCGTCATTTGCAGTGCATTCGGAATAAATGCTCCCTTAGTTATATCACAGTATGCGTTGCTTATTGGACATGCTCATTCAGCGTTGAACGCCGCAGCATATTGGTTATTAAATCGGCACGCACTTACCGCTGCCTGTGCTGCCTGGAGGATTCCTCAGCTACGAGTTCGGGAGGAAAGACCATCTTCTACGAATGAGGCAGCGTTGGGTGCGTTCCACCCCCGGCTTGCGCGTCCAGCTCCCTCCCCCCGCCCTCCCCCTTCTAGCTTCCTGTATTGATGTCCATCTATCTTCTAAGCTCTCTCGATCTGTGATTCTTATCTCTCAGTGCCTCGTATAGTCTACAAGTGCGTCTCGTTTCGTTATAAACGTTGTTTGAGATTTTATTGAATATCCGTCAAGCAATAAAATATATAAAAGTAATGTGTTTTATTTTATTATTTTGTTTACGTTCCATCCAGCTAGTTTTTGAACAATGAACAATATTAAAAGTGACAACACTGTCACACGTCATACGAGTATGTCGTTGAGACACGTTCGAAACGTGTCAGAACAAAAAAATTGGTTGTGGGTCCAAATTTATTATTTATATTTCAAACATAGAGCAAAGTGATTTGTTCAAATTATTAATAGGATAAATATATAAATTGTGAACAGATTATCACTATAATGTATATCAGAATATACCAGAGTAGACAGAGAGAACATTACTTACTAGACTTACATGTTACGTGGTGGAACTCAACACGGCGCTTTGTCTTCTTACCAGAGCGGTGAAGTAAAAAATTATCCCCCTGAGTGGGAATCGAACCTGCAGTCAGACATCCTGCCGGCTTCATACGTAAATATAAATAAATAAACCTAAACATTTAACTCATATACACATATAATATTTTATATGAAGTGACTGACATAATAATAAATTAAGGCGGAAAGGGATCGAAATGGTGTTAAAGTGAGGGATAAAAGGGTATAAGATACATGACATAAGATTTATATATTATGTAAATGCTGTGCATAAAGAAGAAGGATTAACACGTTATTATGCTTACCAAGAAATATTAAGAGGATAGTACTATTTTAAAAGTTGTGTTCTTCAAAGTTTATTTGGCTAAGTAGTCACCGTCTTACGTATAAGACAATACAAGTCCACTTTTATTATAAGGCAGTTTTATATATTTTCTTTATTTCTAAATTTTTTATTCCATTATGTTTAGGCTAGCGGCCCGCCCACGGCTTTGCCCGCTTAAAATACATGATTATTGATTTAATAAGTAGAATTGATTGACAACTATAATGACTTCTAATATGGTTTTTTTATTACTTTAATCTGTAATATTTTAATATGATTTTTTTACGACATTATCGTAATTTCTATAACAATTTTTGATTGTTTCAAACTAAAAAATACGACCATTGTTGATATTTGATATTCATAAAATATACATTAATAATTATTTATTATTATTTTACAATTATTTATTATTTTACAATAAATATACATTAATAATTATTTATTATTATTATTAATAAGCTAATTATTTATTATATGTATATATTTTTGTAACGTTACGTTCTTTTTACCTATGTTATATTTTTTAAAACTCTGTTAAATATGCTGATGTCAGTTAATAATATAATGAACTGCTTCAGAAACAGCCTTAAATGTTAAATTATTGGTTTGGGTAAGGATTAATAATATTCTTTGTAAAATAACTGTAATGTTTGCATATTAACTCCTGTATAGTTTTTAAATTAGTTACATATATTATTAGCTAAATATACAATTGGTAAATATGTAGTTATTACAGTGAAAACGTAGAAAGGATGTCTTTGGGCATTTTTATATAGATTTCAAACGAACGAACAAACCAAAATATCTATGTATTTACTCGATATTTCTTTGAAGATCAAATCGTTCTTTATCTCTGTGTTGAATTAATTACGACTTAAACTTAACTATTATGATTTATGAAGGTAATCTCCACTAATAATTCAATTTTGTTTATTTTATTGTACAAAATACGTATATATAATAGTGCTTCAAAAATATATATTTTTATCAACAGTCATATAACCAAGACGTTTCGAATATCATTCTTTAGTCAGGAATTCTACTAGCGCGATTGCTATATAACATTCGCAGGCAAACTAATACCTTGAGCTCATTCAAATGACGATAGCTTTTTTTAATGAACCGATTTTGATGAAACAAACTTTAATTGTTAAGTTGAGTTAAAACAAAGCTATTGGAGAAATTTATAAGTAAATCGGTTCAGTACTTTCGGAGAAAAATGTGACCATACATATCGACAGACAGACATACAGAAATATTTTTGCTTTCTATTATTCTTTTTAAGTGTTCCTCTATCCATTTCAGTCAAAATTACTAAATGTACAGACAAAATATTTTTGCTGTCTTATTATATATGGAGATTATGTGGAACAAAATGTCTTAACACTAGATTCCCTGCTGTGTGCGGGACGCAGCGTGAAGCTGATTTTTTTTTATTTATTTATTTATTTTAAGTGTACATTTTCTTTTTTCAATTTATTAGTATTCGTTTAAATAGACCGAAAGTTTAATATAGTATTATATAATAGTTATATACATATCTAATAATTATTAAAATCGTTAGCATTGAAAAAGTTCTCATTTTTTTTACAAATTTTTGAAATATCTCTTAGAGCTTATCTTATAACATATTTTGTAAGCAGTTCCAATATTTCCACAAAAAGTAAAATTTATAAACTCCGATGGAATATTGAGTGCCAATATTTATTCCTCAGTCGTATTTATTCAAATACGATCTAACTTCAGCTACAACTGTCCAAAGTTAGACTCTGCGGCAAAATGTTAAATAACTTTTATATAGAGGCAGTTTTATAAACTTTTTTTTATTTCACATAGCATGTTTTTATTATGGGGAATGGAGATTCTTTTCAATTTCAAGAAGAAAAATTTAATTCGATGTATGTATACTTTTGATTGAAATTTCTTATTCCTTATTTTTGTTCATGTAACTGTAGAGCGTATACGCGATAGTTGTGGATTCGATCTCTATTTTATAAAAAAATATTTATTATTATTATTATAAATATATGTTATTTATAAAACAATATCATCTCATAAAATCTGATTAAAAAGAAATTATATTTTATTTCCCTAATCTAAATATATAATATATATAAAAGGACATGTCATCCGACTGACTGAGGTAAGACGCACGCACAGCCGTAACCGCTGTGCGTAGAAACGTAAAATTTGGACAAATATTTATTTTTGTAATCTGGACATCCATCGTCCTAAGAAGGGATTTTGAAAATTTTTAACCCTAACGAGATGAAATATTGGTGGAAAGTTTGTATGGATTTTTTGTAAATCGGCACCGATTTTTATAAAATTTGAAATTCAGACTCTTAAAAACATTTCATTGAAAACGTGTTTCATGGTATTTTAGCATTCACCCCCTAAGGGTGCAAATAATGTGTTAAAAATTTGTGAGGATGTATGTATGTTTGTTACTCTTTCATGACAACTACGTCGGAAATCTGTCCTATTTTCTTCTAAGCTATCTTAGCGCACGCTACCTAAACCATAGGTGTTACACAAAGATCATGTACTGTAGCATTCTCTGTACTGTAGTCGTCTTGAATAGTTATAAATAAAATTCCACGACCACATTTATCTACCTTTTATGTGGAAGCCACTAAGACCAAAACTGGAACCACATAATTTAATTAAGTTGGATACATGGATTATAAATTTTAAAATGCGCATTTTGGTATATTTATCAAACTGTTATTAAAATCAACACATTTGTCGCTTTAAATATTTAATGTAGATAAACTGTGTCTTTCACACTAAGTAATTCGGACGAATAGTAATTTATAATATTATACATTAATCTATCTATACATGTAATAAAATTGTAACTCGTCGATGTCTGTACTTGGATGATATACGAGAAAATCTGTTATTTGGGGTATTTATAAATATGTTTGTGCGTTTGTTCATGCTAATCTCAGAAAAGGCTTAACTGATTCAAATATAGTTTTCTGTAGAAGTAATATATAAAAAAAAAATCTGCTTTACGCTGTATCCCGCACACAGCAGGGTAGGCAGAGGGAACCTAGTGAAAGACACTCCGTTTCCCATTTTCTGCCGAATTCTGGAGGCATTCCGTGTTAAGTGGCAGAACTCAACGCCGCGCTTTGCCTGGACACCAGAGCGTAGAAATGGAAATATAAATTTAAGTACATATTTCATCTCTTCGAGTGGGGATCGAACCCACAACCAGTCGGTTTACAGTCACACTTTGGGCCGCTGCGCCACGACCGACCTCAGTAAATATAAGTAATATTATAAAAAGGCTTCCCTTAACATTTAGTGTTAATTTTGTTTAAATCGCTTCATAAATAAAAAAGTTATCTCAATATAAAGTAAAGTAATTGTTCGAAAAAACGTTCAGAAAATAAATAATTGTATTGTACAAGCGGGCAAAACCGCGAGGGGGTCGCTAGTACTTAAATATATTCAAAATGATGATAGTAGCTAAGCTATTATGTCATGGCAGTCTGACGCTACGACGTGACAACTACAAAGGATTCCTGTTCTTGTAGACAAAGCGGAGGTTATCCTCTCTGTACGTAAAATAAATAGTATACTCTGAAAGTGTCTGAAAGTATGTACCTTATGGACTTGGTTTTATTGCTTAGAGTAGTATAAAATTTTATTCAAATATAAAGGCGTAATGGTAGCAGATTCAATTATTTAGAGTTATAAGTAATTTTTATTTAATATTTACAGCGTTATATGTAGCTAGAATATGTATTTTCTTAGCAAAATTAAAAAAAATACTCGGTAAGTTGATAACAAAGTAATTTAACACTTAGTAAAATTTAATTAAATTGAGGCCAGTCGTGGCGCAGCGGCACGAGGTGTGACTGCAAAACCGACTGGTTGTGGGTTCGATCCCCACTCGAGGAGATGAAATATTTACTTAAATTTATATTTCCATTTCTTCGCTCTGGTGTCGAGGTTAAGCGCGGCGTTGAGTTCTGCCACTCAACACGCAATGCCTCCAGAATTCGGCAGAAAGTGGGGAACGGAGTGTCTTAACACTAGGTTCCCTCTGCCTACCCTGCTGTGTGCGGGATACAGCGTGAAGCTAATTTTATTTTTATTTTTTTAGTAAAATTAAAGAACCCTAATATTTTTTTTAGATTAATTAAATTAAAGAAGTTAAATATAAAAAGAACTAAAAATAATAAAAAATAACGAATATACAAAGATTCTATTACATCCCGAATGGCTAGTATTTATATGGAGCATGAAATTTTTATGAAGCCATCGTGACGTAGTGGGACATCATCTGACTGTTAACGCGTTGGCGGTAGGTTCGATCCCTCTGGGGGAAATTAATGCTTTTATTTGTCCGCTCTGGGACAAATTACGGCGTTGAGTTCCGCCACTTAGCGCAAAATGTCGCAAATTTGGCCAACAAGTGAAGAACGGAGTGTCTCCGTTCTGTTTCCATAGGATAGAGATGCTATATTAGTGATACAGCTTAAAAAAGCTAAAAAATTCTCTGTAATTTACACACAATAAAAAAAAGAGAGTATAATGACTTCTTACTGCTTACTTCCTATGGGTGTTTAAAATACGAAAACCTATTAACTATAAGACTGCTTTAGATAAACTACTTAAAGCTCAGAGAAATGGGTTACCTAAACTGTTAATTTTCACGCCCAAACGAAAACAAACACCCAAGCAGCTCCGACAAAGGACTTGTTCTGGAGAAGTAATTAAGAAACTATTAACGAAAGTACGTTTCATACTAAAACGAGTACCTGCTGATCGTAGCCTTGTTTTTTCACTCAAAAATAATAATTAATTATTAATTGACATTAGATTAGTAACAATTAATTTATTTTATGTATATTTGAGTGAATAGAAAATAAAAGTCATGAGAAGGAATACAACAAAATCTTAGTAATATTTACTTTGCAAAAAATACCCTGTATTTATAACGTTATCAATAATTTGTTCTCCACATTTGCGCACTTGCTGATTTTTTTTGTCTGCAACAAATTGCAATCCACATTTAACGCCACCATATACATTTCCTAATAATATTAATTAAATTATTGTACATAAATGACATAGAATTCGTATATATATAATATAAAAATATCGATACTGAGTGACTAACAGATAGCACTAAGAGGGTTCTCAAAATTTATACCAGGGGAACTTCTTTGTGTTCATTTCCACGCTCCAAAAATACATAGCGTGGCGTTGAGTTTCGCCACACATACGTTTCTCATATTCGTAAAGAAATTCAAAAACGGATTACGGTAGGTTACGGAGCCCAGTCGTGGCGCAGTTGCACAAATTGACTCTAAAATCGACTGGTTGTGGGTTTGATCCCCACTCGAGGAAATGAGATGAAATGAGATTCGCTCTGGTTTCGAGGCAATGCGCGGCGCTGAGTGCCGCCATTCAACACGCAACGCCTCCAGAACTCGGCGGAAAGTGGGGAACGGAGTGTCTTAACACTAGGTTCCCTCTGCCTACCCTGCTGTGTGCGGGGTATAGCGTGAAGCTGATTTTGACAGTAGGTTACATTGCTATTTGCTAAATAATTTATTAACACTCCATACTGCACTCTACCGTCCGTCCGTCGTAGTAAGATTATCACTGTCTCTACTGATAGACGGGAAAAAACGTGAAGCTATAAAAACACAACTGCAAGCGCCAGCTCGTTTAGTATAAAAATGAAGTCATTTACAAAGTGAGCAATCTTACTTCAACAAATGGAGAAATTTAACATAAAAGAGGGTCGAGAGCGTTCTAGCGTGAAACTAAGTCACTTATCTCAACTAATTTTGTGTGACATTATTTAATAGACCCGCTACGTTTTTAGATTGTAGTTATTAGTTACTATTCATTTTGCGGTTCATGTTGCATTTTATGTACTTTTTTTAACAAGCCATTTATTATTCTTAGAAAAGTAAAAAAATAATAATTTAAAGTTAAAAGTCATTTCTTAAAACTGTTTTTAATATTCAGTCAAATTTCGAGTTGTCATCGTTCGAGTGGGACGCGGATTCTATATGCGCTGGTTGTGGGTTCGATCCCTCCTCGATGGACTGATCATATTTTAATTAAGGAGGATGCGAATATACAACCATCAATTTAAATTTAATATTTTAATTTTTCCTCGCTGGCAACAAGGCACAAAGTAATGTCTCGAGAATACGATGGAAAGTGGGGAACGGTCTTAATGGAAACAGAATGTCTTGACACTAGCTTCCTGGGTTCCTTCTACCTATTCTACTTTTTGCGCGATATATGGTGCTAAAAATATATATTTTTGTATTATGCTTATATTAAAAACAATTTTTATACTAACTTTAGTACTACTACATAATATAGGGAGTAAGCTGTTTTATTATAATAAAATTTCAATTTGCGCCCACATTTCTCTTCTCTAGTTTTCATGAAATAAACACGGAAGATAATCCGATTATATTATCGCTAAGGATATTAGATTTTCTACTGGAACGTGCATAATTTTTCCACCCAGTGGATTTTTTTTTCAGTTTCAAACAGAAAATAAAGCAACTAAAAGGAAATAAAAGAAAAACAGAAAGTAAATGTTTAAATTCAGGACATTACATGTTGAGACTCAACGCCACACTTTACCTTACTAGAAAGTGGGTACGAAAATAATATAAGTACACAATATGACCCTTGGACAGAGATCAAACTCACTACTGTCGCGGTTACATTAAGATGTTCTTTCACTGTAAATATATTTCTTAATATTTTTAAAAACTTTTATTATATTTAAAATTCGGAATACTATTTCTTTTTTAAGCTTTCTTTGTGAAAAATGTAAAACATGTGAGAATTTTAAAATATATATAAATACGTCCTTCATTATCCTATTATACCTATTTAAATGTGTTTTTAAAGATCATATTAGATCTTATGCTATAATGAAAGAGCGCGTTTTACTTGGCATATTTTAGAATCCTAAAATTAAAAGAAATAACGTTTTTTTTTCAGCTTCAAGCTGTGTCCCGCTTGTAGCGAGGTAAGCAGAGAGAGCCTAGTGTGAAGACACTCCTCTCCCCACTTTCCAGCGAATTCTAGAGGGATTGTGTGTTGAGGGGCAGAACTCAACGCCGCGCTTTACCTCGACATCAGAGCGAAGAAATTAAAATATTAAATATTTTATTTACTTAAATGGGAATTGAATCCACAACAGTCGCGTTTACAGTGACACGCTTATGCGTGCTCCTCCTCCAAGACTGGCCACAAGACTTGGAAATAATACCTTATATTATTGACGAACCCTTATTCTCTATAACTCAAAATACAAATAGTAGACATCAAATAAGTTATGCTTTGATATTTAAATATAAGGCACATATTTCTTCTATTTAACATATGAAAGGGAAAATTTTTATTATAATACAAACACGACTATTGATTGTAGTCTACTAAGTGAAGAGTAATATTTTTTAGGCTATAAGATATTGAAGCCGCGAGTTTAATTTTATATAAAATATAACTTAACTATTTGTATGTATTTCTAACATTTTTAAAGTGCTATTTAACACTTACTAAAGAAAAAGACTCATTTACGTTTTCTAAAACGTATAAAAATCTGGTCGGTTTCCAGAATGCGCGGGTTAGAGTCCCGCCACGTCACGTTCAAAAATTTTTATACGTTTTCTACATTTTATATTTTTATTTTTCATTCTTTTACTTGTATGTATCTTTATGATTCAAAAACAATTGAAATACATTTTCAGTAAGAATTTTTTTAACTAAAGCGAAAGAGACCTTGACTTGGTTTATTTAACTTATTTACATTTTAAATTAATATACGAGTATGTACGTGTTAGGTTCACGTTTTATCCCACGGGTGGCGAGTAGGAATATATATTTTTTTGCATTTCACACATATCAGGGTAGGCAGAGAGAACGTGGGAACCTAGTGTTAAGACACTCCGTTCTTCATTGAAATAGTTTCCACCGAATTCCGAATCAAGAATGAAAATATTAAATATTTCATTTCCGAGAGGGAATCACACCCAAAAGTGTCGCGTCTACAGTCCCATGTTTCTGCCCCACGAGGGCCTCAATAAATTTCAGGTTAATACTAGGTTCCCGGGTTCCCTCTGCCTACCTTACTAAGCAATACATTGTGAAGCTAAAAAAACTGTGTTAAGCTAAAAAGAACAAAAATTAAAAAGTAACAAGAAATAATATAATATTACTTAAGTACCTAAATAGTCACGCAATACCGCGTACCGTTACTTAATGCAAAAAGCAAGTGCTCCAGTTTCCGATACCGCGGCTAAATAAAATATATTTCTAATGTACTTAACGTCAATGATAAAGATAACTTTTCAATTTGATAACATTATATTAAGATTGTTAATAGATTGGTATTTTCGCTACTTTATTAAGTACTCCGATAGCCGTGATCGTCTAGTGGTTAGGACCCTACGTTGTGGCCGTAGTAACCCAGGTTCGAATCCTGGTCACGGCAGCGAAAGCTGTTACGGCGGAGCTTATTTTTTTTATTTTAGAAATTTATTTATATTTTGTAAGAAGACACCGAGGTCTCGATAAAGTTCGAATGTTATTTTCGTTTCTTAACATCAAGAAATTTTATAATATAATAAAAAAAAAAACATTTTATAAGATAAACCGCAACGCTACCCAGCCAGCAATTATTGATATTGGCAGGAAATAAAAAACAGAGTGTTTTATACTTATTTAGAAAACGTATAAANAGGAGGCGCGGGTTCGAGTCCCGCTGCGTTCAAATTTTTATACGTTTTCTAAATAAGTATTTTTCTTTCCTAAGTGTGGAATAACACTTTAAAAATGTTTAAAAATAGAGTGTTTTATTTTAGTAAGCATAAAAATTTTAACGTAACGAGATTTGAACCCGCGCCTCTTGTAAGTCCAAATTAATTAAAATATATATGTAAGTAAATTTTACGACTGTAAATGCGACGGTTATGGTTTCGATACCCACTCGGAGAAATATTTAATATTTTCATTTCCTCGCTATGGTAAATAGCCAAAGTGCGGCGTTGATTTCCACTACTCATCACGCAATTCCTCAACTATTCGGCGGAAAATGGAGAACGAAAGTGTCTTAATGGAGTACAGAGTGTCTTAACATTAGGTTCCCAGATTCCCTTTGCCATATGCGAGATGCAGCGTAAAACTAAACAAAATAAATAAAAAAAAATCTATAACGATATAATAAAGTGTATTTCTAATTAAATAAGTGATATCTATGTTATTACTCGTACGTCTGGTTACCAGCTTTGGATTGGTCAAACTTTAGTTTTTAATTATATAAGTTTCAACTTCACACTGCAAGAACTTTACTCATTCGTTTTTATAAATAAAACGGAGATTTCTTAGATGTTAGTAAAGGAATTTATAATATGTAAATAAAATAAATAAAAGGTTAGTAATAGCGAGGTGTAATGTCATAAAAAAATATATTAGTAACTGATATAAGTTATTTTTTTATAATATTTATAAGAAGAAGGTAAAATGTGGCGTTAGCTACGCTACGCTATGCTATACTATAAATAAGTAAATATGAAAAGAAGCAGAAGTAGAAAACAGATCACTAAATCATTTTAATTACCTTTGCATTATAAATATGTTGCCGTCGTGACGCAGTGGCACAAGCTTGCGACTGTTCACGCGACGGTTGTGGTAAAGCACTTAGGGTATTGTATATTCTTGCCATAGATACCTAAAGGAGTGGTCGTGGGTTCTTAAATTACTTAATAAATTAAAAAGATATAACGTAATAAAGATGTAACACTGGAAATACATAATTAGAAAAGGTATAAAAAATTGTAACTAAATTGTAACAAGCGTATAAAAATTTGGATGGCTTAGTGGTCAGAGCGTCTGGTCGGTTCCCAGGAGGCGCGGGTTCGAGTCCCGCTACGTTCAATTTTGATACGTTTTCTAAATAAGTATTTTTCTTTCCTAAGGTGAGGAAATACTTATCTGATAGTATTTCAATACTATTTGACGAAGTGCAGCGTTAGGTTCCGCTACTTATTTAGACAATGCCTTGAGTAATATGTAAAGATGAAAGAACTTTAATCAATGAACATAAAATCATAATATTTACTATAAGATTTATCACAGTATAAATAAACATTTAAGAAAACAATGGAACCAAATCATTTTATATTTGAACGTATTCTGAAAGAGTTGTGAATTTTAAGTTTAAAGTTAATATAAAAAATATATTAGAAGAAAAAAAAATATCTTTTTTTGTTAAATATTTTTACATTACAAAATATATATTTGCCACAAAAAAATATACAAGAAAAATAATAATAAACATACGCCAAGTGTTTTATATTGATAACCCCTTATCAGTTATCGACAATGTTCGCGTGGCTCCTTATCTTTTCGACTGTCCTGATTTGTTTTACTGAGGCGCGAGGTATGTATGAATGAATGTCTCTGTGTTCACCACTTTTAAGGCGATGGTTATAGGTTCGATTTCCACTTATATGTAGATTGATTATTATTATTATATAATTGATTATTATAATATGATTGCTTATCTATTGTTATGATATTTAAAATATTTCGCTAAAGTTCAAGACGTCACAGCGGCGCAGTGGAATAGTGTCTACCCTCGATTGCAACATCCAATGCTTCCAAATTTCGGCGGGAAGTGGGAAAAGGAAGTGTCTTGAAAAAATATAATTTAAAAAAAGAAAGTGTCTTAAAAAAATATAATTTTGAAATAAGCACTTTCTCAGAGTCAAGAAGCAATGTAGATTACGCGACGCGTAGATTAAACGGTAAAGAAAGTGCCAGAATTTTCAGACTATAAAATCAATTTATCTTATTTAAAACATCATGTGTTTTGACGTAATATTTTAAACAATAAGCAATAAATATTATCGAAGATGGTGACGTAGACGGACGTAGTACATATATGAGACCACATGACCTACTGTAGGTTAGAGTTACGAGTTCATATGAAAGAATGACTAAGTTATTTCTTCTTCTTGAATGACGTTTTTAGTTAATTGATTCAGATTTTAAAAATCTATGAAATGTGACGCGTAGTATTTATCTGTTCAGCTAAAAAAAACACAAAATACCAGCGAAATGCGAGTCGAACTCGTGCACGAAAGGTTCTGTACGTATAAAAATTACAAAAAAACACGTTTTTTCTATAGAGGCCTCCATCCTTAAGTGTTTATTATTAAGTGTTTATTATTCTATTTCAGTGAAATTTTCATCTGTTGAATTATTACGGTTCATGAGATACAGTTTGGTTACAGACGGTACGGAACCCTAAAACATGATCATTTGTTGTGAAAAAAGTTCGAATTCACCGCCCTTTCTAAGCCCTAAGATTAGCCACTGGTGCTATTTAACGCTACACGAGTAACAAATATAGTCAATAAATAAAGTGAATTCCGCCCTCCACTAAATTGAAAATGTACGTTTAAACAAAGTAAAAATAAATATCTTTAGCTAAATAGAAAGATATCGTTCTGGCTTCCATCGTCATTAGTGGCGAATCTCAAATTTATTTATTATTTATTTATTTACACTTTATTGTGCATAATTACTCATTAGGAAAAAAAAGATATAAAAAGAACAAAGATAGAACAATTGACACACAAAAGGCGGTCTTATCGCTAATCAGCGATTTCTACCAGACAACCTTTGGGTTAGGATGTTTGCGATAAAATAGAGATTAATGATTACACAAATGATTATTGAAAAGTCTAGAAGATTCATGAAAGTTGTAATTTCTTTTAGTATCACCTGTATCTCGCATATTATAAGGCAGGCAAAATTAACCTAGTATTAAAACATGTTCCGTTCCA
Organism: Heliconius hermathena; assembly: GCA_013403705.1. Lineage (NCBI taxonomy): Eukaryota > Metazoa > Arthropoda > Insecta > Lepidoptera > Nymphalidae > Heliconius > Heliconius hermathena. The sequence goes on along the minus strand of JAAIXJ010001733.1, from coordinate 325,105 downwards.
CACCTTTTATTCAAAGCGATTAACTATACTGCCGTCATAAGGATAAAGGGCACAAATAACATTTTGTAAATATCGAGAAAAAGGGGTTTAAAGTTTTTTTTGGTTTTGTTGAAAAAAAACGCCAATAAAATTGGTTTTTCGAAAATGTGCAAATGTAAATACTTGCATTTATATAGTAAGTATAAGACCATGGTTTTGTAAAGTTCTATTTTTAATGTGTATAATAAATAATTCGTTTTTTTCTTTTCAACTTAACATAAAAAATAGAGTAAAATCAGAAATATTACGATTTAAAGGCACATACAGCCAAATGTGCCTTTTCTTTGTAAAATTTTTAACCAAATTTTCAAAGTGTTACAATAAAAAGACACTTTTATTCAATTATGTCTTCTCTTTGTAACACTGTTAGTAAAATTACATGTAAAATATTTTTCTATGAATACAAAATGGTAGTTGTGATAAAATCAAACCTTTATTTTAAAACATTTAGAGAAACACTTCTTTTTTACCAGATGCGCTATGACATTATTAGGTCAGAAAAAGTATGTCCCAGTCCATGTCCCTCTATGTATATGTTTATTCATAATAGGCATAAAACTTTGATTCAAAACAATAAGCCGCGGGCAAAAGACTGCAGTTTTAAACTCCTCCATTTGGAGTAGGTAACATCTAAAGGTAAATAATATATTAAGTGCTCACTCACGCCATTGACATTATATGATTTGATTTTAATTTCTGTTCCTATTACACAGTCACTTTCATTGCTACTAATCTTATGTTTGCATGTTTTTACTTTTAAATTTTGTCTAACACTGAATCATCAGATTCACAATATGTCCAAATTTCTTCATTTGATGCTTGTACGGAGTTTTGTATGGCACTTTTAGATGGGACAGATATTTGTACGTTTTCAAACTTTTTGTTGCGTAAAGCAGCATCTACAAATCCTGCACTCCGTGATGACGTATTGTAATAACTAACAAAGAGAATAGTATAATCACTAGCTAAGCTTTTAAGTATTTGTAAAAAAGTTCGTCTTTCAGCATTCTCGACATTTAATAGCTACGAAGTTATAATGCGACGTAAAAGAAAAGTACAAATAAACAAATGAAGTAATTACAATATAATTTAATAATATTAATTTAGCTAAAAGAGTTGTCTATACAGACATCCCGAAAAATGTACCACTATTCATTTGATATTTAAAAAATTTCAACATAAAAATATGCAATACAACGCTTAAAAAACACGGTTATAGCGACTATTTTAAAAATTACTTTATAAAAAATTTGGGTTTTGATTTTAGCCATACCAAAACGTTTAAACAACTTACTATTATTAAATAAAGAATACACTGACACGTTAAATGAATATCGACGTACATTAAGTAACGATGGTATAAGTATAGAAATAAATTACAAAACAATCTTACCAGGACGTCGAACTGATAGGCATAACTGCCATAATTCCCTGCATACTTCTTCCTTGTCACTTCATTTTAATTAAGTGTTTTTTAGTAGTAAAGACATAAATGACAGTTGTGACTTTTCTTCTACATCAATAATGTAAGGTATACGCCTTTTATACTAAACATACGTCAATTACGCCTTTTCAATAAAATATATTTAAAATATACAGGTGAATAAAAGTAACATCTCACAATGTGCCCTTTTCCTGTACTAAAACTTGCAATAGGGTGCAGTTGTGCCTTTTGGGCTTATGATATCTCTGTTTATATTATTACTAAAAATAAACAAAAAATTAGACAGATAAATCTTATTTTCCTGATGCCGAATATATATATAACTCAATTTCGTAGAAAATGTTAGTTGTGCCTTTTTACCTTATGACGGCAGTATTGAACCATGAAGGTATCATATTAAAAAGTTGTTTATCTTTCAAAATATCCTTAGTATTTTTCAATAAAATTTGATCATTAATCATACATAGAATGGAGCTTGAACATCTAAGTTGATGAGCTATATACTTGTTTGTTTTTCATAGTGACTGCAGAGATCTGTCAAGTGAAACCACCAGAGAGACACTGCCAAATTGAGTGGGTTGTTCGAGACAGATGGCCACATCAGGAGAGGTAAAGTTAAATTAGTTAGTTAGCTTGACTTCTGCAAAGTGTTCTTTAAACGTTATTTTTTTAAAATAACAAAATGTGTTTATATATCAGAAGCCATCATGGGGTGGTGTCTGACTGTACACGCGATGGTTGCGGGTTGGATTTGTACTCGGAGGGATTAAATAATTAATATGTTTATTTCCTCGTTCTATTCACTGGGCAAAGTGCGGCGTTGATTTTCACCACTCAAAACGCAACTATTCGGCAAAAATGTATGAGTAGATTCCCAGGTTCCCTCTGCCTATTCTGCTATATGCAAGATACAGCGTGAACTTCCACCCATCAACAATTATTAACTTATACGCCACATTATATAATATCTACACCTAAAAAAATATAAGAAATATATGTAACAAAATTTAAATAATATATTATTGATAAAACTCGGGACTTGATTCCTTTGTTGATGCATATCACTCGGTAAAAACAAACTGAGTTACGAGTCTCTTATTCTATTAGAAGACCAACAATCAAATTTTGGAAATTGAAATTGGCAAAATACGTAGACGATACAGCTATTAGGTTGTGTTCATACAATAAACTAACATTATATTTATATCAACGTGAAAGTTATATTTATATCAACGCAAAGAACATAACGGTTGTGAATTCAATTTTTACTTAATATAAAATTAAGGGTATGACTGAGAAGCAACGGTTGTGGGTTTGACCTCCACCCGAGGGAATGAATTATTATTTCTAAATATTTTTAATCCTCCCCTGTCATCAAGGCAAAAGTCCGGTGTTGAGCTCCGCCACTCACGTAATGCCTCGAAAAATTCGACGGAAAGTGGGGAACGGAGTCTCTTTACATTCGGTTCGCTCTGCCTACACTGCTGTATGCGGTATACGAGTACAGTGTGATGCTAAAGGAATTTAAAACTACAATCGAGTTGATAACCTCCTATTTTTACAGAAGTCAGTTAAAACTAATTATTACGCATATAGTAACAAATTTTCACTGAGTGTAAACAAGCCCCTAAGGTTACCCTTCCTATTGTGATTTTGCACGATTGTCTCAGGTATTCAGAATATTAATGAAATAAATTAATTTTGATGCTATCTGAGTTCATACTCTAGAGTATAATATAATTAACTTCGGTATATATTGGTATTTCGGTAATATTGTATGTATAATCATAGGCACAGTGGTAACATTAGCAACCGACTAATGTTGAACGTTATATACTGCAAATAACAGGGCTAAATACATATATGTAACACTCGATATATAATGTGGAAAATAGACACTCTGTCTAAGTTACACTAGGTTCCCTCTGCCTTCCCTGTTAAATACGGGATACAGCGTGAAGCTTAATAAGTATATATTATATTTCAGGTGGGTATATGATTGGCGCCTTCGCAAATGCCACATCATCCGTTGGGCGAAGCACTGCCCCGACCCGAAACCCGACACGAACAACTTTTCTTCAGAGTGTGATTGCTTAATGGAATGTTCAGGATGGGCGTAATTCATTTACTTATATATATTTAAAAAGAGATTTTATATGTTGTGCCAAAATGATTTTTTTTTATTTATTTTTTTTATAAAAATATATTTATAAATAATATAATATATTGTATGAATTATTAGAATTTTTTTTATTAATATATAATATTCAAAATAATAATTAATAATTAATTATTATTTTGAATATTTCTGTTTTTTTTTCCTTGCGCATTCCCCAACTTTACAGTTGGCAGGACTGTTCCATTTTCACTGTTTACATTTTCTAACTATTTCAATTCGATAATATTATATACTCAAGAATAAAAGTATCGAAGTATCGAGGCGGTCGGTGCGCAGAGGCACAAGGTGTGAATGTTACGCGACGGTTGCGGATTGTTGTTCCCCACACGGGGGAATGAAATATTACTTATTTTCAGTTTTTTTCCCTATTAACAAGCCAAAAGTACGGCGTTAAGTTCTGCCATTCCAAATGAAACGGAGTGTCTTAACACTTTTTACAGCCAATGATTTGAACCCAGAATTTTATCATAACATCTGAGCCCACATTGAAATTATGGTACAAATAGTCAAAATAGTATACTGACACGTGTAGGTGTCTTTCAGTGGGTCATTTCAGGTTTTGATAGAAGCAGCAACTAGGTTAATACGTGGGTAGGATAATTAACGTATAGCACGTCGTCCTCACGAGGGGTAGCTTAACTAAATACATACAGATTGAAATAGTTTCGAATGATATAAATATATGTATATTTTACCCGAAAAAAATAGTGGTGTCGACAGAGTGTCTTGACACTAAACTATCTCTATCCTGCTTTGTACGAAATACAGCGTGAAGCCCAATAACATTTTTTTGCTTCGGGCAGTATCCCGCATATTGCAGGATAGGCAGAGGGAACGTGGGAACCTAGTGTCGTGAGCAATTAAATGAAAATATTAAATATTTCGTTCCTTCTAGTGGAAATTAAACCCATAACCGATGCGTTTACAGTCCCACGGTTTTGCCCCTGCGCCACGACAGCCCCATTTAGTAAAAAAACTTGTACATAAAATTAATAATTGTGTCATATAATAGTGTCATTGTGTCATAATGGTGTCTGTTACGATTTAGGCATTTCGCTAAATAATACGTAATCAAACGAGCGTGGGTGCGGCGTCAGACCCCCGCCTAACTATTTTCATAGATTAAGCGAGTTACAGAGGAAACACATTTACTCGGAACAGTTACAACTATCAAATAATAAATAATTCCCTTATAAAGTAAACATTAATTAAGATATTTAATTAAACTTCATGTTTAAATAATTATTTGCTTATTAGTAAGTCAAAATATAGTTACTAAAATTTTTGCTGAACTACACTGGTTTTGGAAATGGCCGTCAATTTATAGATTTCTTTGGTTTTGCTAATTTTGGTGCAGGGAACAGTATTAATTTTTTTCATGTTTAAATTTATTATAATTTTAAATAAATTGTTTTGAAATTTTGTTTTTAAGTAATCATTAACGACCTTTAACTTTGTGTCATTATTTTAGTTATCAATAACAAAAAATGGAGAATTTTTTGAGCGTTCTTTGACCTTTTACGCTGTAAGACTCATAAACAAAAAAAATATATATAATTCCTACAACGTATACTTAAAGCAAAAGTTAAAAAAGAAAAATGGCTCTATTAAATTTACTCTACGCCAAGCACTCCCTAATACATTCGTGCTAACAGCGTCAGTGCTTTGCTGTCGCGGCAACAGGCTGGCTTTGGCCTCTTTTTTATTTTTATATCTCTACAACAGAAACAATACAATCTTATATATTTTTCCAAAATGGGCAACAAAGTTGTAACTTTCACGGAACAGCAGCTTGAAGATTATCAAGTGAGGAATATATTTAAAGTTTATTTTGAATAGTTTTTTTTATTGTATTATATAATAGCGAGCCGCTCACGGCTTCGACCGCTTGGACTACATACAATATTGTTTTAAAAATAATATCTAAAGGTACATGTAAATTTAAGACTATATCCAATTAATAAAACTGTTATTTTATATGACTTCTTTTCGTTTCTGTTTTGGATTCTGTTACTGACACACGCCTTTAATAATAGATTTATTTATATATCTCTTATATACAGCGATCAGTTACAATTTTATTATTATGTATAGATTTTGAGTCAATCGTGGCCCAGTGGCACAGTGTCTTTTGCGTGTTCGATCCACACTTGGGGAAGTAACACTAGGTTCCCTCTGCGTGCCTAAAAAACATAAAATTGATACTGAATGTATATTTTTGATTTATGCCGCATATAGGGTAGGCCGAGGGAATCTGAGTTTCCGTTTCCCACTTTTCGCCGCATTTCTGTAGCACTACGTGTTAGCTGACGGAACTCATCACCGCACTTTGCTTTGTTACCGAAATCCGAGAACCGTTTGTCCGAGAACGGAAATGAAAATATGATATATTTCATTCACTAGAGTGAGAATCGAACCTATAACCATCGTTTTCAGTTGCACACTTTTGATCGCGCGCCACGACGGCCTCAGTCTTTTTGGAAATTATGTAATCATACCAACTTAATATTGACTGTAAGTTGACATCTTCATGTATACCCAATAGGTTAGGCATAGACAACCTATTGGTAAGGCACAACGTACTCCGCTTTCCGCCCAAACTCAAGACATCGCGAGTTGAGGGGCGGAACTTAACTCCTTACGCTCACCAGAGCGTAAAAATATGAAAACAATTCGTTTCTCCGAGTGGAGATCAAACTGATGCAGTGCCACTGCACCACAATAGTCTATTTATATATATAAGGAAATTGTAACTGATCGAAGTCTGTACAAGGAAAATATATGAGAAAATATATTACTAGGAGGCATATATCAATTTAATATGTAGAACTAGAACTCAAAACAATTATTTTAATTTTTTTGTCTGTTTGTCTGTATTTTTATAAGATAAGAAACGGCTCAACCGATTTAGATACTGCTTTTACTGTTGTATTTTGGCAAATTTCCCTTAACATATTATATAATTTGTTTTGTTTTATAAACAACGTTATATTAGTATAAAATATTTTGTTCAACAAAATTGTCACAAAATAAATGTCTTATTGAATTGAATGGAACTCTATTTTTCATTATAGAGTCTTTATTTTAGTAATATACTCCCAATTATTATATTCCAAGGTATTTGAAACGTTGTTATATTAATATGTAGGTAAGCAAAGAAATTGTTGAAATTAAGTGCGACGTTGAGTTCCGCCATTCGACAGGCAACGTATCTAATTAGAAAAGAAAGCGAAATAAAGAGTGTCTTAGTACTAAGCGCTCTCTCTCTCTCTGCCTACACGACGGTATACGACGTAAAATTTAAAATATATATATTGAAATAAATTCTATATATTGCACAAGTAACAGAAGCCATATATAAATAAATTAATTAAGCTTTTACGTAATAGATTCAAATCATATACACTATTGTAATACTTATATAAGTTGTATCAAACTAAATAGCCGTCGTGGCGCAGCGATGCGTAGGTAGAGCGAGTTGTGGATTCATAAAAGCAACAGTTGTGGGTTCGATTACCACACGGGGGCAAGAAATATTTTAATTTCTTCGTTCTGGTCGAGCAAAAGCGTGACGGTGAGTTTCATAACGCAATGTCTCGAAAAATGAGGAACAGAGTGTTAACAATAACTTTCCTTTACCTACTCTCCCATATGAGGGCTACGGTGTGAAACTAAAATAGAAAACAATATTTTGAAACATTTTTAAAGTGTTATTCCACACTTAGGAAAGAAAAATACTTATTAATTTCTTAATACGTTTTCAAGTGTAAAGATTTTTCAAGTAGCGGGAACGCACCGTATCCCGCTACGTTCAATTTTGTCTACGTTTTAAGAGAACGTATATTAGTAAAGAAAACAATAAATACTAAAAAAATTTCATTTCATATTACTAAGCTGGCAGCTAGCCTGTACTTTCGTAAATGCCGCGACTTTGACCTATTACAAGAACGTAAAACTGTTATAAGATGTAATTTAAATGTTAGAACTGTAAAAAGATTATTTTTTTAGTATTATTAAAATACATATCAATAGTAGTGCATTTACTTTGGATTGGTACATTGTAACTTTACTGGCATAATAATAGCTCATGTAACTAAAAAGCCACGGTTGCAGGTTCGACTCCGACTCGAGGCATGGTTTTTTTAAATGCGTTAATCGTGCTGCTGAGTCTCGGAAAAGTGGAGAACGGAGTATTTTAACTTTTTCTGTAATACGAATATAATTGATGCAAATTGTTTACCTTAAGTTTGTAATATCTTTATTCTTAATATGTAATGTTAGGTATATATATTATAGACGCTTTGGTGGTGAAGAGAGCCAAGTCACAACTTTTGGTTCACTTTCTTTTAAATAAGTGATATATGTCTAGATATGCGGAAACTTTGAATGGATCACCTGTAATATTTCAAAATTGTTGCACCGAATGATCCATATGCTTAAGATGTTAATTAACTCTCAGTATTATTCTTGTTAATTTACTGTTTCTAATAAAAAAAAACAAAATATATTTAAACACAACTTTTTTTGTCTAAAACAGGACTGTACATTTTTTACAAGGAAGGAAATACTACGGTGAGATATATTTTTATATTATTATGTCATTTCTTTTTTATTCTTATTGTATAACAGTCAGTTCGTCTATTGGTAATTAAAAAAAAATAAAAAAAAGCAATGGACGAATTTAAAATATTTACTACTTTACACTAATTGATATTGATACAGAGCAAGCGACCAATATGTTTATTTAAATTATCTAAGAGACTTATACTCCTCTTTGAATTGAATTAATTAGCTTTTTATGGTAAATATTAAAAATAGAAATACTTGAACCAAATATGAAATTGAAGCAATCAATCTACCCCGCGCTGCGGTTGTGGGTTCGATTGCTAGTCGGGGGAACGATTCTGATTATATTTTCTCTTCTTTGATAAAACCCGGGCTCGGTGGAATTCCAGTGGGTTCTGGGAGGTTCTCTCTACGCATCCTGCTATGCATGAGAAAGTATGAAAGTAAAAAAATATCGAAAAATTCGGAAAAGCGTGAGTCGGGCTCGCCCATCGAGGATTTCGTATAAAAATTGGGGGTCTCGAGCTTTATCTGAAATTGAAACTTAGCTTAGTCCTTTCATCTCACTGGAACTAGCGGCTTTGATATCAAACTTTTATAAGGTTCCTTTTTTCCTTAAAATGTACGGAGCCCTAAAAATTGCAATTTCTCATGAAACGTACTCATAACATAACCAACATATAATAAGCACAAAATTTATTTAGTCACTTGGTGAAATTTCCACAAATTAATTATCTAGTCATTTCGACGCTGACGTGTGGCTTTTGCTTGTGATGGTTATATTCGTTAAACGATAAGAACATTTAATGAATGTAACCGTCTCTATTTATATCAATTTCCATTATTTTGACATGTTCAAAATTTTGTACTAATACAATATTTAAAAAGTGGAATTTGGATATTATTGACCAATCATTTTTTTTTTCAGTTTCACGCTGTATCCCGCATACAGCTGGGTGGGCAGAGGGAATCCTCGAGTGGGAATCGAACCGATAACCTGTCATGGTCACAGTCACACCCTTGTGCCCTTCGCCACTATATAATTCATTATTTACGATTTAAAAGTATTATTCCACACATAGAAAAAAAAATGTTTTAAAACTTTTTGTTAAAACTTTTTAACGATTTAAAAGCCACCATTCTAAGCATTTTTTTAAAAAATAAATATCAAGTTGTATTATATATATATTATTTATTATTTTGAACAAATCCTTCCTTGAAAATAACAACATTAAATGTTGTAAGCCAAAATACGACCTACAACGTTCGTCTGACACTTCGTTTTTATGGTACATAAACTGTTACGATGCACGTGATGTTTCACACAAAAATCTGATTACTAACAAATAGACCTATTACCCCGTTTGTGGTGTTTTGTTTTCTTGAAAGAAAACGAAAAAAGAGAACGAAGAAAAAAGAAATATTCATTTATCAACCTTTGCCTACGTGGTATATACGTTCGAATGTAGACTTTTAACATGATGTAATGATTGTAGTCTATGATTCTCCTATAAAAAAACTATACTTTTCCATATGCAAACATTTTTTCAATTTGCACCGCCAGTTTCTGAGATTGGCGCTATTAACCAAACAAACAACTCAGCTATAATTATTAGCAGAGATTTGGTTATTGTGGCTCAGTAGAAGTATGAATACAATTGATAGCTACGTAATTTGTTTATCTTTTTATTTCACAATAGTCAGAACTTAAGATATAAAATGCTAAAAAGTGGGAAACGGAACTGTCTTTACGGGAACGATGTGTCTTAACACTAAGTCCTCACGATCCATCTGCCTACATTGCTATGTGTGATAATGTGTGAAACTATAAAAAATATTAAGAAATTAAGATATAAAATGCGTACAAAAGAGTGTGATATCTATCTAAGAGAACCTAATATCAAAACATTGTTCTCCATTAGCCCGTATTCAGAACATTGCGTGTTGAATGGCGAAACTAAAAGCTGCACTCTTTTTTGTCATAGCAGAGAATGGAAATAATATTTTTTTTTCAGTGGAGAACGAACTCGCTACCATCACGTTTCCACTTAGACATTGACTATACATATAAAAAAGTTAAGGCTCATTTTATTGACGGAAATAAATATTAACACGCCCTTGGCCACACTTTTCAGTTATCCGAGTTAATATACCCAATTAAAATAGGTATTAATCAAATGTATTAATTACAATGGGAAACGTGACTTAGTTGCTTTGGTTAACGATGTGACACGAAGAAATTGCAGATTTTAATCCCTCACGAGGCCATATTAGAAGTAATCATGGAGAGCCTAGTGAATAATGTTGAGACACTCCGCTCTCTCGGATTATAGTTTCAGACTATTTTAAGAATGACGAGAGATGTGTGTTAAGTGATTTGCTGAGAAATGATATACACAGTTTTCTCATTTAGTATTTCTAATATATTTAATTAAACTCTCCTAACACAGTAGGATAGCATTTGGTTACGATGACTGCGAGTTCGATCCTTCTGTATTACCGGGCGTAGAGCACTAAAAATACAAATATATAATATAATGAAAAATATATAATATATAATAAATATATAATATAATATATTTTATAATGAGATTACTTCGCGAAATTTCAACGAAACAAACTAATACTACATTTTATATATGATAACTCTTATAAGTACTTTAAAAAAACATCAAAATTCACACTAGCTTAAGATTTAAATAACTTCATGGTCGTATTTTATAGGAAGAACTACATTTATTTAAACTACTGGAGTTATTATTAAAAGTAATTTACCTAATTGAGTCCATGTCACGAGTTATGACCTATTTCAATTTTATTATTTCATTTACAAACTTTGCAACATAAATTATTATTATTATTATTATTTATATCAAGTAACATAANCGGGCGAAGCCGCGCGCGCCCTCTAGTGTAGGTATAATAAAACGAGGGTAATTCCCAAAATCAAAAGAAAAGATAGAGTAGGAGAGAGTAGGAGATTTATTTTGAAGAACCCAAATTAAATTCATATTATTTTTTACCTGCCCTGCTAATATATAAATCATCATAGCTTAATAAAAAGGTATAAAAGTAATAAACATCTAAATAAANATCTAATTCAAGCGGGCGAAGCCGCGAGCGGGTCGCTAGTTATAACATAATACTTTTATCCCTTATGATTTATTCTTATATCTCGTAGCCATAAAAGTCTTAATAAACACGTAGAAGTATAAGCATCACGCAAATAATAAATGTATTATTACTTATATATCTATTACCTAGTTAATATAATATTTATATTTTATAAGGCCGTTGTGGCACATCTTCTCATTGTAAGTGCGGCTGTTGTGGTTTCGATTTCCACGCAAAAGAATTAATTATTTTCATTTCCTCTCTCTGGTATCAAGACATAGCGCAGTATTAACTTCTGCGACTTAAAACGCAATGTCTTGAACATTGAGCGGGGCGTGGAGAACACAGTGTCTTTTGTCCATCGAAAACCAAAAGGTACATCAACTAACCTGCAAAAAATTATAGCAAACAGACAACACTAAATAAATGCTTTTATAAAAATGTATACATATATATACATAAACTTTCAAAGAAAATAGTTTGTAAAACTATTATATTATATGCATACATTTTTGCAGTAAATTAGGTGCGTGCCTTAAAGACCTGAATTTCTAATTAATCACAGTACCACGTGCAACACAAACTTCCAGCTCTAAGTTATCAGGTTTCAAGGTATTCCGTAATTTAGATACGTTGGAAAGCCGTTAAGCCGATTAGTAAGATGACATAGTGCGATCCCTAAACGAAATTAGTGTCGCTTTATCAAAAAAAAATTGTGGAATTCTATCTATCTATCTATCTATGGAATTCAGTCGTGGCGTAGGGGCACAAAGTGTGACTGTAAATCGACTGGTTGTGGGTTCGATCCCCACTCGAGGAGATGAAATATTTACTTAAATTGATATTTCCATTTCTTCGCTCTGGTGTCGAGGCAAAGCGTGGAGTTGACTTCTGCCACTCAACACACAATGCCTCCAGAATTCGGTAGAAAGTGGGGAACGTAGTGTCTTAACAATAGGTTCCCTCTACCTACCCTGCTGCGTGTGGGACACAGCGTGAAGCTGATTTATTTGTAACGTTTAATTCATAGATCAAATTTACATATTATAGTTAATATAATAATAAATGTCTAAAAAAATTATTAAGAGCAGATTCATTTTATTAATATAAAATGCCTCCAGAGCTCCAGAATTCGGTGGAAAGTGGTAAACGGAGTGTCTTAAGACTAGGTTCCTTCTGCCTACCCTGCTGTGCGCGGGATACAGCATGAAGCTGATAATAATAAAATGAATTTGAAGTATTATTTTTAGTCCTCAAATTTTAAATACATTTGATTAATTCGTTCTTTACAAAAAAATCAGTTAGCATCTCAGGGAAAAAAATTTCTTAGATGTAACTGGAAAACAACGATTCTTGACAGTCAAAACTCAAGCATCATTATCTGAGTTACACCTTTTGCCATAATGTCAACTGTAATGTCCTATTGTTGTAAAATTGTATGTTTTTATGGTAAAAAATGTTTTTTTTTTTATTATTATTAATTGTGGGTTTGATTCCCACTTGAGATAGTGAATATTTATAATATATATTTTCATTACCGTATTCTGGTTGACAAAGTGGAGATACAAGATCCGCCACTCAACACGCAAACTAAGTGTCTGAACACCAGCTCCACTTTGCTTATTCTGCTATGCAAGTAAAGAGTGAAGCTACAAAAAAATGTAAATATTCAAAAAAACAACATTTTTGTATACTTTACTATTTTATTTGTTACAAAAAAAATGCATGTTTATTTTTATAAAAAAAAATGTAATTTTAGATATTTCTATTTAATTTTAATAAAGTGAATTTTGTTTACTCTTCTTAAAGTAAATTGAAACTCCAAGGGCTTCTCTTGTTAGAATGCATAATTTATTTTCAATTTAAAGTTTTGAAACTTGAGAAATTAATTTGTGTCAAAACAACATAAAAAATATTTTTTTTTGTTAACTTTAAATTATTTGTTGAGAATATTATATTTTCAAAAAATATTTTAAATTTGTAGTCGTGGCCCTGTGGCGCATACATGTGACTGTAAACGTGGCGGTAGTGGATTCGATTCCCACTGGAAATTTTATTTATAATAATTAATATTTTCATTTCCTCGTTCTAGTAATGTGTAAGGATCGGGAAGACTAAAGTGTCTTAACACTAGGTTCCCATGTTCCACTGCCTAACCTACTATTTACGTGATATATTATGAAACTAAATAATATTAGATAAAATTATTTAAAATATATTTAATATTTTAAATCCTATTTGGTGCTACATACTAATGTTAATAAATTTTATATGTAGAGAAGAGGCGCCTTTATAATTTACTGTATACGAGTACAATATTTACAAGACAAATATTAAAAAGAAAATAATTACTATAATATTCACGTATTTACGTATAGATAATATAATAAAATAATCTAAAACTTCTTCACTAGTTGATCATTTCGATACACTCTAAGCTGGTGAACCCATCCTAGTTGCGTTGTTTAACTAGACCGAGGAAATATAATAAATATTAAACATAAACCTTCCTTTTCTCGCTTTGCTGCTAGCGGGGTAGCCAGAGACAACGGAGCGTCAAACGGCTTACTATTAAAAGTAATTGTATTTTTTTTCAGTTTCACGCTGTATCACGTACACAGCAGGGTAGACAAAGGGAACTTACCTTAAGACACTCCGTTCCCTACTTTCCGCCAATTTTACGGAGGCATTGCGTGTTGAGTGGCGGAACTCAACGCCGCGCTTTCCCCTCAACACCAGAGCGAAAAAATGAAAATATAAATGTAAATAAATATTTCATCTCCTCGAGTGGGGATCGAACCCACAACCAGTCGATTCACAGGCACACTTTGTGCCCCTGCGCCACGACTGGCCTCTAATTGTAATTGCAATTAATAGTTTAAAATAATTTCAGTGTTTTCAAACGATTCAGAGAAGTAAATCCAGAGCTCATACCGAAGCGAATGACCGAAAACCAAGCCCACACCATAGCTGTGCCCGTCGAGGAAATAGAAAAACTTCCGGAACTAAAGGTAAATAAATAAATTATATTTCCACATTGCTTTACTATATAGACATTGGACTTCGCTTTGCTTCTTCTTCACTTGCATCACTTCACATCGCATAGATAGATCGCTGATTACAGCGATCTATCTATGCGATGATCGGTCAAAAAAAACAATAAAACTCTGCTGGACAACTGAAAAGGAAATATTCTTTCTTTTTGTAGTATAAAAGTTGTGATTTTCTTGATTCTCTATAATAATAGAGAATCAAGAAAATCACAGTTCTACTTTGTATCAAAACAGAAAAATCTATTTTGGTGACATTTATCGCCTCAATTTGTCATCTTCATAAAAAAAATACATAAAATAAAACAAAATAATAACAACCACAATGTTAATTTAAGAACAAACTTACTAACTACACACATTTTATATACCAGTACAGTAGGAAAATAAAGACTTAAGAATTTACACCACATTTTGCTTTTTACAATTCCTAAAAGTATACATGAGGTAAAATGTTTAGTATATTTTATACAATGGTTCTTTTACTGAGCAAACTCAAGCAATATTTCATTATTTCAACACGAAATGTACTAATGTATTATTCTTCAACAGGAGCTAGTAATAAAATAAATGTAGTTAAAGAAAATGTGAAATACGGTGTTGGCTGACACTGTATGGTGGTATTTTATTAAAATTTTACTGTATATCACATCTCTAAACAGTTATTTAATAAAAAAATAAGGCGTTTTCTACTATAGTTATTTCTGATACGTTATTCTTTCTATAGTTTCCCCCAATTCTATGTTTTCAAATCAAATGTTTTGTCTTGAGATATTGACAGAATGATCATTTTGAAGTTTATTTACTTCAAGCTTATTTAATTCAGTGTAAGAATCATTAACAGAAATATAAAACCAAACTTAAAATTTTCTGATACAGTATTAAGTTGAGAGAGCCCAGTCATGGCGCAGCGGCACGAAGTGTGACTGTAAAACCGACTGGTTGTGGGTTCGATCCCCACTCGAGGATATGAAATATTTACTTAAATTTATATTTCCGTTTCTTCGCTCTGGTGTCGAGGTTAAGCGCGGCGTTGAGTTCTGCCACTCAACACGTAATGCCTCCAGAATTCGGCAGAAAGTGGGGAACGGAGTGTCTTAACACTAGGTTCCCTCTGCCTACCCTGCTGTGTGCGGGATACAGCGTGAAGCTGATTATGATTATTATTAGTATTAAGTTTAAAATAAATATCTATAGTCTGAAAGAGTACAAAATTGATTCTATGTAAGCTCACCCTAGCATCAAACACCACTTTTATTAACAATATTCTTTCATATATTTTCGATTTTATTAAAGGAAAACCCTTTCAAGAGGCGTATCTGCCAGGTCTTCTCTCACGACGGAACTGGCAATTTGACGTTTGAAGATTTCTTAGACATGATGTCGGTGTTCAGCGAAGCAGCGCCGCGGGATATTAAAGCATGGTATGAAGCTATTTAATGTTTGTTCCTTCAATATATTAATTATTATTAAGAAATTATTTTTTTTTATTTGAACTAGAATTTATCATATTAATCCATACCTTCAACCTTACAGGTCAATCAATTAAATAAATTTGATTTGATAAGACCGGCAGTAGGTAAAAAATACCACAAAATCTTGTAGGTACCATTAGTAAGAAACCGTTGTTTCAGTTATATATATATATAACCATGTATATATATAACCATGTATATATATAACCATGTATATAAATAGCCATGTTGAGCATTGAATATTAGCTGCGTAAAACAAAATTATATTATGATATTTATATTTTTATAAAAGAGGAAAAAGATATTATTACATTTTTGCTTTAAATGTCAACATAATTATAGTACCAATCGTACATGCCCTCAAGCACTGTTCATTGTTCTATTTGGAAAGGCAATTGAGTTATTTTTGTTTTAATAAATCAAAAAAAGTCCAGATTTACAGAAACAGCACTTATAGTAATATACTTAAATACAATATAAAATTTATCCATATATTATAGTAAAATGAAATATAAATTCATTTTAATATTCACTTGATTGATATTTATTTCATTTTCTATTTCCATTTCTTCGCTCTGGTGTCGAGGCAAAGCGCGGCGTTGAGTTGAGATTTGAGGGCCACTGCACATGTAATGCCTCCAAAATTCAGCGGAATGTGGGGAATAAAGTGTCTTAACAAGAGGTTCACTCTGCCAACCCTGCCGTGTGCGGGATACTGCGTAAATCTGATATAGAAGGGTAGGCAGGAAGAACCTAGTGTTAAGACACTCCGTTCCCCACGCACCTCCCAATTTTCGAGCCATGCTGTTGTGTTCAATAGTGGAATCCAATGCTGCACTTTGTCTTGTGAGATCAGAGCGAGGAAATGACAATAATTAATTTCCTCGAATGGGACCCGAACCTACGATAGTTTTGTAGCAGATGTAGTGCCGCTGCGCCACAGCGGCCTTAAAATTAATATTTTCATAATATTTTTCTAACATCTAAAAAAATGTGATGAAGCAACGAAACAATGTCTATTTGATCCTTTTGGGTGATAAATAAGAACTGTTGTTTATAAAAATTCGTAAAACTTTCCACACGCCTATAGCATGGTATCGTGCTATGAGCGGGATACACCGTGAAGCTAAAATAAATAAAATAGAATTGGGAACATTTTCATTTGTAATTTTCCGCAAATCTTAGAACTAGACTAGAGGTCTATTTATCTACTGAACCTGTGTCAATCACAGATACCATTTCAAATGAATCCAAATCGTTTCTAACCGATTAAGAGATAGGGGTTTATCTCTCAGAGAAGGTCCGAATCAGCGACCTCGAACAATAGGGAATTAGGAGTTAGACGTCGCTGTGTCACCATGCGTAGTTGATAACGGATTCTATTCAATTATTTTGACTTTATTTGCTTTTAAAATGAAAATGAGTGAAATAAGCTCTAATTTGTGGGTAGGAGTGTAATTTTAATTAAATGTTATATGCCCTCACCGAAATATGTATATAACTGCTTATAACCAACTTTTTTTTAATTAATACATTAGACAAAATAAATACATTAAAATACTATGCTTTTATATTTATACGTATTTGTATTGTTTTTTTTTTTTGCTTTACGCTGTATTCCGTATGTATTAGGGTAGACAGAGGAACTCAGACTTTGAGTAACGCAACTCGACATCGCGCTTTATTTTGTTACTCGGCAAAGAAAATAAAAACAATTAACTCCTACCAGTGGGAATCGAACCCACAACCGTCGCGTTAAGTTTAAGTTAAACACTGCGCTCCTGCGCCACGGTAGCCTCTTTCCTCTATACTATGTACATATTAATATTATTATGACTACTATTAATCCAATGAAATTTTAATAATGTTTATAAAATTAAGATTAATTATTTAACTTAATTCTTTCACAGGTACGCCTTCCGCATATACGACTTGGACGATGACATGTACATTGGTAGAGAAGACCTACTAGAAGCTACAAGATTATTAACTAAGGGAGAACTGCAGCTCCAAGAACGAGATGAGATCGTAGCCAGTGTCCTGGACGAAGCGGATGTGGACGGGGACGGAAGGCTCTCTTTTATGGATTTTGAGCATGTCGTCGTGAGAGCACCGGACTTTTTGTCTACGTTTCATATAAGAGTGTAAAATGTTGCCATAATAAAATTGTTATTGCTGAAATATATAATATGTATGAATACGAAGACGAAAAACTTGTAGTTAAATCATATTCAGTTTAATTTAATGTTACGAGAGATAAGTTAATGAGTACAAAAGCAAATTTAATTGTTAATAGTTAGTCATTTCTTTTTATGTTACATTTATTCTGTTATTCGCTTTATGCCGAAAAAGATATTGTGTGTTGAATAGCGGTTATCACAAGAAGGCAGTTCTTTGTAAAACTAAGTAGGGAAAAACAAAATCTTTATTAATAACATTTTTATTAATAGAAAATAAGGCAATCAGAAGGAACCTATTCGTCCGTTCTCCACTTTACCACAAAACTGTCTAAAAGTAAGTTCCATCAAGGAAGTCGTGTGTATGTGATCGTATTTCAACACAATCTCTTAAATATAAGATCGCTCTCAAAGTAAATCTCAGAATTGAGACCGGTTTATAAATACGGCCGTATTTATAAGTGTTAAGTGACGAAACTCAACGCGGCGCCTCGTCTTACAAAGAACTAGGGCAGAGAATTAAAAAAAAAACATTTCCCCAAGTGGAAATTGAACCCACAACCATTGTTGAACGTTGTTTATAAAAAGTTTTTGTTGTATTAAGATATATGTATGTATTCACATTCCCCATTTACAAAAGAAAGTACTATAAGAACTGATGAAAGAAGCTTAGGGCGACCTTTTTTTAATTAAAAAGTTATATGTCCAGCTTTAGCACATTTCGTTAGAACAGGGAAGTTAGGGAAAAGTGCTTCTTTGATTTCCTTTGACGCGTAAAGTCAAGAATTTATCGTACGTGCCTCTTCTATAAAAACTAGCTGAGTCTCCGAAATTCGTGAGAATGAAGTGTCTTCCTCTGAGAACTGCGCTATGTGCGGGATAAAGCGTGAAGCTGTCTATTTTGTTCATAAAATTTCCATTCTTTCAAACTAAGTCAAATTGACAATATTATCGCTCATTTGGTGCAAAAATAAGCTTTTTTTTTTAATGTTGCAGGAGACACAATAAAAGTTTGTAAATATACTCTATTTAGTTAAATATACTCTAGTGCATATATATATTTAGGTTAATGATATATATTTAGGTAAAGTACAATCACGTAATTGCTTCAGCAAATATTTACGTATATGACGTATTTATTTGAGTGGAAAACAAAGAATTCTCTCGCTAAATCTGATTATAACAAAAATATACTTAGTTATTTTCTGAAAAATATATATATATATTTTAACGTAACAGTAGAACAAAATTGGACTTTTTAAAATTCTTTATAAGATTCGTTTGAATGTTTAATTAATAGACTTTTTAAATACATTACCATCGATCACAGGAATCCCTAGAGGCTAATCGGAGAAAAACAAAAACCTTTTATATATAAATAAAAAAAAATAAAGGTGAATAATTGAGCTTCGTTTTTTATTTATATTTGTGTATATATTTCTACGAAATTTTGTACCTTTACTTTTTTAATTGTAATTATAATATAATACCTAAGATACTGAACGAAGGAAGTGTCTTCGATTACTGATTATAGTATAAATATTACAAATATTAGAGCCAATTTAAGTATATTAGTTATTATACTTATTTAGAAAACGTATAAAAATTTGATCGTAGCGGGACTCGAACCCGCGCTTCCTGGAAACCGAAAAAAACCAGGCGCTCTGACCACTAAGCCATACGTTCTCGCCAAACTGCGTCGAAATTTTTATACGCTTGTTACAACTTATTTATGTTGTTAACTACTAGTTAGTTTTTAAACATTTTTAAAGTGTTATTCCACACTTAGGAAAGAAAAATACTTATTTAGAAAACGTATAAAAATTTGAACGCAGCGGGACTCGAACCCGCGCCTCCTGGAAACCGACCAGGCGCTCTGACCACTAAGCCAT
>JAAIXJ010001733.1:158439-305040 GCA_013403705.1 Heliconius hermathena | reverse complement strand
GCCTGGTCGGTTTCCAATGGTTTAGTGGTCAGAGCGCCTGGTCGGTTTCCAGGAGGCGCGGGTTCGAGTCCCGCTGCGTTAAAATTTTTATACATTTATTTATTAAAAATGTTTAAAAATATTTAAAAAAACAGTTTCTCTCTTGCCAAACGATAATTCTTAGCAATTATCTTTGTCTTGCCAAACGATAATTCTTAGTAATTATCTTTGGGTAGCGGAAATTTGTAAAAATCTCCCTACAGAGATGCTAACAACATAAATAAGTTGTAACAAGCGTATAAAAATTTCGACGTAGCTTGGCGAGAACGCATGGCTTAGTGGTCAGAGCGCCTGGTCGGTTTCCAGGAGGCGCGGGTTCGAGTCCCGCTGCGTTAAAATTTTTATAAGTTTTCTAAATAAGTATTTTTCTTTACTAGTTAGTCATTAAATAAGTCGTGTTTCACCATGCTCTTTACTAATTCCGAGAAATCCTTTATTAGTGCTCCCTTACACATAGAGCCCTACCCACGTGCCACGTGCACGTACCCCCTACATGCCAAATTTCAACTTTCCAACACCAGTGGCCCATTTTTGCTTTATCTGTCAGTGACTCGGTCATGGTTTAAAAGCCGCTACTACGTTTTTTTTATATCAACGAATACTTCACTCTGCTCTATATTTTTCTTAAGCTCAGTAACTACTTATTAGGCGAGAAAATATTTTTTTCCCATAAACGTATTTCGAGCTCATTACCGTTGCGTACAATCAATCGTTGCAATATTTCGTTTATTTATTTGCAATGTTTAGCTTAAAAATGTACCCTTACAAGGATTTTAGTTTTATTATCTATATAACATAAGTAAAGTACTCCAACATAATGCGGAATGAACCTCGAGGCATCAAGGAGTCACAGCCGAGATTACAGTAGAATGTTTGCGCGGATGTCATCTCGCTACTTTTAAATCTCGCGCAGTACAAATACGTAGAATATGGGGATTTATGTATTTATATATAATATACATACGTAAATTATATGTCTTTGTAGGGCTGCCATTTATAAGTCCTTCCGTTTAGAATGAGAGAAAGGAAATACTAGGATCCGCCACATGCTCTGCAATTTTCGCCAAAATTTTGCGAAATTTTCGGTTTTGTTCATATGCGCTGGGTTAGGTTAGTCAAAGTTCAATTTGTGTGATAATTTCAAAACGTTCTGCAGCTTAACTCTATGCGATTCATTTTGACCATTTACTCAACTACAATTACAATTATCACAAAACTACTTCGTTGGGATCACTGTGTCGACCACAATCCTCCTCCTGCTCCTCCTTTCTTGTGCTTCTGATTCCTCAGTTAAATTAAATGTTTTAATCCCCAAATAGACTCGAACCCATAACCTATGCTTGCCTAACTCTTGTGCCTATACGCTATGATGGCCTGATGGCTTGAAACGAAGATTGATTGATTTGAATTTAATGGCATCTACTGTTGTTAACACAAAAACTAATCCCCGTTGAATAAACTAAACTGAACATACTCAAAGGTACATTAGCGTATATACTTTATAGTATAATATTTTTTTTTGTTCTAATATGATATCTTCGTTTATATGAAGATTGTGAGGCAGCGATGCCTGTGGGTTCGATTCCCTCTCGAGGGGGAACAATTTTTATTTCCTCTGGTAAAAAGACTTATTTCTAGACCTACTACATACGGAATACAGTGCGATATTAAGAAAACGAATATAAAATATTATGAAAATTAAATTTAATAAGAAAAAGATTTTTTCTCAAACCTTTGTTTACTCATTAAACTACATCAAATTCACTTCTATTACTACAACCCCTTTAATTATTACAAATAATAAAAAAATCCACCACAATTCACGATCTTTACTAAATCGAATTACACTTGATGACATGAATGCGAGACAACAAAAAGTTCAAGTTAAAGCTCTTAATTAAATTAAGAGGGTTCCGTATAAAAAATAAAAAATAAATAAATATTTAATTGCGGCAGCCCTCGTATTTGCGTTGGGAGCTGACAGCCGCCGGATTAAGTGTAACGAGACAGGTAAGTTATGAAATAATGGCTTATTTACTTATCGTTTCATTCAAAATAAGATATAATAATGTTACATTGTTAGGCCAGTCGTGGCGCAGGGGCACAAAGTGTGACTGTAAAATCGACTTGTTGTGGGTTCTATTATCATTTCTTTGCTCTGGTGTCGAAACAAAGCATGGCGTTAAGTTCCGCCACTTAGCACGCTATGCCTACAAGCTCGGTGGAAAGTGGGGAACGGATTGTCTGTCTAACGGAGGTTCCCTCTGCGCCTTCCCTGTTGTGGGCGGGATACAGCGTGAAGCTAATTTGATTTATATTGTTATTGTAAGAGACCGTAGTAGCGCGACAACACAACGCCTGACTGTAAACGTGACGGTTGCGAATTCGATTCTCATTCTGAAAAATAAATTATTTTCATTTCCTCGTTATAGTAAGAGACTTCTTAGTTAGTCTAAGTATATAGTACGGCGTTGAAATCCAGCACTCAATAAACAATGTCTCGAAAACTGTGCGGAACGTAGACAACTTAATATCACTAGGTTCGCTCTCTCTGCCCTGCTACATACTTGTATTTACGGGACTCAGTGTAAAACTAAAAATATTATTATTTATAGTAATAATTGATTGAAGAGAAGAAAAAGATCCCCCTTGGATTGGAATCAGCAGTCATCACAAGGCAATCATTTATAAAAACTACTTCCACATTGGTATGTTATGGTTCTTTGATTATGGCATTCCAACTTCTTCCATATTTGAACCCATCGTGACGCTATGACAGTGACAGTGTATGTCTAAATATGTAAACGTAAATGGTACCGGAACAAAATATATTAGTCAGCAATAAATGGCAGAGATGGATAAGCAGCTTCAGGTGCATCAACTAGTGTTTGAATTATGAAGATTTAAACTACAAATAAGAATATAAGAAGAATGTCATTACAGTAATTTTCCAGTATTCATTTAAGATGTTTATAATGTTACATTTTATTTTGTTTAGGTTCTTGGTACCGACTTCAAAACCTATCAGTAGGTAGCGAATACTAATAATAGTATTGTATTAACATTAAAGGTTATGATTATTAGTTCTATTTTTATGAGTTTTAGTTTCTGAAGTCGGTTCTTTTTAATTTTTTGGTTTTTAGTTTTATTAATATTAACTTTTTCTCTAGCTCTGGTAACAAGGCAAAACCTGGCGTTGAGTTCTATGATTCAACACCCAATGCCTCGATTGAAAGTGGGAAGCGCAAGGATCTTAATGGGAACGGAGTGTCTTAACTCTAAATTTCCAGGTTCCCTATGCCTACCCTGCTATGTACGGGATACAATGTGAAACTAATTAAAATTGTTCGGCGTATTTTGAAAATTATCAAATTACATGTGTGAATGTCATGTGAAAAATCCACGCAAAACTGTCAAGTATTGAGATCAAAAAACTCACCACTAACACTTATAAGAGACGACAGTATGTAGTGAATGATTATACCATTTATACGAAGAAAATTACTGTCTAAATTTTTCCATTCCTTCTAAATTTACTTCATAAATCAAGTTAACCGCAAACACTTTATATTATAGTCTCATAGAGTCTGAGAGGTGAGAAATCGCTCTCTATGTCCTCTAATGTCTCAATTCAAATAAAATATGTGGATTTCAAACATGGAAGATTTTACACTACAACAATTTTTATCTTTTGGGTTTTATTTTCAAATATTTTTTGTAATATAATGGATATAATTCAGTACGTTGCTTTAAATAGATCTCTTGTTTTACTACATTTATTCAGTAGCGGCGTTAGGGTAGGGCAAGGTTGGGCGACCGCCCAGGGCGCCGGACAAAGAGGAGCGCCGCAGATGTCCGTTTTCGTCCAGTGCCATTTTATGACTCTTTTTAATTTCCTATTCCTATTTCCCTAATAGATACCTTGCTCAACTGAGTGAGGCCTACTTACTTGTGATGTTCCCAAAATTTATAGAAATATTGTTATGTAGGTACCACTAGAATAGAATGTAGTGTTCAATACGTTTAATTTCTCGAGAATCCCCGACCATATAATAGAAAAATACATTATTTCTTTATGGTCTACCTGCGTCTTTTTAATATTTTGTGAAACCCAACACAATCATCTTCTTGACATAAGTCATGGATGCGAAAAAGCATTTGCAAGAAAAAAACATAAACGCTGAAGATCTCATGCAACTGCATGCATCACTGCATTATACACCAAGAAGATTTGCTTTTAAAGCAGAACTGTTCTAAAAAAAATTAATTTCAAAATATCATGAAAATGGTAGTTTCGACTGCAAATTTCATAAAATCACGAGGACTCAATCACAGACAATTCAAACGGAGATTTACTGTATGTATGCCACCTTACTTCTGGTAAGGTGGCTAAGTCGTGGATTGACACTGGAACGATTTCTAAATTTAATAGAAGAAATTGGAATATTTCTGGCGGAAAAGCAAAAGGATGTCCCGGAACTTAAAAATCCTGATTGGTTGTATGATTTGGCTTTTTTAGTTGACATTACAAATCATTTGAATGTCTTGAACACACGGCTTCAAGGCAAAAATGAACTGATATCCCAGCTCTACGCTCATGTATTATCCTTTTAATGCAAGCTGACACTTTTCAGATCACAATTAAATTCTGGAAATTACAAACATTTTCCGAATTATAATGGCTGAAAAATTCAACAAAACTGCGATTAATTTCAGTTATGTAGAAAAGCTAGATATTTTGATTCAATCTTTTCAAAATAGATTTTCGGAATTTAAAATAGTGAAACCTCTGTTGAACATATACAGCAATCCTTTCACGATTTCGGTTGAAAATGCGCCAGAGTCAATGCACTTAAAAATTATCGACATTCAAAACGACCAAGATTTACGCAACAAATACAACGAAGTACATAACGAAATGAGTACTCGAAGTCTTCTTGTACAATATCAAACAAATTCCTGAAAAACCCAACCTTGGTGATCTCTAATTAAAATTAACTGTGGATTCTAAATCAGATATAGATGGTTGTATGTTGTGTGATGAACTCATCAGCATGAAATTTTTTCTGCCTGATCAGAATCAGGTTGCCCTGTGTGGAACCCCTACTTATGTTTTAAATTTTATTAAAGATCGCAACTTGCAAGAGCTATATCCAAATGTATGGATAGCATTGCGAATATTACTAACTATACCTCTAATAGTTGCTAGTGGGGAAAGGAGTTTTTCTAAGCTGAAACTGATAAAAACATATCTGCTATCGACAATCTATCAATCTAGATTGACAAACTTGGCAACTTTGTCAATCGAAAATGAAATTGCTGAAAACTTAGATTTTGATTGCCTCATAAAAGAATTCGCCGATAGAAAGGATAGAAAAGTTAAATTTTATTAGATTTTTTCCTCGTGTTAAGACGCTCCGTTCGCCACTTTCCGCTAAATTCTCTTAATACTGCGCTTTGCCTCGACAACAGAGCGAAGAAATTAAATATAAATTTAAATAAATATTTCCTTTCCTAGAGTGGGGATCGAACCCAAAACCAGTCAATTTTGCACCACACTTATGCCCCTGCGCTACGACTGGTCTCTATTAAATGTATATTTTTTTAATAGATGGTTATTTCATTGTACCTATTTCCTTTTTTGTATGTAATTGCAGTTAGGGGGCGCCGAATAAATTCTCGCCCAGGGCGCTGGTAATGCTAAAACCGGCACTGCATTTATTAATAATTATTTTTGCTTCCCAAATATGCAAAGTAGGCAAAAAGGATCTATTGAGTTTAGACACTCCGTTCTACGATTTTCGTCCAAATTCGGAACTTGGTCTTTTCAGTGACGGAATTCAACTCCGCACAATGGGTACACTTTGTAATTATTATAATCCGATCCAATAAATAAAAAATATTTAGAGACCTAATGAACATAATGTATTTGAGTAAACCCACCATACATTTTAATTTCTGAATTAAATCAAACAGTAACTTCACGCTGTATACTGCATATATCACAGTAGGCAGGCAACCTACTGTTAAAACACTTCGCTTTCCACTTTCCGAACATTTTCCAGAAACGTTGAGTTCCCTTTAACGGGAACCGAACCCACAACCGTTGAACTTACTATCAGAAGGCGCGCAAACGGCAACGGCCTCATTATAACATATTTTTAATCATATAATAGTAAATATACAAATATACAAAATCACAATTTTATTTAGAAAGAAAACCTATCTTCATTTCGAGCGACCGTAACTCGCGGCCAAAGTGTTCCGTTTTACGTCAAAACATCGGTAATGTCTCATCTTCCAATAATTTTATGGCGCATCTCTTGTGTCCACTTTAACGGTATAATATAAAAAGTCTGCAGAACTTTTATAGAGCAATAACGTTTAAAATTAATTTCAGCTTTGCGGAATTATTTTACCATTTTTATATTAGTTCTTCTTTTTTTATCAAGAACATCGCGTGTATATTTTTATATTTTTTTCTACAATTTTTATCCTTCTATGTGGTAGCGGAGCTTAACGCTGCACTTGCTAAATTGCCAAAGGAGAAACGTGATTACGTGCTATTTGGAAAAACGTTACATTTGTATTTGAACGTGTCGGTGTCATGTTTCGGGACACCGGGACATACAAGCTAAAAACGGGACTGTCCCGTTCAAAACGGAACATCTGGTCACGTTATGTATGCCCAAGAGGTTACATCGAAGCCGTTAGCAAAATGTAATTAATACCTATAACCTGGTCGATAATTGAACTATCTAAAACAAAAATATTTTTGCAATACCAACCAGAAGTTCCTGAGATTAGTGCGTTTAACTAAACAACTCTTGAGCTTTACAATATTAGTATAGAAGTATAAAAGTATAGAAGTCACATCCATCGTTAATATCTTTGCTTCAATTAAAACTACAAAAGACGGCATTTGGACTCATTCGATAGGCAACAGGGGTCGAGGAAAGTTGAGTATGGAAGTGCTGTAACTACATACAATTCCATGTAGGTTCCAATTTGGCGGAAAAGTGTCGGAAGAGTGTCTTGACACTAAGTACCCTCTACCTACCCTGCTGTCTGCGGAATACAGCGTGGAGCAAAAAAAACAGTCTCTAAGTCTTGGATTATAAATAAAATCAAAATCTGTGTAACAATAGTGAATAAAATAATTCCAAAAAATACAGTTTTCTGTGTCTGATTTGTTGGTTGAAGCAACAGAAGGAACAAGTACTAAAGTATATAAAACACGATCATAAGAAACTTTAATCTAAAACAATATTTAGACGTCAGAGTAAGTTATTTCACGTGTAGCGGAAGCAGAGGGGACAGCTGCCCGACCAAACGGAAATTGTGCATGGAAGTAAAGTAGATTGGTTTGCCTGAAAATGATATGCCATGAATATTTATTGTCATTAACCACTTTAATATAGTACGATTGACTGTAAACGTGCTCTTGAAGGTTGGATTCATTTTTATTTCTTCAATGTTTTGATAATTAACCTTAACGGAGTGTTTAGACATTAAGTTTCCTTTTTATCCGTTCCCTTAGTTCCCTGTCATCAACTTATTCAAATTGAAATAATTTTATTCAAAATAAGAAGTTACATGCTTCATTTTTTGAACATCAAATAATTTACCACCAGTTCACTAAAGTTAATGCCTCAGACCTGAGAAGAACCGGCGCAAGAAACGAGGCGGGACTTATTTTTCATACTTGCTCTAATTAAAATGAACTTTATTGAAATATACATACGTACATATAGTATATCTATTGAATAAATAAATTAAAATTTTTAACAAAAAAAACGACTTCTACCGGGTCCCATATTCACAACCAGATTCCTAGACTTCCAATAAAACTAGAATTATCGAAATCAGTGGGCGTGATATTGAGTTATTCGTCCATTTGTCGCGCACATACTTAATGCAAATTTAACACTTAGGTGACTTTCTCATTGATAACATTGTCAGAAATGGACCAAATTAGAGAGAGAGACCACATGGGAAGCACCAGCATTCAAATAAAAAAATAATTATCAAAATCGGCTTACCTATTTAAAAGTTCCGAGGTAACAAACATAGAAAACAAAAATACAGTCAAATTGATAACCCCCTCCTTACGGAAGTCGGCTAATTCCGGAAGTCGGTTAAATAATAATAAAATATCTTCATAAAGTTTGAACCGTACGAAGGTACCAATTTAAATTTTCTACCCACTAAAGTTTTAAGGATATTCCATCAAGTAGAAAGCGTGGCGTTTAGTTCCGCCAGTCAACACACAAAGCTCATAAACTTTGGCGGACGGTGTTTATCATATTTTATGTATAGTACGGCAGGTAGCATAGATTTAGTTCCTTTACTAAAACCTACGCTATACCTTTGCAGCTATCATAATTTTACGATTGCTTTAAATCCCCTAGCAGCAAACTGCTATCAAAGGCAAAAGGGGATACCAAATTACACATAGAATGCTTGAACGCACAGCTTTGGCTTATAACTTTAGAATGCTACGTGGAATTGTACTGCGGAGATTAACATTTCATATTGCAATACACTCAGATAGGATAGCACTCAAGTATTAAGTTTAGAGGCCAGGCGTGGCGCCGGGACACAGGCGTGCGGCTTTAAGCGTGGCGGCTTTTTGTTTAATTTCCACTCAGGGGAATAAAATAATTAATAATTTCATTGCCTTGTTCTGATTGTAGTGAGGGAAAGCGAGGCGTTAAGTTTCGCCACTCAATGCAATACCTCAAGAATTTAGATGAAAGTGAGATAACGGGTGTCCTAATGGAAATGGAGTGTCTTAACAGTGGTCCCCAGTATTGGACTGCGGAGGGGCAACCACAGTTTAAAGCTAATTTATAATAAATAATAGTACCTACTAGTAAATAGAAATCAGCTTCACGCTGTATCCTGCATACAGCACGATAGGCAGAGGGAACCTAATGTTAAGACACTCCGTTCCCCACTTTCCGCCGAATTTGAGAGATATTGCGAGTTGGGAGGCGAACTCAACGCCGCTCTTTGCCTCGCGAAGAAATGGAAACATAAATTTAAATAAATATTTCATTTTCCTGAGTGGGGATCGAACCCACAACCGTCGCGTTACAGTCACGCCCTTGTGTTCCTGGAGCACAACGGCCTTATTTATTTATTTTTTTATTTAGTACATATAACGTTAATATGTTATTGCATCTCTCTACTCCGTTCGTATGTGTTTACTTTTGCGACACGAACGCTTCACAATGGAGGCAATCAGAGAGATTCACGAGCAAATCGCTTTCATCCTATAATCAAATATTGCCTTCGTACAACATTAGGTGATTTGTGTTATACCTACTTGATGTTATATTTTGTCTTTTGTTGTTTCATTTTTGAGCATTAGCTTAAGTAATTTTTAAAAATATAAATTAAAATAAGCTATTAATATCACTCGTATATTCGATTTAGCGTCTTCCTGGAAAAAAAAGAAAGAATTATTGCATATGTATTATGTACATATTCCTTACCTTTATCACTAAACTGTTAAGATCACTAATTTGAAAAAAAATAAGTAGTATTAAAAAAAAACCTGACTTTATATACTGATTCAAAAGTAATGAAATGAACATATACGGCAATTATTAATTTATATTAAATAAATCTCTTTTAAAATTAATCATAGGTTACTATAATATATAAATATTTAAATATTAATTTAATTTATATTAGATATTATTACGCTGTTATTTTTTATCATTAATATTTTTGTTTTATTTCGTTTTAACGCCATCTTGCGGGCAGTAGAAAATTTGTTACGAATTGGATATATCTATTATATTTTGAAGGTTTTGCCATCTTGTGGCACAAATCCTTAAAGTTTAATACTTTTAATTCAATTTAGACTATAGATTGTAGTAATTAATTTTTTTAGATATAGATATCATAAAGTATTTCATCAAATATAAAACTGTAATTAAGAAAAATAAACCTTGAATTATAATAAAGAAAAACAATAAAAATATTTAGTGCTATATAGTAATAATAGATAAATCAAATTATAATACAGCCAAAAATAATAATAGCCTAATTTTTTAAATAAATAAAAGTGTTCAAAATATACAAATCGATTTTCTCTGTTTCTACTTTCTCCTATATTTCATGAGAACTGTAAAGAAAGATATTGTCGATAAATAAAGTCATTAAATAAAAAAAAAATATTATTTTATTCAAACAAATGTGAATTTGTTTAAATAATCTATGAATGATATATTATTATTTTTATTTAAGCATTTGATCAATAGATTATGATATGAACTATTTATATTAAACGAGAAAAGGATAAAAATGTGTAATAATCTTCGTCTTCGTTTATTTCATTTTATTAATCTTTCAATGTAGACTTCTCTATAACGTATTGTCTATGACGAACAAAAATTGGACTATGGTCTATGCTCTATAAAAAAAATTGAAGTTGGTACTTTAACATCGCTTTTGTAGTTGCGTTTTCAGCAATATCATGGCTAATGTGCTATTTTAATTAGTAAATTAGTAGAACGTGCCTCAAAAAAGTTAATTACACGTACAGTGCAAAGACTATTTGATATTTTAGACGATTATATGATTACATGCTCTCATTTGACAAATTGCGCTAGACCGCATAAATAAAATGGCAGCCCTACCACGTAGAATAATCAAAGAGACACAGCGATTGATGCAAGAGCCGGTGCCGGGAATCAGCGCGGTGCCGAGTGAGAACAATGCGCGCTACTTCCACGTAATCGTCACCGGCCCCGAGGACTCGCCGTTCGAGGGAGGTCTATTCAAATTAGAACTATTCCTTCCAGAGGACTACCCTATGTCAGCGCCTAAGGTTAGGTTTATTACTAAAATTTATCACCCGAATATAGATCGACTGGGTCGCATATGCCTTGATATTTTGAAAGACAAATGGAGTCCCGCACTGCAGATCCGCACGGTGCTCCTGTCGATCCAGGCGTTACTATCGGCCCCCAACCCTGACGACCCGCTGGCCAACGACGTCGCAGAGCTATGGAAAGTGAACGAAAGCGAAGCTATCCGAAACGCCAAGGAGTGGACCAGGAGATACGCCATGGACAACTGAGCGCCTCCCGTCGCAGCCAGTGCCTCCCCCACGCGCTACACTAAGTGGACGTATCTAACATATATATCATGATTTTAAGAGTGCAAGTTATGTTTTACAACCTAGATCGAGTAACTTGTGAAGAGACAATTGTGGATAAATTTTTATTATCAGCGGTAAAAGCCGCCGCGGCGCACCGGCCTCGCGCCCGCTCCGGTCAACCTCTTGCATTTCCTCTAACCTCGCCCTTCATTGTCTCAGTGTAGTCCAAAAGTCCCACAGATTATTGTTTACCTTATCACAAGTAGCTTCGTTATGATATTAGGTATGCATATTTTTTTACTATAAATAGCTAAATAATGAAATTACCGATACCTTTATGTATATATTTCATAGTTGATCAAATTTGGTTAATTTTATACAAAGGATAGTTGTATTGTCACAAAGTTTAATGCCTTTGTAAATCTTATCAGCATATGCAAGACAATGCGCTATTATCTGTTTTTGATCTCTATGGATACTGATTTATTATCATAGAAAGTGCAAGGTTAAGTAATTTATTTTCCAGTGATAATCTCCGCGACATGATTTAAAAAAGAATCTTGTATACTATTGACGTCTTGTATAAAAAGTTCTCAGTAAATTGTATTTATGTAAATTTAATTTGGCTTTGTGAGCAATTTGAAAATACATAATAAACAAATGCTAATTCCTATTTTATTTCACAGCGGACCTCCCTGTTTTGTGTGTTTCGACTCAGTGCTACATTTTTGTGTATAATTTAAAAATAAACTATAGATAAGTAATATCAGTACTTTGATTTAGAATGATTCTTAAAAATTTATTTGAATATATAAATAGGTTATGTCATTTGATCTATAGATAATTACAATGACATGCATTTTTCCTTTCTATTAAAGTGTTTTTATCATAGAAACTTGAACAAACAGCCTTCAGTACTAATTTGCACTATAAAATTGTAGACAGTTGCATCTACATAATTTAATAAAGGAGGGTATTATATAAAACACCTTTAGAAGTGTGTAGGCTTCTTTTATGTGGGATGGAATTGATTTGTAATAAAAAGTAAGTGATTTATTTTTAAATTTACTACACTAGTCTATGGATAAGTGATTGTGGGTTCAATTCAAGGGTAAGTAATTATTTTTCTCTACTCCGGCTGGACATATTGCGATACTCAAAACTGGCAATCAACTCTAAATGCCTCAAATTTGGGTGAAAAGTAAAAATCTAGATAGGTTTTCTTTATCTAACCTTCTTTATTTAAATTTTGTGTTCTCTACTTTTAGCTTATAGGAATATATAACCCAATGTCTTACCAAATCCAGAAGACATAATACAGATTCATATTTATAGTGTTAATATTTTTAAAATGATATTTAAACCAGAGGCCAGTCATGGTGCAGAGGAAGATTTTCCTTTTCCTTGCTCTGGTATCAAGGCAAATTAAGGCATTTTGATCTGTCGATCAATATGCACACCTCCAGAATTTGGTGGAAAGTAGGGAAGGATAATGTCTTAATGGAAATGCAGTGTCTTAACACCATGGATCCTCTGCCTGCGATGCTTTGTGCAGACTACAAAAAGAAAAATTAAACTTATGGCCATTGTGGTTAAATTTAGTTCAGTTCTTTAGTTATGATGTTTCAAATACATTGGTTTCAAAATAAAAGACTTGTTTTAATTAATTTACTGCACTATTCTCATATAATATATAAATAACATATATTTTGAACTACCTATTTCATATATTTATAAGACACAATATATTTCATATATTGATGTGTCATTTAAATATCACATTATGGTAAGTACTGCTGGGATGAACTATGAACTTTTTAATTATTTATCTAATGATGAATGTAGTTAAAGATAAGTATCAATTGTATTTTGTTATTACTTTTACGGTTTTATAATTCTATAACATTTACTGTTATTAAAATAATTAATACAAGTTGCTTTTATGAGATCATGATTATGTATTATTACTATAGAGAATTGAGATAAAATAACAGAGGCGAGTCGTGGCGCAGGGCACAAACTTGCGACTATAAACGCTACAGGTTGTGGGTTCAATTCTCACTCGAGGAAATTAATTTTTGATATTTTCATTTTCTCATTCAGTAAGGAGGCGAAGCGCGGTTTGCGGCGGCGGCGGTTAAGTTTTTCGACTCGACACTCATTGTATCAAGAAGTTGGCGGTAAGTGAGAAACGGAAGTGTCATAATGGGAACGGAGTGTCGTAACACTAGGTGCCCAAGATTCCTTCTGCTTACCCTGCTAAATGCAGGATACAGCGTGAAGCTAAAAAACTAAGAATAACTTTTTAAGCGCGATGTCAAGTTCCAGTTTTCAACTTAGGTAGAAAGCGAAGGACGGAGTATCTTGACATTAGGTTCTATGCTAAGGTGGAAAAAGCGTAAAGCTGCTTTACATAATGACTTGGCGAGGTAAATATTTAACAATAAGAAAAAAATTATGTATTCAAAAATTTTCGTTTAAAATTATTTCAATTAATGAGTAAACTGGTTAGTAAAATTTTCAATTGGAATTTTGTTTATTAATTATTATGAAGTTTTTGAACGAAAATGTCATTCAAATATGAAAAATATATTTTATGTGGCAACACAAAGTAATTAAATTTAGCTGTTCATGAATATTATGATCTCTGTATTTTTATTATTGCAATAAAAAAATATTTACTTAATAAAATTTTAAGATATATCTAAAATTATATCAAATTTACACGTGCTAATAATTAGGCAAAAATAATATATTGTCTATATTCTTAACTTTATTTAAATTGGGTTTACCGATAGCAAAATAATCGTCCCATCCCCATAAAACAAGGCAATAATTCAGAATTGTTATGAGACATGATTTTATTTAAAGTACCCGATGTAAATGGACCGCAGGTGTAGTGAGTTATATTGAAATAATTAAAATCAGCTTCATGCTGCACACAACAGAGTAGGCAGAGGGAACTTTGTGTTTAGACACTTCTTCTTCTTGGCATTAATCCCGGCTTTTGCCAGTGTCTGCCTTCCTATTTAACCTACTCCACTTTGCACGGTCTTTAGCGTCCTCGGTGGTTAGACCGTTGGCTCTCATGTCCTGCTTCACGACATCCAACCAGCGCTTCCCTGGGCGTTCGAGAGGTCCCACTCCAGGGACTGACATAGCAAGGCACTTGCATCCGACATAGTTCCTAGGCCGGCGCGTAACGTGACCAAACCATCTCAGGCGACGCTCTTGGAGCTTATCCGCTACGTCACGGACTCCAAGACTACCTCGAATGAATGTGTTGCGTATGCGGTCAGACCGCGTTACGCCGCACATCCACCTCAGCATCTTCATTTCCGTGACGTGAAGCTCCTGAGTGTGCCGAGATAGTGCTGGCCAACATTCGCTGCCGTATAAAAGAACCGGTCGGATGATGCTCTTGTATATCAGACCCTTGAGTTTGGGCGGTATCCTGCGATCGCAGACCACACCAGTGACCTCCCGCCATTTGGCCCAAGCAGCGCTTATCCGGCTATAGACATCGTGATCGATGCCTCCAGACTCGTGCATAACGGATCCAAGGTACCTGAACTTTTCCGACTTAACGGCTGGTTCAGGACCTATAAGGATAGTGCTCGAGTCCGGGCTCCCGCAGGCCATGTACTCGGTCTTCGACACATTTAGTTTAAGACCGCCGTTCTCAAGCGTACCCTTCCACAGGTTCACTTTACGCTCCAGCATCAGTCGGTTCTCGTCAATGAGTGCTATATCATCGGCATACATCATCAGCCATGGAGGCTGGTCTTGGATGTGAGCCGAGACAGTATCGAGCACCACATTGAATAAGAACGGACTAAGAGCCGAGCCCTGGTGAACCCCTACTGTAATCTGGAAGGGTTTAGTGTCGCCAACAGCAGTCCTAACCATAGAAGCGGAATTGTGGTACATGTCTCTGATAATCTCAATATAGGCTTCAGGGATCTCTTTGGATCGCAATGCCCACCAGATGCACTGACGAGGCACACAATCAAAGGCCTTCTGGAGATCTAAAAAGGCCACATGCAAAGCTCTCCTTTTTTCCCTGTATGCATCCATCAATATTCTGAGGACGAAAACGGCGTCCATAATGCCCGATCCTGGCTGAAATCCATATTGAGACTCAGAGATAGTACACTCGCGGCGGAGCCTGAGGTCGATCATGCGCTCGAAGAGCTTCATGGTATGACTCATAAGCTTAATGTCCCTATAACTACCACAATCTTGAAACACTGCGTTTCAATATAATTTAATGCCCGACTCAAAAATTTACAGTTTTTAAACAACGAATTATATAACTTAGCATTATGTTTAAAAAATTTAATATTATTATTCCTAATATCTGGTGACTGGTTATGGGTTCGATCACCACTCGAAAACAAATTATATATTTACTTAAATTTATATTTCCATTTCTTCGCTCTGGTGTCCAGGCAAAGCGCGGCGTTGAGCTCCGCCACTTAAGACGCAATGCCTCCAAAATTCGGCGGAAAGTGGGGAACGGAGTGTTTTACACTGGGTTTCCTATCCTGCCTATCCAGTTGTGTGCGGGATACAGAGAATGAAGCTGATTTAAATAGTTTTTAGTTATTAAATTTATATTTAATAATAAAAAAATAAAATATACCAGTTAGTAAATTAAGACTATCTGAGTTACGGAGGTTTTTTTGTAACAAACACATTTGTCCCTAAGTACGATGCTGTCATAAGGATAAAATAGAATCTTGCAACATATATGAAAAGGATATTTTTAAAAAATCTTTGATTTTCGCAACTATTGCACATTTTAAATAAAACGAAATAAAATCTGCTAATTAATTCACTATATTATATTGATACCAAGAATGATTTGTGTGAGATGATCATTATGTCTGGAGTTCCACCACTCAACATGCAACGCCTCGAAAATTCGTCAGAAAGTGGGGAACGGACTTTCTTACCACTACGTTCTTTTCGTCTACCCTACTTTGCGTGGGATATAGAGTAAAGCTATAAAAAAAAAATTGAAAATTAAATTTTTGAACATCGTGTATTGGAACATGGAAAACAGAGTTTTATATAACCAGAGCCAGAAAATAAAATATAATCTTACTCTCGATTAACTTTCTCCTGGGGATCGAACCCACAATAATATCTACAATATGTAAACTTGCTGACGTCGCTCCACATCAATGCACTATTTTTTTTATTTATACAATTTTCAGCATAAATACAAATAAAACAAAAACCAAATAAATTTGTTCAGTTTATTCTTAACTTTAATGCAGACTAGAATAATACTCTTAGAAATGAGAACAACAATAGTTATTTCACATGTTAGTTAGTGTTCCTACAATATATCAGCTTTCACAATAAAATGCTATTTATTATCTGTGTTTCCAATGTAAATATAAATAAATCTTATTCACAACAGCTAGCAATATAAAATTACATCAGACTGTACTATCTATAATATATATACGAGTATTTAACACAAGTGACAAGGGGCGGGACCAGTGACTATTCATAGAAAACGAACTATTAAGTCAATATAATAATTATATTTTTCTTTACATTGTTTAATGAAAATATTTAAAATAGTCACTGGTCGTGAGCAACACAACACAGAAGGGTAATTTTTGATTACAATAACACTACAATTTATATGGAAAGCATCAAAACTCGGGATACAGGGAAGCGGAAAGTTATTACTATAGGGTGTCTTAACTCTTACTTTATAAGGTTGTCAAAATATCTTTTTTTTTTCATTTATACATACATATTATATAAAGACTCGCCCTCAAAAGTGCTAAGCTAAGGGGGACACAGATTACATATTAACGCTATAGCCACACTATAAAATTTACAAAATATGACATTTTTGAAACGCTACACGAATAATGCTTTATATTATATTATATATTTACTAATCAATTCATATATCAAATGATCACTTCGAGATTCACTCGACCGAGACTCGAATCTCGATTATTCAAGATACTTTGCTATGGATCAAAATCCATCAGTCGCACTAAACAGCTATATTTAATTCTCGACTTATACTATTGGTGTTCAAACATATAAAAATAAAAAATGAATTTAAAAGACCATGACTAATATGGAATGATATATATTTTTTGTTTTTAAAAATATGGCAACATTTGAACTAAAAGCTATGACAAGAAAGATACTTATTGTCTATGGCAGAAAGGCAACGGCTAGTGCAATGAAGATCAATTTATATTTGATTTTAAATTATTTTAACAATATCTAAGCGGATATGAGGGATCGTTTTTCAAATACACAATATATATAGCAGGGACGTTATGAACCTCCATAAACCTAACCGAAAATATCGGTTATAAAAAATAAAGCAAAAATTCGGATAATTCTGTATATGGGCCGAGTCTAAAAGAGACTTATTTTGATAACCTTGCCTTTAGTCTGAAGTAGCGATAAGTGCGATGAACTTTTGTTACTCTTTAAAAAATAAATGCTTTTGTATCCAGATCCGTAACATCCCTGATATACCAATAAAGTATATAATTAATAAATTATTAAATTGAATAATATGTATACACATTTCTTAATAATTTCTTCACGGTTTTTGCACTTGCTTGGTATTTCAAAAATATCAATAGTGCTTTATACAGAAACAAAAAAAAACAGTTACAATAGATTAAAAATATATTCTTTTAAAGCTCAGGTTTGCTATAACAAAGCCTACAGATTAAATATTAACGTAAAATGACATATTTTTGTTTTTTTTTTTCGTTTTATTTAGAAGCAAATTATAGCAAGCAAGTGCCAAAAACCACGGTTTCCGATACATTATCTTAAAACTAACCTTAAACTAAAGTATAGCCACTTAAGCATTCGTAAGCATTCCGTACTGAGAGACATCACATCACTTATATTATGAGTTTGAGTATTCAAATTCTTTGATAGCTACACTAAAGGTCGATGAACTTATTATTACAAATGTTTTATAAATAGTTTTCTTTAAAAACATCTATTAGTTTCAAAGTAATATCAACAAAAAAAATATTATTCAATTTTCAACATTACGAATATTTATAACAGTAAAAACACACAATTGTGATAATATTAGCTTCATTCTAAAAAAATTATGGTTGTATATGTGTATTTTATATATAGAAATAAAATAGCTTTTTTTATATAATAAGTTCAAAGACCATCTTAACGCATTTCAGGGCAGTTACACACGATATGTAT
This sequence comes from Heliconius hermathena, assembly GCA_013403705.1. NCBI lineage: Eukaryota > Metazoa > Arthropoda > Insecta > Lepidoptera > Nymphalidae > Heliconius > Heliconius hermathena. The sequence goes on along the minus strand of JAAIXJ010001733.1, from coordinate 286,652 downwards.
ATTAAATACAAAATGTATTACGAAATAATAACTATAACTTCGACATTTATGAGCAATAGTAAAATATATTTAAAAAAAAGTATTAACATACCAAAAAAAGTTACAAAGCAAAATAAAAACATTTAGATAAAGAAAACTACACTTTTGTTGGAGAATAATTTGAATTTATAATAAAATTAATATTGTAGTCAAAACTGTAACAAAAATTTATTTAAAAATTTGCTAAAATATAATATCAATTTAGTACAATATATTAATTATACGATTAGACTTTAATTCAAGTTAGAAATATTAATATATAAATAATAGAATACTCTGTGAGTGTCGGATTATATTCACTTTTGCTAGGCCATTCATATTGTAGATAACAAAAATTAAAAAAAAAACTTTAGGTTAACTTTATAATTAGATAAATCAACTTTTGTTTATGTTTTTAACAAAATATTATACAAATGTAATATTTAATTTCGATGAAAAATTGTAATCTTTGGAATCTAAAAAAACTATCATCCAATCTGCATTCATTTTTTTCATTAGTATTATTATAATATAAAATTAATAAATTTCACAATATACAGACAACATAACCCAAAACATATTTCTTTTAGTGGGGAACGGAGTGTCTTAACACTAGGTTACCTCCGCTTGCCCTGCTGTGTGAGGGATACAGCCGGAAGCCGATATTTCATTAAACAACATTCCAATTTTAACATCGCATCTCAAACTTTTTGAATTCGGAAAAAAATAAGCAACCAACTAAATTACCTACAAATAAAATAAAATAGCAATTTCAACACTGAAAAAAAATCCAAATACAAATTTCTAAAATAGAATCCGACACACACACACACACACAAACTCTTCACGTACACACAAACAGTTACACAATATACATATGCACATACACATGTGTGTAGTCGCCCCGCCGTGCAGCTGTAGCGCAGGCACTTGTTATATGAACACGGGGTTCTCTTGTCCGGTGAGCAAGCGGAACATTGACGTCGGCATTGTTTTCATTAGTATCTAAAATTTGTGAGAGAAAGGAGGTTTTTAATTTTTTTTTACATTTTACACTGTATTAGGTGTATAGCAGAAAGGCAGAGGGTGAATAGGGTCTAGTGTGAAGAGTTAAATAGTCTGTGTTCCACGTTCCGCTCGAGGCACTTTGCTTCTTAAGTGGCGGAATTCAACGCCACACTTTGTTTTTTTACCGAGAGCGAGGAAATGGATATAATTCATTCACGCGAGTGGAAATCGAACCCAAAACCGTCGCGTCTACAGTTCTACGCCGCTACTCCACGATGGTCTGATTTGAGATGGACGGCTTTTTTAATCGTAAATACATTGTTATATACCGTCTATGTTCAATGAATGTCGAGCAAAATATTAAAAACATTCCTTTTCCGATGCCATATTTTATTAAGAAAGGAAGAATAATCTGGTCAGTTCGTTCATTATTCTTTCTACCATTAACAAGAAGGGATCGTTACCTCCCCGACGGAGGTGGCGAGCAGGTTGACGATGCGCTCGTGCGGCACGGCCACCACGCTCTGCGCGTTGATCTCGATGATGCGGTGGCCGACGCGCACGCCGCCGCGCTCCGCGATGCCGCCGCGCAGCAGGCTGCAGATCACGCCGTTCTGCACGCTGAACCCCAGCTGGTACTTCGTGTCCGGCCGCTTGATCTTCACCTCCACCACGGGCGCGCACGGCACCACTGTCAGCTTCACCACCGTTTGGTTTTTAGAGTTCTTTATGTACGTCTGACACGTCGATAGCGGTAAGCCGACCAGACTTACACCATTTATGGCTATGATTTGGTCACCTGAAAAAATATTTAAAAATAATGTTATTTCTTTATGCGTTATATACTAGTATTAGAGCATCTCTATCTCGCGTATAACAGAGTAAACAGAGAGCACTATTAACCTCCTCTTAAAATACTTTCTTCTCCACTCGTCGGCCATTTTCAAGACATTAACGCGTGTAGTGGCAGAACTCAACACCGCACTTTATCTAGTTATCAGAGCCAGGAAATGAAAATAGAATATTACATCGAGCGAAAGTCAAGCCTCCGGGAATAGTGTTTACAGTCAAACGCGGTGCCGCTGCGCCACGATAGCCTCAATGGATTTAATTTTTTATGAATATTAATTGTATAACTCTACGATACAATACAAGGGCGACGACGATACATGACAATGCATTACGTAACATAGTTTTCTTTAATTATACATATGTATATGTATTTGGAAAAACTAGACAAATAAAATCTTTCAAGATGCATACATCAATTTTTATAAAAACTCTAAAAAGAACCTACTACAAAGCGAAAAGCATATCCTTATTATTTATACATTTCATTCTACAGCTTTCTGTTTATTATTTAAGATATATTGCGTATTAACTGATCAAAAAAACTAGATCTAAGCCCTATCTTACCAGAGCAGGAAAATAATCAGAATTTTCAAGTAAATCTGATAAAAAAACTAATCTTCCATTGATAAACAGAGAGTTTAATAAAAGTATATTAAAAAGGTCTAACCAATATTAAGTTGTCCACATCTGGCTGCCGCGCCCGCCGGCGCCAGGTTGGCAATGACGACGGTGGGCAACATCGACCCCCATCCCGATTCCACCACCACCACGCCGAGGATTTCACCTTTTGATTTTGGTACTACTACCTCTTTTTGGAGCTCCTAATTTAGGGATTTTGGGGTGGAATTAATAAAAATATACCTTAGAAAACGTATAATAATTAAAACATAGCGGGACCCAACGCTTAGTACGTTTCCAAAAGAGCATTCTAGTCTCACTATTTTACATCTAAAATATTTTATTATAATATTTTTTTATCCTTAGTGAAGAACATAATTTTAGAAATGTAACAAGAATTAATGTATATTATTAATAACAATGTAGCCCTTGCAGGTGAGTACTATATTACCTCAGTAATTAAGGCGAATTTTGCAAGAAATAAAAAACAATAACTAAAAGTTGAAATTTCAACTCAATTATTTTGTAATTTTAACAAATAAAAAATATTTTCAAAATATAAAAACTCTCCTATATTTCAACTGCTATTGTGAACATATTATAACTAATTATGATTCCGTATATGTAGCGTAATTTGCTAAAATCTTGTATGGACGAATTTTTCTTATGAATTCTTATAGAATTTTTATAATGTATAAACAACTTTAAAAATATAACTTACCTTTTTAGCAAACATCTGTAACTCATCTCCGAATATCTCTTGACTGTTCAACACTTCTTGATAATCCATTTCCTTTACAAAACTATGGTCCTCTATACCGTTCGCCTTTAGGAACTCCATATACGCTACTTGGAAGGCTTGCCCTATAGACTGAGCTATGAACTGCGCCTGAAACGCGGTTGACACCATTTTTAGAGAAAATGGAGGAAAACTACACCAAGTAAACAAAATTAGGTTTATTCTTTTTATACAATCGTGTTTGTCTAATAATGAACGTTTACTAAACAAAATCATAATTAATAGTAATTAAATATTGGGACTGGTAGAACTCGTTAGTGATTTGCATTGATTTTTGCGGTCAAATTAGAATGAATAGAGATGAAAGAAATGCAATTTTGTATGTTACCTACATTGTTTTTCGTATTAATATTCAACTTGGGTTTCAACATAGCATTTTATTCTATATGGATAAAATATAACTAAAGGTGTCCCTTGGATTCGATTTAATCATATAATAGTTGCATGCAACATAACTTAAAATCGATTTTAGTACTAAAGACCCCATTTAAAAAAAAACGAATAAAGTTAAATAGATTAAGTGGAGGATGGAGTGTCTTAGTACTAGGGTCCCTCTTTCTACTCTGCTGTGTGCGGAATACAGCGTGAAACTAAATTAACATTTTTTTTATTTTTAATTTCAAATAAACCTTTTTTAATTTACAGAAAAGATCAATTATTTTTTTTTCGCTTTTAAAACAGCAATAAATATTAAACATCGGAAGAACAACGCCAACATAAATATCTAGTTATCAGAAATTTATCTAACACCAATCTAAATCATACCTAACACTTTTAACAATTTATTCTATACTTAAAGACATTCCCACCTCTTCACTTTCAAAAACATGACATATCATCTTTGGCGTACGGTTCAATTTCGGTTGATCGGAGTCAGTTTCGTGTGGAACGAAGCGTCTCCTCGCCATGAGGACGACTAAGTCCCCGATATCCGCTATATATGAGATGGTTCTTAGCGCGTGATCCATCATTATTTCTTTCAATTCCGTATTTAGTACCATTATTTTCTCAGTTGAAATGAATAAATCCACTTCTGTACTTGGTTGATTCTCTCCTTCGGGAGCCTAAAACCAAAATCGTGAGATTTCAAAATTACAAGCAAAATTAAACATTCTTATTTTTTTTATATCTGTATACAAGTAACTCAGAATATATAAAATAAACAACATTCTTTTCGCAAATTTACTTTTATTTTTTGATAATTCTAACCGGTAGCGGCAATTTATAAATCTTCCTGCAGAGATGCTAACAACATAAATAAATTTTGACAAGTGTATAAGAATTTCGACGTAGCTTGGTGAGAACGTATGGCTTTGTCGTTAGAGCACTTGTACGGATATCAAGCAGCTTCAGATCTCACTACTTAATGTTTTTATACGTTTCTACAAAACGATTAAACTCAGAATTATTTTACTAAATTATTTTAAAAACAAATAGGCTGTAAAACTTACCAGGGCCTAAACATTCCAATGAAAGCATGTGAGGAGGTGTTCAAATTAGTAAATGTTATACAAAGCATGCGTTATATTATGTATTCATGCACATTAATTAAATTACGTTTAAAATAATTTAGTTTTTTGAGATGGCTAGTGTGATTTGTGTATACGATTGTAACTACGCGATACCGAATGTCTATGTCTGTGCTACTGTCTAGCATTTTGCTAAGCTACAGAAGTTTCAGACGTCCATGTCTTTATTCTAAAATATTTAGCTGTCATTGATATTTTAACCAAACCATTACTTAATGATTTCGATTGTTTAAAATAAAAAGAATCTCCACACAAAACAGGACATGATACCAAACAATTATGTATAACAAAACAAACAATCAAAACCTAACTACCCTATCATCTAACTAGCCTATCGTCAATAACAACTTAATGAAAACGACCTTAATTTTAGTGACGGCCTCCTCCACCATATTCTTTTTGGGCCTCTTCTTGCGCCTCCTCGAGTCCTCGTCGACCTCTACAGAGCCGAGGAAGGCCAAGCGGAAGACGGCCGCGGGTGCCGCGTAGACCCCCGAGTACGGGCCGTCGCAGCCCCACTGCGGGATACACCGGCTAACCTCCTCGCGATCTCACATACCGTTGGTTTTAACGGATTTTGTACGTAAATTGTATTTGCTGTCTCTCTGATATCTAGGTTAACGCGATAGTACCGTACTTTAAGGTGTAATAAATATGAATTCTACACATCATAGCTATAGGTAAATGAATTGACGAACGATGATTAATTTTAAAGATATTATTATTTTGTGAATTATATCGATTAATCAATTGTCAAAATGGTAATCGAATAAACCTTGAAGCACGTTAGTGGAGGGATCTATTATTTAATATCTTCAAAGGATTCGTGGCGTTCCAGTGAAGAGACAGCGGGCGAACCGTTTTGCTTGTTTTAAGATCAAAGTCGATAGAATTTCGTTTATTAATTATTTTTTTAACTTCGCGCGTAAGCTGGCATAAGCTAAGCCATAGAAGCTCGATAAAAATTCTCATATTGCCGATCCATATTATGTCATAAAAGTGCTTACAAAAATAGTAAAGATTCGTTCAAAAATCTCCATACAATGTTAGAAAATTGCACCAAAAAAGCCAATTCGTTTGCAAAAGCAAGCAAAACAACTCGAATACACACAAATTTGACAATGATATGTGAGAAGCGAGTTCGTCATTATGAAAGCTGACCTAACGACCTTCCACCACCTATGTGTATAGATATAGGATAGGACCAAGATTCGATTCTGTGCGAAGCTACCGTCCGTGGACACCTTGCCGGTGTGAATCGGGTATGTTCATGCGTACGTGCGTGTATGAATAACGTGCTTGGAAGCGCGAGTTGTTAAAAAAAACTCACCTTAAATGAACATGCATCAAAAATTTACCAAGAAAAAAGTCACAAAACCTACATAATTTAACGAATAGTCGCTTTTTTTAAGAGTATTAATGGAAAAAAATTTAAATCATTACAAAAAATCTATTGATGAACACAAAAAAAATAGGCATTAGGCTGTATACGTCACATGTGTATTAAAAAGATCTTCCTAAAAAAACATGATATCCCACCTAAAGGGAAAGGTTGCATTCATTAAAGCAAAGCTAAGCGCAAGCTCAGTAACAAACATCCAGAGGAGGCTAGCCGGCCAATAAATCCGATTCCTGGGTCGGGGTGAGGAATACACTGAAAAAAATACTCTAATGCCAAGTATATAAGGCCGTAACTTGTTTGGCAGGAGCTGAGGTACGTTTCTATATTACTATTGTAGTTTGTTCGGGCAATAGGACAGGATATCCCACTAGCATTCTCAAAACACTAAACCTAGAGAGCATGAAATTACAGGTAAATAGGGCTACGTGCAAATTTTCTTTTTAAATACAATAGTTTTGTTAAAATCACATAAACCTGTTGAGTATACGGTTTTTAAATATGTAATTTAAAAAAAATTGAGAACCGTTTAAAGAATGTCAGATTTTATCAGAATTAAAACAGTACACAAAGTACACTATATAAAGTTTTATCTAAATATCACATAGTTCCAATGCTACTTGCTATATTCAATATTTTAATTGTACGCTTTACGCGAAAAAGAAATATATTTTGAAATAGTTTGCTAACATGCAATTTTTAATTATAAAAATTTAAATATAAAAATTAAAATTAAAATTAAAATTTTTAATTATAAAAATTTAAAGATAATTATTATATGAAAATTCAAATAAGATATAGAATAGAAAAAATATTTTGATTAAATTTATTATACACACAATGTCCCTTCAAAAACAAAATACAGGAAAATAGGAAAGAAGTATTTCAAGAAAAGGAAAAGAGAAAAATATTATTCAAACAGAAAAATATAGTAATATGTACATATATATATTATGTGATTTTAAGCATTTAAATAACCAACAAAAGTTATATTACCAGTAACAAGATATATATAGCGAGATAGAGCGAGACAGATAGCATTGAGCAAGAATACGAACGATTCTCTTGATATCGATTAAAATATATTCAGACCGAATAATTGTTTTTTTTTTAATAAAAAATTCAAGAAAATCGTTTTGAGTAACGTGGTAAAAGAAGGAATAGTAATTTCATGCTCATTTGAACTACAGTAGTATTGTATGGTATGTCACCGATTCACACGGGCAAATGTAACGTCACTTTTATTTAAATAAAACATGAGAATGCCTGTTATTTGTAAGAAAATGTGTAAATAAATTTATTTTTCATTTATATGCTATATAGTTAACTACATTAACACACGAAATATTTTTGTTAATATTTCAGTAATAGTATTTATAATATCCGAAATTATTTAAATTAAGTGTATGTTACTGTAAAAACTTCTGTAACAGTTGCATCTTAATATTAAACAATAGAAATTAGTATATTTTGACGAAGTTAAGATGAAACTTCGGCAGACACTAAGTGAAGTACGATTTATTATATCTCAAGTTAGTATATTAGTTCTCACTTTTACAGCAACATATACACTTTATAGCATGCACAAATAAATTTTCGAGTATTTTGTATGATAACAAAAAATAATTCGGTTATTTATTTCACATCACCCCTTAATCGTAAATTTAAGACAACAATACCCCAAAATATCAGTAAAAAAATCTTAAATTTCTTAAATATACAGTAATAATCTACACTCAAAATTGGCCTAGGCTCTACCTTAATCCTAGAAACAGCTTCTTCAGCTTGTAACATTCTAGTTGCTTTAGTGGGTTGACCTTCGCAGGCGAGTTGGGTGGAACCCAAATATCGAGCTCGGAACAACACTCCTTCTATGAGAACTGATGCCATGTCTGAAAAATGTTATAATCATATTATAAATTAAAGGTTTTTTTCCTAGTGCTTGCAATAAAAAAATTAATTACTTAAAAGTTGTAAAAATGTTGGGAGTATTTTCTTAATTTGATTATAAATGAAAAAATATAATACAAAAAAACATGGTATTTAAGAAAAAGATTAAAATTAAAATAAAATATTTATTCTATAGACATTTCTAAAGCATATTTTAAACTTACCATCAGATATTCCAATGGAAGCAAAACAAAATAAATACAGAAGTAAATATATATGTATATATTTGTATAATATATATTAATTAATAATTAAATTATTTTATTGTCTTACCTTCTTTATTCTTGCTTTTCTTTTTTCCATCTTTATCCTAAAAAGAAAAGAAGCGCTTCTATAAAATGTACTAAATAATAGTTAAATATTAAGTTTGACGTTTGTACAGATTATGACAGAAAGAGGGTAACTGAATTAATCGTATCGTGGGAAAATGTTTTAACTCTAGGTCTAACTCTAGGACGAAACCTGAGGTTTCCTCTGTCTAACCTGTTATGTGCGGAATACAGCGTGAAGCCAAAACAAAGTCTACTAACTAGGCCATCGGTGCGCTGTGGAACAGTTTTTGACTATTCAGTTTCGGACCCAACTCAGATAATGAAAAATGTCTAGAAATTGGGCGGATATTTAAAAACAGAATATCTTGAAATTAGAAGTAATAGACACTAACCTTTCCATTATGCAAAGTTTCATCATCTCTTTGATCGGACGCCTCATGTGAATGATCCCGGTTGGTGCCCGTGGACCCGCCGGACGGCATCACTGTACGAGATTTGGGTTTACGCCAACCCTAAGAAAAAGAAAGTAATGTATACTTTTCGGGTATACTTTCTCAGAAAACGTATCAAAATTTAACGTAACAGCATTTGAACACGGGCCCTTGTTACATGATCTAAGCGCCTTGGCAAACAACTAAAGCATAAGTTCTTGTCAAAAATCGTTGTATCCCTCACACAGTAGCGTCGGCAGAGGGAACCTAGTGTGTCTTATCACTCCAGAACACTGAAGGTATTGCGTGTTGAGTGGCAGAATTCAACGCCTCGCTTTGCCTCGACAACAGAGAAAGGAAATTAAAATATAATAATAAGTATTTTATTTCCTCCCGTGGGAATCGAACCTACAACCAGTCGCGTTTATAGTCACACATTTGTGTTCTTGCACCACGACTAGCCTGACTGGCAAATAATTTATATTAATAAATGTAATATATCTTTGCACTATCTCATCCTTACAGGGAAAGTGACACTCATACAGGATGGGCGAATCTTCGAAGTTCTTGTTGAGGTCTATTTTCTCAAAATTTTTGAGTTTTATTCTTTTAGTAAAAACGTACGTACGTAGTACCTATCCTTAACGGGGTACTCAGAGAGAACTTTCCCTACATACATGCCCTTCGGGGCGTCCTCATGATTTTTACGTGACCTTGATCCAGTATCTTTGATATTGTGTTTTCTAAGGTCAATTGGTGTCTCCCCCTACCTCTCTTACCGCTCACTTTTCTGTCATAAATCTTTTTTGCCATTCTTTCATCACTCAATCGTTCGACGTGCCCATAACAGCTAAGCACGTTCTTCTTCATTCCCACTGTGAACTCCTAGTTGGTATCTGCCATTCTGTGTAACTCTTTACTGTGGATTCGATCAGCTAATCTGACTCCGCATATCCTACAAAGAGATCGCATCTCCACGACATTCATCTTTCTTTCATTCTTCTTCTGTAAAATCCACGTTTCGCCGCCGTACAACAGCGTCGGTACCAACACTGAGTACGGCCAAACGCGCCTCTGTGCTGACGTTTCCTCGTCTCATCAATGCAGCTAACACACCGTTAGCCCTGTTACCGGCATCAATACGCCTTTCCGCATCAATCTCGTATCTTCCATCTCTACTGAACATATTTCCAAATATATAATTCTGAGTAACACATGGACAATGCCATGTGGGATGTCAATGCGACTATTATTGTGCCGATAGTGGATTCATTTCACAATTTAATAGCGAAAAGCCTCGACCAACATCTTAAGAGTTTATCGTTTAGCTGTTGGATCAAGAACCGGATGCAGAATTACTACAGGCAGTTTTACTTAAGATAGCGCGTGTTGTGAGGAGACTCCTGTCTCTGGAGCTCCCTATCCACCGATTTCTTGGACCCTTGTCCCATCATCGGAATAATGTTTTATATTTTTAAATGTAAAATTTTAAATAATTTAAAATAAATAAAATAAATAAAAAATAAAATTTCTTATATAATAAAAGTATATAATGTTTATACTAAAAGAAAACGGAGGTATATTTTGTATTAGTATTATTAAAAAAATAATAATACATAATTTGTGCTAAATAATAAATAAAAGTGTTTACAGCATTCTTTACACGTGAATATTTATCGCTACACAACAAACAAGTAATTAAATAATCATTACAAAAATGTTTTGGCGTTACACCGACGTTGTTTATTACCTATTCGTATAGGCATGACAAAAACAATTTAATTATTATGATATATTATTATAATAATAGCTTAAAAACTGACGTTTTGAGTTTGTTAAATAGTTTAAAAATGAACTAATAAACGATCAAAAAAAAAAACGGATAAGCGCGAGTCCGGCTTGCCCACCGAGTGTTCCATACAAAAATAGAAACATTGCCTCACTTTATTACACTTTAATACCAAATTTTGCCCCTTGGCTATTATTTTATAAGGCTATTATTTTTTAGGATTTAAACACAAATGTGTAGTTTTCAGATTTTTCTTTGAACTAGTGCTACCTGCAGATGCTAGAGATGCTAGCCGTAATTTCATAGTTCTTGGTCAACATAGAAGTACTCTATTAATTATGACTCCATTTATATTTAAAGTGTCGAAATACCCGTTTTTGCGATATAAACGGTCATATCTTTTTTTCAAGTAAACGTAGAAATACGATTTCTTCAGGAAATCAAATACCATAGACCTGAGTATATGGTTTGAATTTCAATTCTATAACTCAAAACATTTCTGAGATAAAGGCTCTTGACAGACAGACAAACAGACAGATGGACGAACAAAAATTTATAGAATATACTTTAACATATAAATAAACATATAAATAGATTTGAAACTTCTTTTATTTTTGAAGGTTGCTCATGCAACTTGCAATGCTTAAATTCCGGAAACAGACCATCTGTTTCCGGAATTTAAATATTCAATAATAAATATAACTATAAAAAATAAATATCATAAAATGAATATAAAAAATATGTAGTTGTTACTACATATTTTTTGTATTCATTATATAACATTAGTGATAAAAAATCTTTATAGTGATATATCACTAAGTTCTACAACTCTCACCACAATATGCTACACGTATCTACCTTTACACATACGTACACTAACCTTTTTCTTCCCAACTTTCTCTACATCACTTGCATCACTCGATATAACACTATTTGAGTCACTCAAACACTCATTTTCCACAATTTTTTCCTTATTTGCATCATTAATATTGTTATTTGCATCATTTAAATTCATAATCACACTATTTTCAAGGGAACCACTTGAATTTTCCAAATTATTTTCATTAATTTCACTTGTGCTTCTACAGTTTTGCATTAAACAACATTTATTTGTACTAGAATTTAGACTATTTTCACAATTTGCGACTAAAAAATTATTTTCTTCTTCATCCATTATGTTTTATTTATTATTTGGCACATTTTTATTAAATTTCACAAACATTTGTTAGTTCACAGAGATAATGTTATCGTATCGACATGTATTTAGTGAGGAAATGATACGATACTGACTGGTCGGCCACCGGTTGGCGCGGTGACTTAATGCCGCGTCAAAGATTAGAAAAAATATGTTTTTTCTAAAGCTATTATGGCATTGTTAGTAAGTTTAATAGAAAACGTGATAGTTGTGAGTTTTATTGTGTGTAAAATGAGGAGCCGGAACTGGAATGTTTTAACACTAAAATATCTAAATGCCTAATTTTTTTTTGTAAAAACAAGGGTATATGAGAGCAATATCAAATACTATTCGACTAAAAATTTATTACAATTAAGTAACGTTGAACTAAAACAAGCAAATCATCAAAAAGAAATATCCGTCTCCAAGAGACAAGCACACTAGGGCGTTATCTATGACTGCGAACACATAATCTTTGCCCAGTACAATACGAGAGCAAGGTCAAACATTACTCGACTAAACGCTCATTGCGATACACTTGGCAATTACTTCACGCACTGAATCATCTTATAAGGAACAGTTTTAATTTATTAAAGCGTATAAATAGTAATTCCCTTGCTGGCATAGTGGTTGAATAATCCAACTGTTGAGCCGGATGTAGTGAATTCAATCTCAGAACACATCAAATTTTTTAATAATGCTATAACATTACAAAATAAATGAGGTTATTTTTTATATAATATGTCTCTCACCTTTAAGGCATTAAGACTGCATATTCGCTTAAAAAAATTTTTTTTACATGACAATATAAATATTTATATTTATATAGAAAAACTTAGATGCTAAAAATATAGACGAAGTATTTACTAATAGATTTATCGTCATAAACTCAAAAAATATTACATTTAGCAAAAGTTAAAATAGACAAAAATATTACTATACAAAACATAAGATATCGTTTATCACTCATTATTATCGTATAGCGGTCATTTTAAACTCGTTTTTAACATGCACACTACATAATGGCTTTCTATTAAAGACGTTAAGGACCATAGTCATTTACATACTATACATACAATTAATAAATAGGATTCCGTACAAATTTAAATATATTTTTTTACAGAAAATAAAAATATATATATTTAAATTAAATTTAGCTCATGTTTAACTTACTTTATCATCAAAGAATCCTTGATCGTCAGTTCTTTGTTGTCCCAAAAGTCTGTCCGTCTCCAAGTCCGTGTCTGCTTCATCTTAAAAAATTAAATTGGAAATAATCTGTATAAGCATAAATTATGGGAGAGATATTATTGTAGCTAAAACAGAGGGAAAAAGAGCGATGTCTGGTCGGGAAAGTCTAAAAACTAGAGTACCTCAATCTACATGCAGATACAAAGCAGAAAAAATGATATGTTTTAATGTTTATATCGTTGTTACATTCCCACACGATCCGGGAATCACCGACAAAGGCTTTCACAACATTTTCCAGACTTAGCATAGAGATCTTAGAATTGTAACGATCAGATATATATGCCAAATATGGATACTGTCGTGGCCCGTTGGCACAAGGGTGTGACTGTAAATGCGATGGTTGTGGGGTCTGTTCCTACAACGGTAAATGAAATTTTTAATATTTTAATTTCCTTGCACTGGTTAGGAGGCAAAGCGCGGCGTTGAGTTCCATCACTCAACAGAATGTCTTAACTTGGATATATCATGTAACTAAATATAAGATACCTTCGTCTCCACTAGCTGGTTTAATTTCGACTGATTCCGTACTTTGAGCTGATGATGGCCTTTTCCTAAAAAAATACAGAAATATGTTAATTAATATATAAGAAATAGAAATAATAATCATCTTATTTTTTGTCTATATTTTATGTTTGGTAAAATATTTTAGTTCACTCGATTGTCATTTTTATGTATCTATAAATATGAAATTAAAAAATTAAAATTTAATACAGATTTAGTAATTTCATAATCAGCAATTTATATACAGGGTGGAAGCGTCTGCGCTTCTTTTACGGGAGCAACATATATCAAACCAATAACTAAAAAAAAAATCAAGATTCTTCAGACATATGATTTTTTATTCATTTCACGATATTTATTCGTACTGTAATACAAAAATACTATTAAATGTTGCCGATCTGTCACTTTTCATTCACAAAAAATATACCAGAACGAGAAAGGGATATCTCTTGATTTATTTTACGCAATTAACTATTTTCTATAATAAGCCTAAACAACGTTCAACTCGCCATTACCTACGACTAGATTTCGTGAATGAGGAGTGTGCAATGTTGTCGCTTTGATAGCGTTTTAGCGTTTTATTTTACAATAATAATTTTATTACAATATTTATTTTATTTTAAAAAAATAACTTTTTCTTTTTTGGCTAACTCTCTTTCGTTTTAATTGTAATACAATTAGCAGTAGGATTTTATAGAGTAGTTAAAAATGTGTTTCATTTAAAGTGGTAATCACAAAAACACTCTGTATAATATGTCTAATAATTAAATAACAATACGAATGTAAATATATATGTAAATTATGGTTATTAGATTTGATATTGGCTTAGATGTGATATGGACCAAATAAGTATAGGTTCAAATACACGGATAACTCAAAGTTAATATTTTTTATTCCACCTTACAAATTAGGCTTAAAAAATGATAAAACAACCATAATACCTGGGATAGACATCCTCGTGGTGAGCGTGGTGCGCCGAGTGCGGCGAGTGCGGCGCCGTGTCGGGGCGGTGCGGCGCGGGCGCGGGCGGCGGCGGCGCTGAGGCTGGAAGCAAAGAAACTGATAAACTACACTTTTTCCGAAAAAAGTATCAAAATTTGACGACGCCAGATTTCAATCTGCGCCTCTTGGAAACCGTAAAAATAGAAATAATTCAAAGTTGAAGTTGTTTTTATATATTGTTTTTGTAATTATTATTTTATGTATACATGTACAGAATGCACATTAGTTCATAAACTTATAATAAAAATTATTGTGTTTTTCTATATTTTACAGAATATTTTTTATACTTAATTAAAGGAATGGCAGAAAAAATATAGTAATATATTCAGCTATTTGTTCTCCTATTATAGGAAGAATCTAGTACTAAGACATTCCATTATCCACCCGTCTTCAGACTTTCAAAACATTACGTGTTAAGTGGCGGAACACAACGATCTATTTTAGTTGCCACTGAAAATTAAAATAATTGATTTCCCCAAGTGAGAATCGAACTCACAACAATTCTGTTAACAGTCAGAAGCTGTACAATTGCACCACGATGACATATCTAAAATATAACTAGGAAGCAATAATAAATTAATATTTTTGTATGATTATATTTACCCAGTGGATCTAAAGAATGCAAGTCGGCGTCAGACAGCATAAGGGGGTCTGTGTTGGTTCCGCTGTCAACAATTTCTTCTATTGTCACTGTGTGGGTCTGCAAGAACAAACGTGTATGAAGTTTTAATAATTTGAAATAGCTCGCAAAAAAATATTAAATATACAAAAGAAAGCAAAAACGATATAGTAAGAGTTTTAAGTACTTCAGTTTTTTACGAGAAATTATTGTATGTCTTCAAAAAGTAATATCAGTGTGTCACATAAAAAAGAGTTATAATCAAGAAAAACCTAGAAAATTACGCAGATTTCCTAAAAAAAAAATAAAGTTTTAATATTATCAACACAATTAACATAAATAAAAACACATAATACCTGTAAAATCGGATTATTATTGTCTGTATCGGACGCGTGTCCAGAAGATAGTCCGTCTTCAACTATAGGCAGTGTTCGGCGACCCGGTTCTGTTAACACAAATATAAAATAGGCATGATGATATAGGCATAGATTTTATTTTTTTAATTTATTAGGGACACTTTACAATTATATACTGACTTTTTTTTCTTAGTTTTCATCTCCATCAGATAATTTAGTAAATTATGATTTGTTTGATGACTATTTACTAAAATGACTTTTCCAATGTAGTAATAGTACAGCCAAAGATTAGTATAGCCTTACTGCATATCAGTAATAAAAAGACTCCCCCTTCTCCCAAATAATAACATAGCCAGTCAAATGTCAAAGTTAAATAATTTGGTTTAAGTAACAAATGGATGTTCCATTTTTAATGACCTCTAAGTAGTGTTGTAAATTATTTGATGTCATTCGTCTCTCTTTGGTCATGTCGCAGGAATAAAAACGACGAACACACTTGATTCGATTCCAACTCAAGGAAATGACACAATTCATATTTTTATATCCTCGCTCTGGCAACGGGACAAAGTATGGTGTTCCGTCACTTAACACACAATGTCTTCAGAATTACTCTCCGCTATGCGCAGCGTCAAGTTAAAAAAAATATTTACCACCAGTTCAAATAATTTACTGCCTCAGACCTGAGATGAATAGAAGCACACACAGTGTGACTTTTCTAAGATCAACTCAGGTCTCCTTAATTTACTATTCACTCTTTCTTATCTCTTTATCTTTTGCCATTCTATTGACGTGCCCAAACTACCTGAGCATGTTCTTCTTCATTCTCACCGTGAAATCCTTGCTAGTACCTGTTATTTAGTGTATCTCTTCGTTGCGGATACACGGTCAGCTAAACTGACTCCGTATATCCTACTAAGAAAGCGTATTTCCACAACATTCATAATAATATTACAGGCATCTATTCACGCTGATCTTGCATTCCGTCTCATCTTTGTTTCTTTAAAATACTTTTTTTGATATGAACAACTGACACCGACCCTTCATCTCCACCAGCTCGTTCTCCATGATGGCCATGGACAGCTCGCTGGCCGTGTCGCTGGCGGTGGACAGCGCGGCGTCGGGGCGCGCGGGGGAGGCGCGCGCGCTGGCGTCGTGCGCCAGCTGCGCCTGCAGCGCGGCCACGTCGGGCGCTGGGAAGCGGATGCGTTGCTTTTGCTGACGAAAACAAAAAATACTCCTCAATATTGTTACTGTGCAAGTACAGAGAGGTCCCTGGGACATGCAACTTAAGGCCGTGGATTAAAAACGACTGCTCAAGTTCCTCTCAAAACCTAACCAAATTTAAAATGATTATGTTAATGCAATATTCACTATTAAGAGACCTACAATATAGCTCAAAGGTTTTGAATTCACATAGAAAATATAAATTTTCAATAATACAATTAACTAGAATAGGAAAAATATATAGTCTCAACGCAAACATCAGATCACATTGTATTAGTCCACATGCGTTTTTTAACACTTTCAGATAAGTACGCCCGACTTGACCTTATTCCTAGATTACATTCCAGGTAGTTGAGCACAAGCGTATGACTGTATATGCGATAGGTTGTGGGTTCAATCAATACTCGAGAAAATTAAGTATTAAACATTTTCACTTTTTCGCTCTGTCGTCGAGGCAAAGCGTGAGTTCCATCACTCAACACGCAATGCCTCCAGAATTCGAGGAAAATTGGAGAATAGTCTCCTAATTGGGAACAAAGGTTTTAACACTAGATTTCCAGGGTAGGATACAGCATGTAACTATTATTAATCATGATTTGGTGATAAAAAAAAACTTATTCAATAATAATATTTAGATTATATTTTTAATATTTTTAAAGTGTTATTCAACAACATTTAGAAAATGTATAAAAATCACATTACCTGCAATCCCAAAAAGTCCGTGTGATTATTCATCGCGTGCGGTGAATCGATGCCCTCGTTTTGAGGCCAATCCGACTCACTGCCCTCTATACCGTTCTCCGATGGACAGTCTTGGGTTTGCCGCCGGAGTTCGTAATCTAATTCCTGTAATTGAAATGAAAATCTTTTACTAAATATCTTATAAATGATTAAATAAAATAACTACATCTCTACGAAATAAATTTATTATATATTTATAACCTTATAAATTATTTTAATTTTTTAAAGCTGTTGCAATTGTGAGGTATGACGACAAACGTTGTGATGACGGTTGATACCGTCAATGTGATTATTTCAATACAATATTTCAAATTTCAGAGATATCTATGAAATTATGATATTAAAGTTCACAAAATATTCTATCGTTTTGCTCCATCAAAATTATCTTTGTGAATATTTTCCCAATATTTTAAGTCATAATCAATTCTAGGAATCAATGTGAGTCTTCAATTTATTAACACTACACTAAATAAAGAAATAATAGGCCACGTAAAGGCAGTACTCTTACACTAAAAAACTGTTAGAATAAAGAGACTAAAACAAAATGAAAAAACAAGTACCTGAAAATTAACAATTTCATCTGTGCTATTTTTATGCTGTCCAGACAATGTTGGACACCTAAAGAATTCCTCTAACACTTTCCTAGTTTCCGAAAATTCGTACAAATAGTCGAAGGCGGCTGAACCGGGAGGCGGAGTGTCATCTCTACTTTCCGTTACCACTCTCTGGAATTACACATATTTAATTAATAGAACTTCATAGTAAATACGTTTGATTAATGCAACATGCAGCTTTTGTTGCATAATACAACCATAATTTAAAAAAGTGGCTGGTGCAAGTTAAGCAAGTCCTAATCAAAAATTAAAATTATGAAATCTTAAATTTATATGAGGCAAGAATTTTTTTTTATTAAATCACTTTAAAACGTGTTTCAGGCATAATATTTTCTTCATATTTCCCGTAAAAATGAAAACTTCATACAAACATTTACAACACAAGCTAATCATTTCCAACAAAACAAACCTGAGGGAAACCAGGTCTGGGCGATCTTTGGGCCTTTTGGCCGATACCGTATCTTCGTGGAGAACCTTCATATTCAGCGATCGGTAATTCCCCGATCACTCTAGTAACCCTTTTATCCTCGTCGCCGGACAACCAGATGCCTGTGGGACTCCCCTCACTCAACCTAATATCTTCCCTGGATCTTGATGAGTCACTATCATCACTTATCTCACTTTTATTGTTCAGCACATCACTATCACCATTTTTCATATTGTCTAAAGTCCTTTTAACACTTAAATCGATCTCATCGTCAGTCGCGTCCGGGTCCATTCTCAAACCTAGGGACACAGAATTCAATATCACTGAAAATAAAAGGAGAAAGAAAAAAGTTATGAGTTATGGTTAGAGGGGTGGTGAAATAAAAATAATGTTAGTCACTGGTTAGTTTTAAAAAGAATTACAAAAAAATATATAATGGAAATATCCTCCTTTTGCAACCAGTTCAAATGAAATCATATCAAAAAGGAAGCTATCGACAACAGATCTTAATCTAATGCTGGAACATAATTCGTAACTTTAAGGAAAAAGGTGATGGATGTATATACATAATAGCAAAGAGAACAAATATATATATAAGGGGTAACGATTCAGAATAGGGTAAACATTATTTTACAGTTAAGAATGTCAAAATATTCCCATTAGTTATCGAGCAATTATAGTTAAGAAGAGTGTTAAAATATTCCAAACTTTCCGCTGAAGTTTGACATATTAAGTGTCGAGTGCCGGAACTCAACATCGCACTTCATCGTGCCAAAGCGAGACAATAAAAATAATTCTTAAGCTAAATAAGCTTAACAGTTAGGACTGTCCCGCTACGTCAGGATGGCCCCGATAAATTATAAATATTCATATATGAGACATTTTTCAATGCTCCTTCTGATTAAACAAAGCGCTGGGTTCATTTATAGTAAACCAGCTTATATTTGTGGCTTCACATGCGTGGTAAATAAAAACAACTAAGAATTATGTTTGAAACAAGATGCATTCTAAGTCTCCGAGGCACACTGTGCCCCTGTACCAAATCGAAACGATTAACACGAGAAAACATGGCCTAAAGCTTTCCTCCATAAATGGATCCCAAATCCTATATATTCTAAAAATAATTTTCCAGTCCAAACGAGTAGTTCCTGCTATTAAACAAACTCTTCAGCTTTGAAAGTCATGCGCATTGTTTTATATGTGAGCAGCGTGGAATGATTTAGTGAGGTTTTCTCTAAGAGAAAGCAAACAAATATAGGTAATATACATAAATGTCTGTAAGTACGGTCATATGTGTTTAGCGAAGCGAAATTTCCTTTCCACCATCAAACTTTATATCCAAATAAATTACAAGCGCCTTCATACAAAATTCATAAAAGTTTTGTGAATTCAATTAAGTAGCAGTGTAGCGGCAATAAACCAGTAGACATTGCTAAAGATTACTTTAAATAACCGTTTAGGCGAAGTTATTTACAATTTAATAATTTATTTATAATGTTTACCAAAATTTAGCTAAGTTATATAACAGTTCAACGATTGTTGAATATCTACTACTACTACTGCTAATATTATAAAGCAGAAGAATTTGTCAGGTAGAACGTGCTAATCTCAGGAACTACTCGTTGAAACTAATAAGTCCCTCATGTAGATCGTTAATTAATCAAGCAATGCTATAGGCATTGCATCACGTTAGTCTTTTCGATGTAACCTACTGAAGTCTATACCTGCGTCATATGTCATAAATAACTCTTATTTATGTTTATTTAGGTAGTAAAAAAGATACTAAATTTTTTTAAAAAGATACTAAAAAACATGGTACCAAAACAGAAACAGAAACTACAAAAATTACCTTTCCAATCATCATTCTCATCAAACACCATGACTTCACCATCGGCCACGACAGCGATAGGGCTACTCTTCGCACTGACGTCATTCGTTTTATGGGGATCCAGTATGGGGGAACTGTTTTTCGGTATGCCCATAGTGTTCTGTTCTATAATGGGCTCGCGGTCACCGTTCGTATACGTTACGGGGGACGTGTGGCGAGATATCATCTTTTTGGGCTCATTGTTTATTCTGTGTATGGATATCTAGAAACGAAAAGAAAATAATAAATAAATATTATTTTATACGTTATATAGTTTACAGGGTTATATGTGAACTAGATAGATAGTAGAATTGTATTTTATGTATGTATGTCTTATGTTACTACGTCTGACCATGCCTAATAGTTGTTAGTTAGAATCCCGCTCGATAAAAATAAAATATAATTTCAATATAGACCTTTATTTTGCCAACTAAAAGTTTAGTTCTAAAAGAAAGTTCACATACAACATCTAACTTCACATACAATATTTATATATGTATATGCAGAAAAAATTAAAGATCTATCCAGATTTATCACTACTGTCTATTACATATTTTCTCAAAGCTAGATGAAGATATAGGAACAATTTTTTTTTAAATTAAATTAGATAACTACAATAAAAACTAAAAAAGAAGAAAAATATGACATATCTCATATTTTTCTTCTTTTTTAGTTTTACTCATAGTATACTTACTTCATTAGTTATATTATTATCCGTATAATCAACACTGTCTTTGGTCAACGACCTCACTTTGTTCCTCAGGTTGTGCTTGTGTGTGTTGCTGTGTCTCAGCTTGCGCACGGCTTTTGTGCGACTTTGGGAATATAATTCCCTACCACCGGCTATTTCAATTATTCTGTGTAAAAAGAAAAAAATATATATAAAAAAAAGTTAATACATTGGCGCAGTGAAACTTAACGTGAGAATTAAATTATTTTAATTTCCTAGTTCTGGCAGACAAAGCGCAGTGTTGCCGTCCGCCACTCAACACATAATGTGAACTCGAATTCGAACGGAGTGCCTTAACACTATGTAATAAGCTTAATATGTAGACAAAGGCAATCCAATATACCTGAAATCTTTTAGTACATAAATACCTCCTACCTAGATCATTACGCCTAGTTTACGTAACAGATGAAAACAAAATAAAATTACAGGTGATAATATTGAAAAAGTTGAAAAAAGGTACCGACCAAGTGGTTGTGTTTAGTTAAAAAATATATATGAAAAAAAAACTAAGTATCCTCTGGCTATCCTGCTATGCAAGAAACGCGTGGAGCTGCACATTTTCATTTTCTCGATCTAATACAAGTCGCTGTGTTTAATTCCGCTGCGCAACACGTTATGAAAAATCTAATAAATATAATTTAGACTATGTATCTCTACATAAGCTAATATTTATTATACGAAGTTTCCTACATATAAGAGAGATTATTTTTATTGTTCGACACAAATTAATATTGTAATAAAATTATTTATTACTCAAACGAAAACCACCCACCCCCTTTTTGTTTACTTTTATTATAAGCTTAGTAAGTAAAAACACAGGAGGAGGAGAGGAGTAAGAAGACTATCGTTACAGCAACAGACGATCGTCAATTTTATTACACTTATTCCAGTCATAAACGTATAAAATGTTAAATATATTAGTCTTACAAACTGCTCAATAAAATACATTAATACAGCATCATTTTTATATGACCTTTAAAACACTAAACTATTCTTAATACTATAACTACCCTAAAAAAACAAGAAGTTACATCGATCAGCAAATATTTGAATACATTTTGGAGAAAAAATATTGATAAGCCGAGACTAAGCTAATAGAAAACGATAAAAAGGTTGACTAAATCCTCCCCTTTTTGTTCGCAAAAAACTTTTTTCTTTGTATCATTTGTACGTCCGATCAAAAGACCTAAATAAACTTGGTAAAATGTAACCGATAAAGTTTTAGCTGCAACATCGCGTGGGCGGAATACTAAAACCTGTCTCGGGACAAATAACACGACATCTGATTAAATACAGTGATTATATCTTATACATATAAACGAAGCTCTCATAGTTCAGAGAGTTAGACAACAAAATGGTAGCAAGTTCAATCCGCAGTCAAAGGAATTTTAATATACCTACTTTTTTAGCTTCACGCTGTATCCCGCTCATAGCAGGGACGGCTAGAGGGAACCTCGGAATCTAGTGTTAAGACGCTCTTGTCCCCATTAAATTTTTCCGCCGAGTTCTGGAGGCATTGCGTTTTGAGTTGCGGAACTCAACGCCGCGCTTTGCCTCGTCACCAGAGTGAGGAAAAGAAAATATTAAATATTTAATTTCCTCCTTTTTTCCGAGTGGGCATCAAACCCACAACCTGTCGCGTTTACGGTCTCACGCTTGTGTCCCCACGCCACAACTGGCCTCCATTTTAATATCTAAAAACCGATAAAGTTTAAATATTATTTTGTACTTATTTACGTTATTAGCAACAGCAAAATAAATTGTAAGCACGTGTATAAATCGACGTAGCTTGATAAGAACGTATGGCATATTGGTCAGTGTTTGGACGACTTTCAAGAGACGCGGATTGAAACTCTGCTACGTTCCAGTCTCTACAAATCTCTGCGCAAATTTAGAATAACAGTTTAAAAATATTAAAAAATATATAATTGATGACGTACAAGTGCGGCTACCAGTAAACATACATTCTCTCATTAAGCTTCACATACTAAAATCTCTTTAGTATGTGAAGTTTAAGTCCTTTCATGTATAAAACAAACGTGAACTAACATCGTGTAGTCAGTCTGTTTACACTGAACTGTAGCATCTGTGTAAATGTTTATATCGAACCTTGTCGCTCGTGCTCGGATAAGCTCTGCTGGAGGCTACAAGTCATGTCACAGGATAAATATATTTAACAACAAAATTTACGAATTATTTACTGTATCTATTGAGACCAGTCGTGGCGCAGTGGCACAAAGTGTGACTGTAAGCTCGAGCAGTTATGGGTACGATCCCCACTCAAGGAAATGAAATATTTATTTAAATTTATATTTCCGTTTCTTCGCTCTGGCAACAAGGCTAAAGGCCGGCATTGAGTTCCGCCAATAAACACGCAATGCCTCGAAAAATTCAGCGGAAAGTGGGGAATAATTCCCTGTCTACCCTGCTATATGTGAGATATAGCGTGAAGCTGATTTGATTTTTTGATTTTAGACGCATTATTTACGCTGTCATAGTGAAGATTGTACGAGTTTCATATCAATAAGCCACATATTTCTAGTAAACTCTAAGATATTAATTTTAAGAACGTTACGAATATGTAAGTTACGAGATGTTACGAATTTGAAAGTTTGTCCAGCTGTCCAAAATAATTTAAGGTAATAATAATCTAAAATTAATATAGGTACCATTCACCGAAGGCATACTTACCTAATATGGAATTTATTAGACTAAAACTATTTATTAGATTCTTGGAAACATTCTTGGAAAGAATCCAGCATTGATCGATACTTATTGATATTTATATGTATGTAGGTATGTACGTATAGTATTTACTTTTATTGTGCCTCACGCTTTTTAGCGCAGTGGGAACCTAATGACACTTCGACACTTCGTTCCCTAACGCCGAGTTTTCGAGACAATACATATTGATTCGCGGAACTTAACGCCACGCTTCGTCTACCAGAGAAGAGATTTGAAATTAAGTACAATCGTGATTACAGCCAGTCAGTATGGCGCTGCGCCACAACAGCCACGAATATTTAATTAATACCCCTAAAACAGAATATCTTGAAAAAAATCGTACAATCGATGCTTCAATCTACTTTCGTAAAAATCCAATATGTCTTTAACTAGTTTTCAAACTAAAACCACGTTCCAAGTCCAGACAAAACTGATCTAATATTAAAAGAGAGCTCACCTAGAGTCCCTCAGTTTGTAAGTGCCACCCTTCGTGTTCAGAATGACCGGCTGGTCGTCCCTCTCGTCGTCGGAGGACGCGTTGTTTACACTGATCATGTCTCGACCCTCCAAGCCGGAGTTCAGTCTGGGCAACGGGAGAGAAAATAAATAGTTAATTTTTTTTATAAAACATAACAGTCGTAAATAAATTGCAGTCTTTATAACTGTGTGCGCGACGTGCGTAGTGTGTAGGACATATTTTTTTCATTTATCTCGCAATGGTAACAAGAAAAACCGTGGCGTTGAGAGAGGTAGAAAGTGGAGAATAAAGTGTTATAATATTCGATCCGTTGACTGAAGCAGTAAAAGCTAAACTAAGCGTAGCGTCCAGCGTAAGTGGACCACCGTCTGCAACACAATGGTTGTGAGTTCGATCCCAGTCGGGGGATGGATATTTAAATTATTTTCATTTTTCCGCTCTGGCAGACGCGTTTCGCTTGCTGAAAATTTGGGCAGCAATTGGGGAACTATTTGCTACGCGGGAGATAGTGTGAAATGTTTTCTTAAGAACTAAAGCAAAGGTGGTATTGACTCTTATGTTATATTCCTATAAAGTTTATTTGTAATTATATATTCTAATATTTATATATTTCAAGGATAACTAGTACTTTACGAGGACTTTCATTTGATACAAAATTATTGACAATCTAAAATAGTAAATAATTTTACAACCTATATTATATTTATTACGTACTTCGATTTGTTTCATACGTTGCTTACGTATGAAACCAATTAAAGTACCTAGAAGATTGAACCCCCACTTACCATCTCATCACTCTAAACCAAACTAGCTATCCATACTCTAAACGCATTAAAAAAAATATCGCAAAATGAATGATCGTTCATTAACTGCACTCATATATCAAACTGGCATCGTACGCTACCGTTACTAAGTAATGAAGCAGAATACGTAATTTATTAGTGCAGTGCTTTAACAAAGTTTTAGTCATTAATAAAACCTACTTGCATAAATCTGCAAAAACGCAACCAAACGTAGTAAGTAGTGGCCACTAGTACTTTAATAGGACAGAGACGCAAACACATTGAACGTTTGCCAACACTAAGTAGAGTGCAGCCAAAAATCCATTAACAATTCTTTTTCATGTTTTAAAGTAAGTTTTTATAAGTATTGAGCATTAAAAAGGTTTTAAGTTGGGATTGTCAAAGGATTAGGTGGTTTTAAATATATTTTTAGATGAATATTCAAAATACGCAAGTTGTAGGTGGTCTGTTCGTTGAAATATATTATTCAGCTTCACGTTGTATCACGCACAGCGGCCACCTAGTGTTAAGCCATTCCGCTCCCCACTTTCCACCCAACTATATTTATATTTTATTGTTCCCTTTAGACTAGTTAGATAAAACCAATATTGACGCCATTGTGCCGAAGTAGAACAGCGTTCGAATGTAAACGCGATGTGTGTGAATTCGATTTTCACTCGAAGATATGAATTATTTTGTATAAGTTTTTATTTGACTTGCCGTCTTAGTGTATTTCACATACACATACATCTCACATACACCTTGAAATCTCAATTATATTCGCTTCCCAGTGTCCGATTGACCCGAAAATTGAATTACGACTTCGATTCTAATGACAATGAAATTACATATAAACAATATCGTTCAAATGGCCGCCGTAACAAAATGGCGGATTACAAATGTATGCACAACCCAGTTAATATGGGTAACAAATACGTTTCTAAAATACAATTCAATTCCAAATTCCATGAGAAAAAATCTAGAAAGCTGTATATAAAAAAGGATTTTTTTTTATTATTATTGAGAGCGAGGAAATAATAATATTTCTTCACTCTGATACACAAAGTTAGGCGTTAAGTTTAGTTTAGATGGAAAAGCGAGAAAAGGGTGTCTCAACACTAGGTTTCCGCTGCATACAATGCATACGGGATACAGCGTGAAGCTGATTTTTTTTTATTTATCAATTGTTGCATCAAATTTGCTTACATAAAAAAATCCAAGCACTTTCAAACCGTCGGCAATTTCATACCGTAGGCGTCGTTAAAGCTACGAAGTCTACACGAAACTTTTTACTCGCTTAACTACAAGCCCGACAGTATCAGTTTTATAAGTCGAAAACTTCGTCTATCATATAAAAAAAATATCCAATTATCACAAAAACCTACATTAGGTAACATCTGATTCAGAAATAATTTTCAACCTCCATTCCACAGCCACAAACATACTATCAATCAACCTACAAATAACAGGGCAACATTCCTACGTACATACATTCTGCATCTCACATCCTGATTAAAGGGCCCCCTCGCCCACCGGCTGCGTTGTGGTTAGTTGGAAATCAGAAAGTTGGTGGCAAGTAGGTCGTTACGTGCCACCAACACGCCCCGCCGCCGGTTATGTATCGACACGCGAAACGGTGATTACACTCATTTTCAGCTACGGCTTGTAATGATAATGGATCGATAGTGAAACGATCGTAGTTTTAGAAATTTCGGCATTTACTAAATTCTGGTGTTATGTAAGTTGCATCTAATCAATAGTATTCTATTGAATTCTATTAAGGTAAGAGATACTTTTTCTAAAAATACAAATAAATTTTCTAAAAATAACATTTAAATTAATTTTGTGTCGTAAGACTTTGGACACCACCATTTTCATATCTACACATGCGTGACTCGTCAAATTATTAGGAGATTTACAATTTCTTATTTAAATAAATAATAATAATACTTATACGTAATAAAAAAAATTAAAATAAATGTATAATTTTGCAGGAGTTACAACGCGTTAAAAACCAAAAGTAAAAGCGCGGCGCTAAGGTCCAATTCACGCAATGCCTCAAGAATACGGAGGACGGAAGTGTCTTAATGGAGAACGGAGTGTCTTAACACAAGCTTCCCTCTACCTTCCTTGTTATATGCGGGATACAGCGTGGAACTAAAGGAACAAAAATTACGATTTATCTAAATCTAGCTCTAACCTCAAATATGTAAAATTTTAATTGCAATTTAAAATTAACTTTTAACTATTAACAACAGATCATTTCTTTGTGCAGCAATCACAATCAACAATTACTCAATTGTTAACTGTAGTGTGACAATTAACATGGTAGACGGGTGGAACTTGAGAACCTAGTGTTCAGACACTCTGTTCTCATGAAGACATTACTGTTTTCCACTTTCCGCCGAATTCTGGAGGCATTGCGTGTTGAATGGCGCAACACAACAACATTTAATAGTTAATTGCAATTAAAATCTAACCTGTCGTGCTGGTGCTGCATTTTGGGCCTGCACTTGGGGAACAGGCGGGTGATGCGCTCGCCGGTGTCGGAGCCGGGCGTGGAGTCGCCCGCGGCGTCCCTGAGCGCGCACGAGCTCATGTCGCCGGCGCCGCCGTCACGCCGTCGCCGCCTCTACCGGCAACGCCACTCGTTTAGCGATCATTGACATATTACGGACTACACACAAAACGGCGATAGCGATGACCTAACTACAAAAAATAGTACGGACTATATTTTGTTAAATTATTTTGCTATATGTACATTATAATATATCATTACGGGTTGTCAAAGCGCGGCGTCGAGTTCCGCCAATAAACTCGCAATCCTTCAAGAATTCGGCGGAAAGTGGCGAACAGAAATTTTTGAATGGGGAACGAAGTATCTTTGCAGTAGGTTCCCGATTCCCAGGCTCTCTCCTATCCTACCATGCTATGTATGGAATACAGCGTCATGCTGAATAAAAAAAAGTTACACTTTGTCCCGCCACAAATGCAATAAAACCGCATACGAAAATATATTAGCCACCAAAAGCCATACATATTTATAATTCGACAATATCTATGCAATAAATCCACTGGCAACTAAAGTGCACCTGTCAGCGTTACCACAGAGACGGCCAGCTGTCGAACATGGGCACTGGGCAGTACCGAGTGAGGCGGACGGACACCGCCCGAGGTTGTAATAACATCACCTGACTCACATATATATATGTTATTCATTTATAGAGAATAATATATTATTTTTATAGTCTTTTATGGGTATGGGATTTTAACCTGGTGCATCTTTTATTATTTCACTAGTAAGGCCTTGTGGTCGTGTCGTAGGGGCACAAGCGTGCGACTGTAAATACGACTGGTCCTCGGTTCGATTCCGTCACACGCTATGCTTTCAAAATTCGGCGGGAAATGGAGAACAAAAGTGTTTTAATGGAAATAGAGTGTCTTATGACCAGTTGGTATCCTTCTATTAAAGAAAATTGTATTAAAAACGTTAAAAATATATATTTTATCAAGTGTTATTCGTGCACATCTGTGGTTATTTGTAAACACGTCTCTACAGAGATACTAAAAACAAAAATAAGTTGTAACAAGCGCTATAGGCTGGGGAGTTTGGTCGGTTACCAGGAGGCGCGGGGTAGAATCCCGACCGTTCACATGTAGGGATGGTACCCACAACCGTCACGTTTACAATCAAACTACGTCGCTGCTCCACGACGCCCTTATTAGTATTACATACAAAAGCTTCATAATTCACAAATAATAATAATCACATTCAAGCAAAATAAACGTATTATTAAGTTAAAATATTTAACGCATATTATGTTTGTATGAAATCCGTATTGGGGCATGCCGCACGTCACACGGGTCGTGCTGCCAAAAACAAAATCGATTCTACATTAGCATTGTGGCTACTGTGTTATGCTAAATATATGTATATTATACAGACTATGTAAAGAAAAAAATAATAATTTTGTATAAGCTTATATAATATTAAGCCGTCAGCCGTTAGTGGTTGAATATAATTTTTGTGAGTTCGTTTCCCACTCGTGGGCATGATTTTATTAACTTTATTTTCATTTTCTTGCTCTGGTAGACAAAGCGCGGCGTTAAGTGGTGGAAACCACTCAACACGAAATGTCTCAGAAATAAGAAGGAAATGGGGAACCTGAGGTTTTCTTGAAGTGGTTTTGTTTTGTCATCAGCTATGGTTCTCTCATGAAAAAAAACGGGCTATTTTTTCAAGAGTAAATCATAGCTGAGAAATTTAAGGACTTTCTTTATATTCTAAGGCAATTACTATTTTGATGACTCGATCACACAGTGCAATAGAATTACACGCTTACAGCAGATCATTGTAGGGGGATATTGTAATTGCAGGATTTTTGAAAAAATTGTGGTTTCTTTCTTGATACCTTCATATGAAAATATTAATAATAAATACATTTGTACAAAAAAGAACACCAAGCGACAAAGTAAAGTAAACGTGAAAGTATAAAAAAATAAAGCTTTTAAAGCTTTTTTTAGGGAAAAAAAAAACTGCAACTTTATACAAAACTCGAAGCGACAGAGCGCGGGGCACACCGCATGGCACGAGCGCTGACGTTGCCAAGCCCGCTGGTAGCTATACGATCAATAATATTGTGAATCGAAACGATCAACTTACTTACTTCTATAAGCTATTAACACTTTAATTACGTGTATACGATTCGGTCTACAAGTTTAAATTTAGCTTTCTATGTTCGTTTTAAAAATCGCGTTTGTTGTTGTTGTTAATTAATGTATTTGTTGTATGTTTAGTTTTATAGTGGAAGCCTATAATTAAGATATACCCGAACTTATATGCAAAATTTCAAAGGTCTACTGCTTGTAGTTTCATCTGTGCCTTGTCTGTCTGCTTTCACTCAGTAAAAGAAACAGAACAGTTTTATATACGAGAGATTAATGTACATATGTAGGCATACTTATAATACTAATAACTGGAATATCTATTATAATACAAATATTAGATATTGAATTTCAGAGGACTTGAGTTTGGAAATCGATAATATTGTTTAAAGTTACTTCCCTCACTAACGATATAAACATATAAATTTTAGAACATACAATCCAATTCTAATAATAAGAACCAAATATAACTTCTAAGCCACTCGTTCTTATAAAGTTACGGCCAAATTCTTATACGATTCTAATAACCTATTTATGTTGTTAGCATCCATGTGTAAATCGGTTTATTCGTATTGTCGTTGAGGCCGTCGTGGCCAGTGGCACATCGTCTGACTGTCTAAGCGTTCATTTTGCCTCTCTCATAACAAGACAAAGGGCGGCATTGCACCTGAATGGTAACTTTATCTCGAAAATGAGGCAGAAAGAAGAGAAAGGAAAAAAAAACTTAAACATATTTGAAAATTTAAAAAGATAATTCAAAATCAAACAAATTACATCACAAAATAACACAAAACTGAATAAAACACACAGAACCAAAAAAATCGACTTAAAATAAGCCAACTGAAGTTGGCCGGGCGTAAACCTAGAATTATATTTATATATAGAACGGTTTTATTGCCTCCGCCTAACCCTGGCTCTTTGTCGCCAATTTGTTCTTTTAAATACTCCGGGGAAATGTTCTCTTTTACTGCTTGCTAATTTCGCCCTATACGTTGGTTTTTATGACAGTACGTTATCAGAATTCTTCGAGCACTGGCAAGTACGTGAAATGTTCTATAAAATATTTAATATTAGTCCTATTTTTAGAGTTACCTAAGTTATTTTTTTATATTTTCTTGCAAAAAAAATATTATGTATACAAATATTATAATATTCCATATAAAGTTTTAACATTTATATCGAAGAAACTAGATAAACTAAAATAACATATTCTATGTCATCTAGACATAGCAAGTAAACAAATCATCAATACTCTTTTTATTTAGTTAAAATTGTCAAAAATTGAAAATTATTTTTAAATTATTTTATAAAAAATAATTTTTAATTAAAAAAAATACAAAAGGCGATCTTCCTTTCCTATCCTAGTTACAATATGCAACTTCTTTTTTCAACATTTGCTGTATCAATTATATCATAAATAGTATAATGATTGCCCATTATTAAAGGCACATCTGCAATGGGACCAAGTTATTATTCACAGATAATAGCTATAATAATAAAAAAAACCTATTTTCCTTTATTATATAATAAAAAATATAATCAATGTTATTTCTACTTTCCTTTTTATAATGTTTCTGTAATATAATAAGTTTTTACAAGTGCGTGCCGTTGTGGCGTAATGAGGAAAGGTCTTAAATATAGTCAAACGTTTATATGTTATGTTACGTAGGGGATTCGATCCCTAATCGATGAAATGAATACATTATCTTATTTTTAGAGTTTCGCGCCCAAAGGGTAAAACGGAACCATATATCTAAGTCTCCGCTGTACTAATAACAATAGGTTCCTTCTGTCTACCCTTAACCTATAATATTCGATCGATCTATCAGTAGTTATATATAAAGTATAATTTATCTCTAATATAATGTGAATCCACAATCATCTAACACACAGTACGACCCGTTACAACTGAGCATGACGGTCTTTTCCACTTTACGGTTACTAATAGCACCAATTCAGTAGTTATAGAACAATTTTCATCCTATCCATTCCATTCCCAAGAGAGTCTACCTGTTTATTATTCATGATCTCGAGTAATTGCTGTTTGTCAGTGAATCTTAAGTTGCTTTGGCAAGCTATGTTTACTCAACTTATTACCCTGCTGAGAATACTGGGTGCATCACTGTATGTACCTCTATATGTGGGTAAACAATTATAGGGTTTATTTTCCTTTGTACGACAAATGTTGTTAATAAAGCATATAGATCTTCCCAATGATATACGCTATTTCCTATGACTTAAGGTTTCTTGGATTTGAGCCTCCGAAAATTTAAAAGGCTTGAAGTACAAAATTATGAATTAAATTATATAAAAATATAGAAAGTAAAGAAAGTAATTATAAAAATATAACAAATATTCTTGAGGTGCAGGGGCAGAAGCCTGTAAGCGTGATAGGTTGTAGGTTGATTACCACTTGATGAAATCAAATACTTAATATTTTAATTTCTTCGCTCTGGTGTCAAGGCCAAGTGCGACATTGAGTTCCGCCTCTCAACACCCATTGCCTCCAGAATTCGGCGAAAAATAGGATACACTAATGTCTTAATGGGAACGGAATATCTTAGCACTAAGTTCTTACGTTCCCTCTGCATATTCTTCCATGTGCGAGATACAGTGTGAAGCTAAAAAAAGTGTTCTTAGTGAAGTGAAGGCAAAAAACTATTCTTAGAACGAAAGCTTCAGCTTCTCTACATGAAAGTGAATCTTTTCATAGAGATGGATCAAAGTAGTTTTAAAATTGCCCACCTATAAATATGCAGTTACATATAGTCGTAGCATGTTTAAGTTAATGGAATTGCAAATCATTCAAGGGTTTCACGAAACTGTCCCAGCTTGGTGAAACGTCATCAGGACATGCAAATATGACCGAACGGTGTGTCGTATGCCCGCAATGCCCACTGTGTTCTTAGGTTGTTACTGACTAGTATGTAGAAATTGTGTAGATTTCGAGAGTAGGAACCGATAATATTTTATTACTTTTTTTTTAAATTGGCTACTTTTGTGTTCAATTTCATTAAAGCTATTTTTTGTGACATACGATTAAAGCAATAACTGAAATAAAAACAATAAAAAGAACATAATAGTAAAAAAATTCTGAGTATGTCATATCCACATTGTAGATTTACTAATTTTCACCTTAAGCTCGCCGGATTAATGTACAAAGAGCTTTCGGTTTTTTAATTATTTATTGATTAATACTTTATTACACCAACATTATTAACACAAAAAAAAATAAAGAAAAAATAATTTTGGTGTAAGAGCGGCCTTATCTTCCAGTCAATTTAATTAAAAAAAAAATAAAATAATTTGATTTTTTAAAATACTAGTTATTTCCCGCAATTGTCCCGCAAATACAATTTAGGTTGGTAAAACGTATAAACTCCTTTTTTATCGTAGGAATTTCAAGAATTTCTCTTTTAGTACACTACACTTCTAAATCCAGTATTTTGGTGTGTGCGTTGTCTGAAAGTCCTGAGGACAAAAACGTAATACTTTTGTTTGTAAACGTATAATACAAAAAATAAAACAAAGTGGAAACACGCGTCTCATGGAAACCGTCTAAGCGCGTTGACCACTAAGCCATACCTTCTCATCAAGCTAGGTAGAAATTCTTATACACTTGTTACAACTTAGTAGTGAGATTCTATGTAGGGACAAAAAGAGTATTCGAGTATTTTTAACATCCCTTTTCCATCCAAACCAAAATTCTAAAATCTATACTAACAAAGTCACGAACAGGAGCTAGCAGAATAATAGGTTCTTGTCTAGACTGAAACAGTTTAATATAACGTTTCCATATAACGCGGAATAACTTAGAACAGAACAGGGCAACTTTAAAGTAAAAATTGCTAAAACTCACCGACAGACCGACACGGAAGAGTAAAATTGAGAGAGTAGTCGTCGCGAAATAAATTTTAAGGGGTTGACTGAGCATTATGAAGTTCTAGGTAAATGAAATTGAGAGTTAAAATGAATGGAATATGATCTAATTTCGCTTGGTGAACGATAATTGCTGAGTGACCGGGGTGGTATCTTGACAGACCTAACACTTTGCCAATTAGTGCGTCTCCGGCGGGGTCGGAGTTCGAGCGACGGACTTTATAACGCTTTTATGCTACTCACCTGTTTTGTATTTCCTTCATTTCTTTATATAAAATGAAATAGTTTTATTTAGTATTCATTTTTATATAAAATATTTTCATCTAGTACAGACATGTCTTTTAATCATCGTACATAAATGTTATGTTAATTAATCTCGTATGTTAATTAAATAAAACGGTACAAAAATGTGTCATAAAAATGTTTTTTTTTTTTAGAAAAACGTATTTTATGGCAATGAAAAAATAGTAATAAAAACAAATGATGATTGAATGATGAATGATTTTTTTGTCAGTCTGTTTGTACACGCACATTTTCGGAGCTGCTGGACGCACATATTACACAATCACATATATATGCTGACACACACACCTAATATGCTACATATGTAACAACACCTTTCCACACACATAAAATAGATATCTTCACATAAGAGTCTTTTTTTCTAATCATTAAAAAAATATTATAAACAAATTAATTAATGACTAATTAATTGAAATTAATTAATTAATGACAACATTCTTAATTACATACAAAAAAAATCAAAAAATTACACAACACATATGATTACGCATATTTATATACATACCAAGAGACAAATACAAAATTACAACACATATATTATGACCAGGGTATATAAACATAACTAACTCAAAGAAAGAAGTAGTTACAGTGAAAGTTTAAAGGACACTTTTGACTTATTAAACACGGCAAGTAAAGCCTTATCAAGTATATAACTAATATACAGTATACAATAAGTTAATATATAATTTTGCTTATATATTATATGTGGATTCGATAAATAAATTGATACCCATTAACCCATCAAGCATGGTTCGAATTTTTTGAGATATTAGCCATTTATTTTTTTACTTATTCCCAATTTAATAAATTTGTATTTTTAAATGTCATTAAAAATATTAGTATTTTATTTAATAGTATAATAAGTGAGGCGGTCGTGGCGCAGTGGCACAAAATGTGACNGACTGACGACCGATGGGGAAGAAAGGTCCTCGAATGGCGACCACGTCTCGGCAAAAGGAGTACAGGCCGCCCTCCAGCCAGGTGGACCGACGACTTAAAAAAGACAGCGGGAATCCGCTGGATTCAGAGGGCGCAGGACCGGGCGGAGTGGCGAGCATTAGGGGAGGCCTATGTCCAGCAGTGGACTTCGAAAGGCTGATGGATGGATGTTTCCATTTCTACGCTCTGGTGTGTGGTTCCGCCACTCAGTACGCAATACCTCCAGAATTCGGCGGAAAATGGAGAACGAAGTGTCTTAACACTAGGTTCCCTTTGCCTAGCGTGAAACTGATTTTTATAAGTAATTTAAAATTTTCGCGACATTTTTCCTTTTAACAGGACTTGTGTTTCGTTTATTAATTCACGTAATCTATCGCACCGCTAGATTACATTGGAAAATTATTTCCCTGGAGACGTTTCGCTTTGAAAATTTGAGGAAAATTGCGACTTCAATACGACGACGACGTTTATACATCGACCATTAAAGTATTAACTTATATAAATTTTATAAAATTACTTATTAATTTCGAGTTTCTTTATATTAATTGGTTTTTGCTTACGCACCGTCGCGTCGCACTGACAGATATTTTCTTTTAGGTTTATATAATTATTATTTATGAAGGCAGTCCAGTACAAAAACGAAACCTGTAATCTCCACAGGCAGGGTAAGCTTCAGATCTTTTCGGATAGTGGGGTAAACAAAGTAAAGCGTCCGTTAAGACAACCTCCTTGCACTAAGTCGCAACTCAACACCGCACACTGTAAAACCGCTAAAAAGTGAAAATAAGGGAAACTATTCACTAATGATCCCGCTTTTCTTCACACGGTAAGGTGACTTCGGAGCTTATACGATACCAGATCAGAGTAACGAAAATAAGCGTAACATAAACGGTATAATAACAAAAATATTTAACTTTTGTACTAAATAGAGTAAAGTGTTTCAGTAATTTCCTTCCACTCTACGCCGCCGTTAATAGCACTTAATTAGTACTAAGACGAAATATATTACTTTTTGTAACCAGAAAAACGCGGAATTTGTAACAGTTATAAAGTGATATATTTTGAGGATACGTTTAGAATACGAAATTATGACTTGTGAAGTACCCTATGTACGTGCGACTGGAATTCACGTCACGAGTCCTTCCGCTCCTTGTTTAAATTGCAGGCACTTTCGTTTAATTTAAGAGATAAGAATAATATAAATGTCTATAATACTTTGAAAGTCCATGAAAAAATTATTTTAAATTTTGTGAAATTTTTCAAATATTTTTTCTTGTTGATAGGGTAGACAGAGAGGTACCTAGTGCTAAGATACGCCATTCCCCACAATCCGCTTGAGATATTGCGTATCATATGGCGGCTGAAATCTACCGCACTTTGTGAAGCACCCATGAGGGAAGAGACAATAATTTCTGCTAGTGAAGATCAAATCCACAACCATCGCGTGACTGTCTGACGCTGTCTCACTACTCCACAATGACCTTTTTTGATGTTATAACGTTTTACAAATTGATAAGCGCTGGCTGCGCGCACGAAAAAAATAATGTCACATTGTCACATTCCGCTTTAGACTAACGCGCAAGTGAGAGTGCGAAACAAGTGCTAGAAATAATTCTGGGAGCATGGTGTGTAGAGTGGTGGGACTGAACGCCGCGCTTCGCCTCGTTACCTGAGCAAGAAAATGAAAATATAAAATATTTCATTTCTTCGAGTGGGAATTCCTTAAAATTAATTTTGTAAACATTATTACAAAATAAATAGCTAAAATGGTGCGACTAATTATTACTTTATTTAAAAAAAAATGTGTAAAATCTGCCAAAATTACTATACAAACCTTCATAAAAAAGGATACTCTTTAAAATTTGTAAAGTGAAATTATTTTTCTTTTCTAAATGTGGAATAATACTCTTCATTTAATTATATAGAAGCAAAGTTGTTTCGAAAAGTAATATTTGATACCTATACCCTACCCAATCGATTGCTACTGTCTGCGTCTTTTATTAGTAAAGGTTACGTGTCCACGATTTCAACCTTTTAAGCCCTTAAATGACGTTCAATTTAGAGCACGACATTTTGTTATAACCTTAAATATCTAAAATAAAACGAAATAATATTTTCTCAAATTTTACGAAAAGGTTTTAGGAAAGATTCTTAGGTACGACGACCTAAGAATTTTGGCTGAAGGTCGTGACTTCGAATCCTACTCGGGGTGATTAATTACTTTTCCTTTCCTCGCTCTGGTCTTTAGACAAAGCTTTCCTCCACTCAACATGAGGTTTCTCGAAAAGTTACAACGTTGAAGGAATTTATTTATCAATTAATTAGAAGCATTGTAGCGCTGGTGGAGTGTCTGAATACAGATAGTTCTTGAAGATATACATATAATATTAAGTGATTGTGATAACTATTTGCAGTTGGGGGAAAAGTGTAAAGTTGTGAAAATATACGCTTTTCTTTAATAAAGATAATCTTTTGATTTGATCAGTTTGTTTAAAAGTACAACTTACACAGACTGCTTGTAATGCGAAGGATGGAAACAAAGAAACATTTCACCATTCTACATTTTTACCTATCATACGGTCACGTTCGAAGTTCTACATACATATATATCTACAAATAGAAGTCTAAAAGTCCAAGATTAAATCAACATTTTTATACAGGTTTAAAAAAAAATTCAGACACTTCACAAAATAAATTTTGAAATAATTTTGTAATGCCAAATCGATTGTTAGCAATAAATCAACATTAAATTTTTATATTCAAAATGTTTCCCTTACTAAAATAAATATTCATGCCATTAGATGTTAAGCCTCGTTGATTATTATTAAAAATATCAGCATTGTTAGATTCAAAGCAAATCGGATGTCGCCCCCAACCTAAGTGGTCCTGCAGCTGAAGGACTTCTCAATATTGACTCCAAATTTTGAATAAAAAAGCCTATTAATGAATTATCCCAATCTCATCAAAAAATCTCTTCTTTCTTTATTAGTACTTATAATTTTATAATAAATAATTTTACTAAACATTTTATATGAATACCTATACAACGTATGTATGTTCAGTAGAGATGGAAGAGATGGATGCGGAAAGGTGTATTGCTCCCGGTAACAAGGTTAACGGAGCCTTAGCTGCATTGATAAGACGGCGAAACGTCAGCACAGCTGCGCGTTTGGCCGTACACAATGCAGTGTTGGTATCGACGCTGTTATACGGCAGCGAATGGTATTACAGAAGAAGAATGAAAGAAAGATGAATGCCGTGGAGATGCGATTTCTTCGTAGGATATGCGGAGTCAGCTTAGCTGATCGAATTCGCAATAAAGAGATACACAGAATGGCAGGTACTAGCGAGGATGTCACAGTGAGAATGAAGAAGAACGTGCTCAGCTGGTTTGGGCACGTTGAACGAACGAATGACGAAAGAATTGCAAAAAAGATTTATGATGGAAAAGTGAATGGTAAGAGAGGTAAGGGGAGACCTCGGTCGACCATCGAAGACACACTATCAAAGATACTGGAGGAAGGTCACGTAAAAAGTATGAGGACACCCGGAGGGTATGTATGAAGAGGTTGATGACAGTGGACGAGGTGAGGTGAGGTATATAGAGACACTGCGTTCTCTCTGACTATCCCGCTAGGGATAAAGCGTGAAACTAAGTTAAGTTACCTATACAACTACTTCGCCTACACTCCCCAACCTCCCTGCTTACGCACTTCCCCACTCCATTCTCAGGTAATAAATAAATAATATAGATATTATGATATTTTGCTATCATTTATTGTTGTTTAGACACGTAATATTATAAAATATTTATGAAATGTAATTGTAAAATACCCTGAAGCTTTAGATTCATATTTTTATAAAAAACATGAAGTCAAAATAGCAAATATAAACGCATTAAGAAACACCAAAACGCGCCAAATTTCACATCTTAGATATCGAACTTTGTCGCCGCCAATGATTAATGAGGGGGGACTCTTAGCCGAGCGGATTTCAGATACCCTATCGTTGAGAGACACTCGAGAAGCGTTGATAATAATTTAATTTGTAGATTTTGCTTACCTTTTAATTGTATTTTAACATTTGTTAAAATAATTTCATAATATAATTTCACACACAAAATTATTTTGTAAACCCTTTCTCGTTGAAATGGATTTATGAATAGCGAAACGTAAATTATGTAAATGAAATGTTATTTACAACGTTTATATCTAAAATCTACACTAATGTGAAAATTATATTAAAATATTAAATATTTCATTTCCTCGAGTGACAATCGAACCCACAACCTGTCATCGTGTGTCGTTAACATATGCACGCTACCTGCAGACACACACATCAGAGTTATTTCGGTCACTTAGAAAGGGGTCATGTATCAGACTCTTAGTTAATGCCATTTGACTATACAAGCGAAGCCGTAGGTTAAAGTTAGTTATAATGGAATCATTTTATATCAACGACCTGCCCGGTTGTGAGAGTACTTCACTTTGCATAACAATAAAATTCATAGCATAATTTTGACCTAAACTGTTAAACAGGTCAATAGTTGATTGCTTCATTGTAAATTTAAATTGAATTAGTTAATTATAGCTACATAAGAGATGTTTAAACTAGTTATAATATATTTTTAAACATTTTTAAAGTGTTATTCCACACTTAGGAAAAAAAATACCGACCAGGTCGGTTTCCAGGAGGCGCGGGTTCGAGTCCCGCTGCGTTCAAATTTCTATACGTTTTCTTAATAAGTAGTTATAATATATCTGAACTGATAGGGATTTTTTTAGAAAAGTTATTTATTATTAAAACCAACGCGACGGTTGTGGGTTTGATTCCCACTAAGGGGAATGAATTGTTTTCATCTCCCTCTGTTCAAAATAAAGCACGGAGCTGATTGAATAAGCAACGAATATCCTTAAAATAAGGTGGGGCATGGGGATTATCTACCCTGTTATATGGGAGATATAGTGAGAAGCTAAAAAAATTGCCATCTCTTGTACATGCGTAGCAATCTCAAGACAGAGACGTAACAAGAAAAACAACAATGCAACATCCAATATCATAGTAGTATGTAACCGGAACGCAACCGTCACCAAAATAAAAGACTCCGACCACCAACAGCTATAAAAGATAACAATATGAAAGACCGGAATAAATAATCGTAAGCTTAAATGGAAAATAACATCACAATTTCCGATTTGGCACTATTTGAACTACCACATAGTTTGCAATATATCAAAATAGCATTACAGAACTAGAAAAATATAATATTGAGTTAGAAGAAGACATTATAATAAAGTTTTAAAATAAAGATAATAAGCTCTATATATTAAATCATAAATCCTATTATATAAAAAAATATGAACTCCTTGCCTTTAGCTTATTATCATTTATTTTGTTATAATACTTCTCCTGAATTTACTTTAGTTGGTACTAACTAAAAGGATAGGGACCCTTTTTTGCTGTTTTACCAGCAGAATAAGAAATATAACAAAAACAATATTCGGTAAGCAAATTAATAAAGATGAATCAAAAAATGTTTAGAATAAAAAGAGGGAAAGTTGTAGTTCTGAAACTTTGCCGAGAATCAGTTAATTTTTTGTATTGCAAATGTTTTTAATTGTAAAGTTGGAGATCTTGAATGCTACGTCTTGTTTTATGCTTTCGCTTAGCATTTCGGGGGGACAGTTTTCTCAACCGCTGTCGTGTGCCTGTACTGGGACCATATACTTATTGAACTGTAGAACGCACATAAAAACCATTCTCATAATGAATATGTTTGTTCATTTATACATTAAATAATTCATAAATCAAATACTTGATATATTTTCGTAGAAAGATTATTTATTAACATAGCACAAAATTACTTGTTTATATTATATATTTTTTTGCATTGAATAGTCAACTATTCACATAATAGATAATAACTAAAGTAGTCTTTGACGCGTACAATACGCGTTTCTATAGCAGCGACAACGCACGGCCGAAATAACGCAGCGTAGGACAATGGAATTTTGTAAGTGGACACTGAAATTTCATATGTGGATACTGAAATTTTGTATGGAGACACTGAAATTTCATATGTGGATACTGAAATTTTATAAGTGGACACTGGATTTTTATATATGGATACTGAAATTTTGTAGAATGGGAAATGGGAGCATTGAAAGAATTTTTCAATTAAATGAGATTTTACGTTATATAGTTCACGCAAACGAAGTTGTGGTCTACAATTGTAACTCGTTTTCGTAATAAAAAGTAGTTTTGTGTAGCAATAACATTTTCCACGAAACAATTGTTATAATAGTTTTAATACACCTAGTACATTTTCATGGAACATTACCGGGTCACAGATGTAAAATTACATGCAAATTAAAAACCTCCTCAGATTGTAAGCACGGACATTTTAAATTATAAAACCTGCTGGCGACAGTATGCAAATTTCTTAATTACTATTTTCAAGTCAAGATAGCTATTACTACAATTTTATAAAAGATTTCACTTGTTATGACTTAACTTTTGTTTTATAAATTAACTTAAACATTTTAAGTGAAATTAAATGAAGGATTTTTTTTATTTATTTGATATTTGCGAGTTTTTCATTTTAAATCATAACACTTTTGTAAGTCATTAGTGCTCAACTGTCACGTTCGGAACGCCATTAACAAAGAAACGGAATAGTAAGTGATAATATTTAAAATATTTAAAAATAAATAACATAAGAAATATCATATGTATTATCTTTTTACCATTTAAATGTATTTTTGAGGAAAGTAATTATAAATGCATCTATCAGTTTTCTAGATACGAAGAAGATTGTTTTATAATAGTTGGCCAGAAAGTGGGGAACGGAGTGTCTTAACACAAGGTTCCCTCTGCCTACCCTGCTGTGTGCGGCATACAGCTTGAAGCTGATTTATTTTATTTTTTTATATTATATCATGCATACAGATGCTGTAATATATCATTATACTAACCTTTTTTTAACATTCTTTCTGCTTTACACCTGTAACAAAAACGACATAACATTAATTTCAATGATATTATATTTGAACACATTTTCCGCGTAAAAAACATTTACAGCTATACTTTATTATAAGTATAAGTGTTGTCGCAAATCTTTTCTTCAAATTAAAACCATTTAAATTAAGATCGTCATTTTCGCGCCAAAATTAGTTAAAATTAGCCAAATAGTTGTAACGAGGCGATGACACAGTTCCGAAACAGTGCATTTACGTTGGAAAGCTCAGAAAGTCGCTCCATTTCAAAGTACAATAGACGACGGAAGACAAAAGGCTTTTCATTTTCAAAACGGCCCGTACATTATACAAAATTATGTATGTCATTGGCCTAATTTTCTAATGCAATATTTAAGCGAAGACAACGCTGTATTGTGATGCAAATGTTGTTAAAAGCTACCAATTATTTGTTTATGTACAGTTTAATATGATGTAAGAGCCTTACTTGGTTCCTATATCATTAATCATAACTATTTTTTTGAAGCCAGTCGTGGCGTAGGGGAGTAAAGTGTGATTACGACGTGACTTGTTGTGGGGATCAAATCCACAACCAGTCGGTTTACAGTCGCAGTTGTGCGCAGTTATTTTCTTCAATATTAAAAAAACATAATTTAAGTTTGCTTATTACTTTGTGTTAATTTTAATCGTTTTAAATATTAAGAATTTCCTTTAGTTACTTTATTTATTTTGTTTGTTCATTTCAATTACTCAGATATAATATTTTTTTCTAACATTAAGAATTTTATTTTTCTTACTTATTTATGTGTGTCTACTTATTATCCTTTTTCGGCTTATTTTGATTATTTAGGCATATACTTTCTTACTAAACCTATTGAAAACTGAAAATAATTTGTTAAGCATATTTAATAAATATTCGTATAGTTTAAGCGGACTTAGCCACGCGGGTTCGCTAGTATTAAATATAAAATCCAAATTAAAAGGACTAAATACTATATTTTTATTTTGCGAGATTATACATCACCATCCCTAAGGTTCGCAGTGTTTATATGAAGGACCTGGAAAATTGTTTAATCGTAATATTTTGATAAAGCACGGCATTGAGCGCCACGTCTCATTACACAATATCTTTAAAAAAAAAAAGGAGAACGTAGGGAACTCTCGAAGGTAAATAAATATCCTTCTACATTTAAGACATGAATATAATAGAGCACACGGGCATAACCAGGTTGTTTGCATAGTGTAGCTAAGACGTGGTGTTCAAAAGAATTTGTTAGGATCGTGGAAATGACCTCGACTCTACTGAGAACCGTAGAGGAATTGTCGTAGCAAGCAAGCCTTTGCCCCAAATACCAGTAAGCTTCAATAAATTTAATTAAAATAATAAATTAATAATGTCAAATATAAAGGCTGATTGTGGCTCACCGCAGGGGCACAAGTGTACGACTGTAAATGTGACAGGGTACATGGGTTGTAGGTTCGATTCCCACTCAAGCAAATTAAATATTTTTAAGGAACTGAGTGTCTTACACTAGGTTCCCACTGCTTACTATGCTGTATGCGGGATACAACGTATAATATTTTTTTAAATAAAGCTAACAATTACTATATTAAATAATGATATAAAGTTTAAAATTATGTCGTTTTAGATAGTGGTGTTAGCGTTATAGATAGATAATTAAGGCACATATTTGCAACAGTGATGTACAGTACAAATTCAGATTGCGTCTTCTGCAATGTGCAAATACGTAATTATTCAACCAAAAGGCCGATTGAAAATAAAAAACCAGAAGAGTCAAACAAAGACATATCATTTCTCTTCAGTTTTCTAATCTCAAGTTAAAGTTTAATAAGATTTTTGTTGAATTTTTCTTTTTATTAAAATTATGTATTTGTTTAATCGTTCCACTTCACTT
This sequence comes from Heliconius hermathena, assembly GCA_013403705.1. Classification (NCBI taxonomy): domain Eukaryota; kingdom Metazoa; phylum Arthropoda; class Insecta; order Lepidoptera; family Nymphalidae; genus Heliconius; species Heliconius hermathena. The sequence continues at coordinate 242,821 of JAAIXJ010001733.1, read as the reverse complement.
CACTTCGTCACTTCACTACCTCTCACTGTCTCAAAACTCGTCTCAAAACTCGTAATACGGAAGTTGACTCCCATCCCTACCAAAACGACATTTTGTGACAGGACTTAGTGTTTATTTAATATTTCCTCCATTTTCACAATCAAGAGTGCCGAGCGGCTTGTCTATCCCATATTAGAACATACATTTCATTAACATAACATTTTTAATCGGTTAAGTCTCTCTAACCCAAAATTTTAAAAAGAGTTGACTATCTAAAAATATCTTTAAGCACTTTAAGCTTAAAGCTGCTGCGACAAGCGCTCGAGCACACTCTCCTATAAGAGTTTTACGTAATGCAGTCACCGTAGTGAATGAAATTCACAATTACGGACGTCCGGCATGTGTATCGTATAAATTGATAAAAAATCGATTTAAATTTACTGACGCCGTAGTGGCGGTGTAGTTTGGCATCTGAGTGTAAGTATGACGGTTGTGGGTTCAAATCCCATACGGGGGATGAATTTATTTAAAAATAATTTCCAATTTTGTTTGTGAAGTTTCGCTTAGCGTGGGAGCGTTTCAAAAATTGGACGGAAAGTTGGGAACAGAGTGGCTTAATACAAGGTTTCCTCTACTTACTTTGCTCTCCGAATAAACGCCTTTAATATATAAGAAGTGGCTGAAAATCTTCAAAACTACGAAAATCAACTAATTCATTTAATTATTGACAGAAGGGCAGGACGAGAACTATAAGTAAGCAATGATGTTAAATTAATCCTTTTTCATTATCGATTTGAAAACGAGACATTTTACAAATGCGAAATTGACATGTGCTTTACTTATGGTTAGTGATAAATGTTTTATTTAAAATTTATTATACCATCTTCTAGTATACCATCTATTTCATCTTCTAGTATACCATCTTGTCGCAATATGAACTAAAAGACGAGCCTTTTGTTTCTGTTCTGTTCTTTGATTATCTATATTATTCAGCTATGCCTGAAGTTGAAATATTGGAAAATAGTATTATCTGTGCATTCTCTAGCTTGATTTAATGGAAATAACTAATAGTTGAGGCCGTCGTGGCGCTTGGGCACAAGGATGTGACTGTAACGCGACGTTTGTAGGTTCGATCCCCACTCGAGAGAATAAATTATTATTTATTAATATTTTCATTTCTTGGCTCTGGCACCATGGCAAAAGCCCAGCGTTGAGATTCGCCACTCGACACAGAAAACGGAATGCTTTAAATACAGAGTGAAGTTGATTTAATTTTGTTTTGTTTTTATTAGTTGTGCATCATATGCGGAAGCTCTTCTCTTTATGCAACAGTTGCGTTTATTGCCTTGCTCTTATTGGTTATTACACAATACAATCTAGCCTACTGTAGATTATTTAACACAAAAAGAGTTAAGAAATTGGAACTCTTTTACTTTATATTAGCATAAATTTACCAATTTCTATCAGAACCAATTAACAAATAAGATCTTTAAACCTAATATAATATATGTATGTCGTAATATATGTATGTTTAAAACAGCTAGATTAAACCTTCCTCCAATATCTTACAAACAAAAACCGCACTGACCACAGCGTTTGGCCGAAAAGGTATATTTTAATCCGGATCTTGCAAATATTAAAACATCCGCAGTATTATCTACGGCCGACTAGACCGCAGAGGATTAAGGAAGCGAGCTAGCTTTCGAAATCGACGTCCATAACTTTTATATGGAGAGCTATCAGCTGTAGTAAGTCTTTACATTAAATAGTCAGTAAAACATTAAGTAACCCTATTATGTTTTAGCTTTTGTTTGCGGTTTGGCCCAAATGGTCAAATGGAAATAGCTTTATATGACACAAGTGACATGACATTCTAAGTGCTCAAAGTAACTGCACAGGTACAGTGGAGGATTAGTGTGACGTTACGTATAATAATAACCAATCTCGATTAAAAATATTTATTCTATTTCAATCAGTCCAGTTCCTGGGATTAGCGCTTTGATAAATCAAACATTTCAGCTTTACATAATAAATATAGATATTTTATATAAAAAAAAAAACTTTATATAAGCGACTAAAATATTATAAATATATTCTTTCAATTTCCATGTACAAATGTATAGCGATCATGAATCTTTTTGTTTACATATTATATTAATTTAGATTTGTTAGTAAAAATATAGTTGTTTTTATCTCCGTTTTTCGCCTAAATAATAAATAGCCATAAATAATACGACTAATGACATCAGTATTTTTTTCTTGTTTCATTAGAATCTATGACAAAAATATACTTTGAATATATTAAACATTTTTAAAGTGTTAATCCACACTTAGGAAAGAAAAATACTTATTTAGAAAACGTATAAAATTTTGAATGTATGGCTCAGTGGTCAGAGCGCCTGGTCGGTTCAGGAGGCGCGGGTTCGAGTCACGTTGAAATTTTTATACGTTTTCTAAATAAGTACTTTGAATATCCTTCTATAATAAATAAGTGTTCTAAGTAATAAATTGTTCAGCTGCGCATTTGTGTTGCATTATATTATAGCTTGCAGCTATATCATCGTGAGAATGCAGTGGAGCATTCTTGCTCTCATTTCACACATACATATATGTAACTATCACTAACAGTACGTACGATATCTATAAGAAAATTGTATTAAAATCAAGTTTGTAGAACCATCTAAATGGCCTCACTTACATTTTCAACAAAAACCATTGTATTAAAATAGAAAAGCATAGAATACCTGTTATCAAACTGTCAGTGTTAATTTTCTGACACGCACATACGTGTGTCTTAGAGAGAGAGCCAATAGTAGAACAGTAGAGCCAGGCTTTTGTTATTTTATAAAGCCTGAAAGTATCTAAAAATAAAGACCCAACACCGGTAAGTACTATTAGGGAATATGGATCTTGGGTGGTGGTTACTTTTACCTCCAAATCCTATAAGCTGTAAGCATCTACGAACATATTATGAAATAAAATTAAAAAATAAATTAGCTTCACGCTGTATCCCGCACACAGTAGGGTAGGCAGAGGGAACCTAGTGTTAAGACACTCCGTTCCCCACTTTCTGCCGAATTCTAGAGGCATTGCGTGTTAAGTGGCAGAACTCAACGTCGCGCTTAACCTCGACACCAGAGCGAAGAAATGGAAATATATATTTAAGTAAATATTTCATCTCCTCGAGTGGGGATCGAACCCACAACCAGTCGATTTTGCAGTCACACCTCGTGCCGCTGCGCCACGACCGGCCTCAACATATTATGAGCAAATAATATTCTTCACATTTTAATATATAAGACTCGTAAGATCTTGTTATTTAGTAGAGTTTAGAGGTATCTGGCAGAAGGTACCATTCTTAAGTATCTGGCAATGGACAACGTCATTTCTAATAATATGACAATAATTTTAAAAAAAATTAGCTTTATAATGTAACGAAAGTTATGTACTATTTTTATGCATCTTAGTTACCTAATAAACGCCAAAGTAACCACCGCCCAAACTCCATATTCCCTGATAGTACTTACCACTGCTGGGTGTACACGCACAGAAACTTGCAGGCTTTACAAAATAACGAAGGCTTGGCTACTATTGGCTCTTAGGTGATTACTTTTGCCTCACATTTAACATATTAGTTTGTATATTTATGTTTTATATACAAAATTTGTATTTTTTGTCTGAAATCTGAAACCATAAATAAAAAATCACTTTTAAATTAAAAAGAAGACCTTAAATTGACAGAAAAAATACAACAAGATCTTCTCCCTACTTATCCACGAAATATTGTATACCTAATGGAAATACCTTGAAGCCAGTCGTGGCGCAGCGGCACGAAGTGTGACTGTAAAACCGACTGGTTGTGGGTTCGATCCCCACTCGAGGAGATGAAATATTTACTTAAATGTATATTTCCATTTTTTCGCTCTGGTGTCGAGGCTAAGCGCGGCGTTGAGTTCTACCACTCAACACGCAATGCCTCCAGAATTCGGCAGAAAGTGTGGAACGGAGTGTCTTGACACTATGTTCAGTCTGCCTACCCTGCTGTGTGCGGGATACAGCGTGAAGCTGATTTATTTTGATTTATTTATAATGGAAATTAAAATGAACAAATATATGTATAGCTTCACACTGTATCCCACACATCATAGTGCAGGGAGATAACACTCCGAATCCGATTTACGCACTTTCGTTCCCCACTTTCCGTCGAATTCATGACACATAGCCATGTTAAATGGCAGCGCTCAACGCCGCCATAACAAATATATAATAATTTACAAATAAACCCTAGTAACAAGAGATTTTTACATAAAATATATAAAACCGAGAATATAAAATATACTTCGAAAAGTGTAAATCATTAAATTTGTTTGTTGAGGTAAACCTTCTAAATTACTGTCAAATATTGCCAGAGTGCGGCACAATCGATAAGGAGGTACGCAGCCTATCATGCTGTTCGGTGCTCAGACTGGGTTAATGTATAATCAATTGCTCCGGCGACATGAGACCGGGCAACTTTGTTAAGTAATATTTATTATATTAAAATATCTTTTGCTTGCTACTTCGGTCTCACTAAATTATAATTTGATTTTGGCATAAAATTTTAAACAAATTAATTATTTAAAATGTATTTTATTATATTTTTCTATATGGCGCAAGTATTCAAAATAAATACGATAAATTAATGAATCTCCTTGCTCTATAACACATAAAAAGCGCGCGGCATTGAGTTCCGCCACTCAACACGGAAATGTCTCTAAAATTAAATGGAAAGTGGAAATAGACTGTCTTAACACTAGGTTCCATCTGCCTAACTTGCTATATTCGAAATACAGCAAGAAGCTAAAAAACTCATACATCATATTTTGATACACTTCCACTGCGCTACGATGGCTATAATTAATAACAGCTTACACCAATATTAGCCATATGTGATAAAAGCCCAGTTATGGCTCTATAACGCTGATGCTCGCTAAAATATTGAACAAACAAAGTCTACATATATGTGCTCGGGCCAGCTAATTTCCATACCGCGTCCTTGCTGTCTTGGAATATTCAATTAATATTAAAAACATACATACATGTATGAGTAGGACTCGTCTTCATATGTTTAGTAAACATTGAATTTCAATAAAAGTTTTTTTAGCTTCTTCTTCATTTAGGATTTTTAAGGAAGTTAAAACACTCTGTTCTCCATTAGGACACTTGCATTTCCCACTTTCCGCTGAATTCCGGAAGTATTGCGTGTTGAGTGGTGGAATTCAACGCCACGGTCTGCCTCTATGCCAGAGCGAAGAAATTAAAATTATTATTAAATTATTTTTTTCTATTCCTCGAGTGAGAATCGAACCTATCGCGTTCACAGTCACACGCGGCCTCTGCCTCTGCGCAACGCTGGCCTCATCAAAAGTTGATATTTATTTATATGACACTACTTTTTACCTGCTGTTTTGCACTCGTGGTCGAACGGAAATAACTAAGTATTGTATAAGACGCATTCTAAGGGCCCAAGGTAGCTCTGGGCACAGATATAGTGGGTTCGAAACGATTATTGTGATAAAATATAGGCGTCGTCAATTAATAGACTATCTAACAAAAGAAATACAATTCGCATCAGTAGATCCTGATGTTAGAGCGTTTAATCAAGCAAACTCTTTACTTTTATATCTTTAATATCTAACCGAAAGAACCCCTTGAAAATAGACAACCCAAGTGTTAGTTTGGTCACTTGACAATAAACCTTGCTACAACTAAAATGTAATATTGAGGCTTCAGATATTTAATCTCATATTTTAAATTCATTTCTTTGTTTCAGTTAATCTTGTGATGTGTGTTAAAATACAATAACTTTTATTCTGCGACCGAATTTGTCTAAATTAGTAATATTTCCAAGATCTGTGACTTCCTTCGATATTATAATAATAACAATAGTATGTGATACTGAAAACCGTTGATAATACGGAATACTGGGGTTCTTTTCGTTTACTTATTTGCCCGTGTTCAAAAAATATCAAAATTCACTATAACCAACTTATTTTACCCGCATATTTACATACCCAGACAAAACATTTAAAACGAAATTATTTCAAATTTAATTGCTCAATTTGGAACCTTCATTGTTTCCATATTTTAAGTCCAAAAGATAATACTACAAAGGATAGGGTAGTATAAAAATAAAAGGTGCAATTCACCCTCTCCACCCCCATGCCTACGTTCTAATAAGCCCGCGCTAACAGCACTTATCTGGTTTAAACCCTTAAAATGAAGCAATAAAAGACAATCCCACACGTGTGCCCCGTAATGTTTACATTCAGCAATCAGTGTTCCGTTTTATATTCGAGCGCCATTTTTGCAAATGTCACGTTTGTCGTCCTGTGTGTGCCAAATATTTATGCGTTTAAATACGGAAGCTGTTCAAAGAATCGTAAATATTTGAACATATACATATATTTTATTACAGAAGAAAATACAGAATACTTGAAAATTCAAAACTCCTAACATGAAAAGCTACAAAATATACAAACAACTAGGACTGATAATCATCACATGGCTGAACATATTTACTTGAATCATAGCTAAGAACAATCTCGAGTATATTACCTCTTAAACACAAAATACTTAATCAATACCAGTTCATCCGTTTCGGAGCTACGATGTCACAGACAGAGATAAACTTACACAAGCACGTCAAACCTATAACATGTTTACGTCAGTGGTTAAAAACACTTTTATGTTGTACAAAAAAGGTTTCCCAATTATTAGACCAGCTAAAAGTCGACTTAATAAAAATATGTTAAACATGTTTTTTTATAAATATTATAACTAAGAAGTACGATCAACACCTTGAGACATCTATCTCACTACAATACTATCTCTAGACGACAGACAAAGCAGCTAACTTAAGCTAGTTTATTAATAATAATAATAAACCTGCCCCAACCGTTATGGCATGCAAATGAAGCTGGCCGGGCGAACGCGGGTCGGTGTTTGTGCGCAAACATTTCAGCCTGCATCGGCGTCAGCATGAAGTCATAATTATAAAGCTCATAATAACATATTTTCAGTGAAACCTAAAGAGGGTTGTGAGCATTATTAACATCAAAGACTTATGGCAATTTTAGCTCAAGATATTAAAAAGTGCAAAATCCTTTAGTTTTTTTTTTATATTATGTTTTATCGTTGTATAAGAAATAATACGCAGAGAACGTCGTCGTGCAGATTGACAGCGTCTAAATGTAAATACGACGGTTTTGGGTTCAATCGCCAATCGAAGGAATAATTAAATTTCTTATCGTTTCCACTTAAAACGCAATATCTTTCTAAAAGTTGGGCGCAAAGTAGGTTACGAAGTGTCTTAACAATAGGTAGACCTAACTACTAACCTTCTGCCTAACCAAAAAAATTATAAAAAATAAATTGTTTATAATTGATTTCGATTTTTGATTTTATGCAAAACAAACAAAATAATAGACACAAAATATTAGAGGCCTGTTGTGGCGCTGGGGCACAAGTGTGTGACTGTAAACACGACTGGATGTGGATTCGATACCCACTCGAAGAAATGAAATATTTAGTTAAATTTATATTTTCATTTCTTCGCTCTGGTCGAGGCAAAGCGCGACGTAGTTTCAGTACTCAACACGCAGTGCCTCCAGAATGCAGTGGAAAATGAGAGTGTCTTAAAACTAGGGTCCCTGTGCCTACCCTGTTGTGTGCGGTATACAGTGTGAAGCTGGAAAAAACAAAATACTTCAACAGCAACAGAACACGGTAATCCAGGTGGATTGACAAAGATTGCCTTCGTGTTTTGTTGTTGTTTTTAAAGTACAAGTGCATAAAGAGGGAAATTTTACTTTTTTCCTTTATAAAAAACTAAATATTAAGTAATTATTGGTTCTTAATACTTTGTCAGGATTTTTTTGTTTTTAGTTTATATTCCGCATATAGGTAGGTTTGAACAGATGGATATGATGGATGGATAAGGTTAAGACACTCCATTCCTCAATTTCCGTCTAAGTTTTGAGTCATTACGCCCGGTGATGTGTATTTAAGTACCTATGCCTATAAGATAAATGTTAATTTCACCAAAAAAAAACTTCACAAAATACAACGAAAATATGTAAATTTATATTTCCGAAGCAATTAATCACGCTGATATTACTGAATATGTGATGAAAATGAAGCAATTATGAAGTACCGCGGAGGTTTATAAGCAAATTAATTTTAATCTCTGTTAGGCGTTGAGCACGTGGGTCGTAAAAAATTATCCCATACATTATCAAAACCAACCGACACTTAATAATGAGTTCATTCAAACGACGTCCCTAGGGGACGTCTCTTTTTTAGTACTTAATTAATAACGTTATGGCACTTCAGTTGATAGTAGTCAAATATAATATTTAAGCTTTATATTTCTTTATCAACATAAAAGAGACTGTGGTGCTCTGTGACATCTGATTGTAATCGCAACCGCAACGGTATCGGTTCGATCGCAATTTGATTATTCTCCGCCATTGTTTGTGTATCTCCGCTGTGGCAAAACATATCCCGGCGTTGAGTTCCGCCACCTAGACACGCAACGCGGCGAATTTGGGTGGAAACTAAGTAACGAGGAAAAAAAGAATGTCACCTCTCTTTCAGCGACAAGATTTATCACTTCACTATCCTTTTATATGATACGTCCGCTTAAGGGACAACACCACTGTGACCACATGTTTTTTTGCCGTTTTTCAAGAATTTTGTTGTGGGAAAAAAAGACATATTCCTATTATTATTTTTTTGTTTTGTTTGTTGTTTATTCAAGATACATAAAAAAAATATTTTTAATATTTCACGCCCCATGGTGGCGCTGGGGAAGCTTCCGCGTTAGGTGCTGTTGCCTCTACAGTGATCCGCGGCACGCAGCAGAACTGTCTTCAAAGTCGATCTGAAAAAAAATATTGAGTGTTTTCGTTAATATTATGATATTTTGGAAAGAAGTACATAGGGATTTGAAAAAATATTGACTTTTAAAAAATAGACACGTTTTTGAAATTTAAGGTCGATTTTCGAGCAAAATTTCTCGTCTTTAAAAGGCTATAACTTTTTTTTATTGTGATATCGAAAAAATCCTTTGTACTTCTTCAGATAATCTAGTTTTATTGATGCAGTCCAAATTTGAAGTCGATCAGACGAAAGTTGCTAGAGTTCTGCTGCGTGCCGCAGTCAAAAAACTGCTTTTGAGAAAAACGCGTTTAAAGTTTGAAGTTTGTTAATTCATGTGATAAATTGCAAAAAAAACTAAATACCTTTAATCAGCGATACCGGCACCATATAGCTGGCCTTTAAGAATCAAATCAAGGTCCCCAGCATCTTTTCTCGAACTTGTAGAGGCTCTTCTTGCCTCTTTTGCAGCATCCGTGAGCGAGCGCTCCGCATGCTTGACTCTTCGTCAGATAGCCCTTCGTACGCTTTTTCCCCGCGTACACTTTTCAGAACAAAACTACTTTTCAGAAAAAGAACAATTCTGAGCACTTGATAGTTATAAACGAAACGATTCGGATCGAAACAAGATGAGAATAGCATGGTTTCTCTTCGTAAACTGACGCTATGACGCTATCCCTATAACTACCAGCCTTGAATTTTTTTTATAATAACTATCGCCACCTATATTTTTTTTCGAAACTGTATATAAATGCAAAAGAATACCTAGTAAAGACTCACAGGACTATATGGAAACCCCGGTTGAGCTGCCGACCGGTTGAGACGCGTACCTGAGGCTGAGGCACTGCTCCACAAAATATTTAATATCTCCGAAAATAATTATTTTTTCGACCTGGGACCAACGGCAATCTATTCTTAAATGCATTTTAGATTTTTCTAGATGGTTTTCAAAAAATCAATTTTTTGAAATCGTCACAGTGGTGTTGTCCCTTAAGCATTGGCATTTTCAATGTAAGCGAAACCTAATGGAATCTGAACTAACGACTAACTGTGCAGTTTAACAGGTGACAGGTTACTATTTGTTACTATTTGTATTTGTAAGATGAAGTAATACTACCATGTAAATTTGAAAATATCTTATTTTCAAGTCACAGAGGAGTCTTTGTCATATAGGTATACTTACTTGCTATACATATATCAGCGTTGGAGTGTGGAATGGAGTGTCATAACACTAAATTCCCAGGTTCTCACTGCCTACCCTGCCATGCGCCGTACAGCGTGAAGGTAAAAAATATATAACAAAAGACAAGACTTTCCCACGAGCGGCTATCGAACCCACAACCAATACGTGCAGTCATACTCTACTATTTCTAAGCTGTTGAGTACATTTTAAAAATAATAACACAACTATAAACAACTCAAAAGCAAAAATTAAAAAAAGAACAATGTCACAAAGATGTCTAGCGGACCTTTTTAATTCCTTAATTATATCTTTGTTTAAGCAAATTGTAAAATATGGCGCTTAAAACCTTTAAATGCATAATGAACACAGTCTTAATTATGAAAAAGAGGGACATGGTGGAGATGTTTCATTTTTATTACGTTTACCGTTTGAGAGTAATAATTTTAAATTCATAATTTGTTTCTTTTTTTTGACTTCTAGTTGCTTTTGAAAGAAAAACTAAAAAAAAAAGTGTTAAAGCTACTATCTAAGCTTCGTGCTAAACTTTAAGCTCAATGAAATAAACCAATAATTAACTCTATTATATTTATTTTAAAAATATGAATAATCTTCTTAATGTGAATTTGAATTTAATGTTAAAATGCCCAAAATTACAGATACCGCTGTCAAAATGTCATAGTAAAATTATTAAGCATTCGAGTATGTTTCATAAATGTCAGCGAGCTTGATCTATGTTGCATTCCCATTAGCAACACATGCAGACTGTATTTAGAATATTATATAATTTTTAAAATTAAACATTTTTTTTCACTCTCACACTTTACATAGCAAGGAAGGTAGGAGGAACTTGGGAACTTAATGGAAGAAAGAAAGGCCCGAAGATTGTGGGTTCGATTTCCAATATCGTGCTTCGAGAATACGGCATAAATTAGAAAACGGAGGTGTCTTAACACTAGGTTTATTCTGCTATATGCGAAATAAAACGTGAAGTTAACAAAAAAAATACAAACATTCCCATGATTGGAAATTGAACCCCCTATGATACCAATTGCATTACTTAAACCACTTTAATCCCTCTGAGACGAAAATTAACATACTAACATACAATTAATATAAAGATATATTTGAAAATTTGCGATTGTCGTCATAAAATAGCAAATATAAATCCGTGCCCAGAGCACGTAAAATATCATAAGTTTTTATAAATACTCTCGGTATTACAGGCGTAGTTGAAATTCAAAGTGGTTCGTTACCTTAAAAAGATGTGCTCTCCCACAAAGAGTCGCGGTGTAACACGCTCGTAAAAGTTACAACATACTTTTTTATTTTATTAGCTACAAGCTGTATCCCGCTTCTAGTAGTGTAGGCAATGGGAGTTTAGTGTTAACACACTCCGCTCCCCACTTCCCGCCGAATTCTGGAGAATTTGAGTGTTGAGCGTGTTTATGCCTCGAAACCAGAGCGAAAAAATAGGAATATCGCGTTTTAAGTCACACGTTTATACCACAGCGCCACGATGGGCCTATCTACTATATACATAGATATATTACAAATATGATGAAAACAAAATTTACAAACAAATAATGAATGACCTTGATGTGAGCTTCAGATTTCGTATATATTATACCCTCAAGGACTCCAGAATGTTTTGATAATGTTTAAAGCGAAACCGACCATTATATAATATTGTGTTATACAGAAAATATTTATGAGTATGTAGTTTTCGATTTTATAATTATATTGCAACTAGCGATATGCACGCGGCTTCGCTCACTTAAACTTTTTGCTATATTACATTATAGCCAAATTTAAATTTAATATTTATACAAAATCTTGACATAAATTGTAGCCAATGTGTGTTATTCTGATGTATCAGCTATGCTACACATAAATGTGTTTAGTAGTTTTTGCACGAAAGTAGAACAAACTGTCATCCTCACAAACTTTCACATATATTAGCAGGATATAAATGTTTTTTCATCGATAGACTAATTAAAAAAGATAATGTATTTTCTAGATATGGTGGTGAAAAAACACAGGAAACAATTTTTCTCGGACATTTTATTGACCACATATGGTATTTGGAAAGAAATCATTACATGGCAAATATCATAAAAATCGTAAAAATTCAGACTAACTCTTATTACCTCACCCATGTATGGAGAAGAATATAATAAGATATTTCAAATGCCAAAATGCCAAAGAATCATTACGATGTATACAGATGTGAGTTGAGAACAAATTGATAAACACTTCTAAATAACGAAACTGGCTAATATAAACAGTAAACAAAAACCCAAAAATTTTACTAAACAAAACAAAACTAAGTCCAACGTTCACTCCCGCCCGAACGTCCTAAGACCCGAACACACCGTAAATATTGGCATATAGCTAGCATTCACGAGCAAATAATTAACTCTGAAACAACAATGGCCCTCGACCCGGACGACCACGAGCACTTGACCCTTGCGAATATATTAATTTAAACTCAGTTAGTGTAGTGCAGTTATCATATTGATTGCAAATTATAATTTACAATTTAAATTATCCATACATATTACTTCTTTTATAGAGGCCAGTCGTGGCGCAGGGGCACAAAGTGTGACTGTAAAAGCGACTGGTTGTGGGTTGGAGATTTTTTTTTTACTTTAGTTAGCTATTCTTTATTACGTGATGGTGTCGTTACAAAAAATACTGTTAGAAGTTCTCAAAGTTCTTTATATAATTTTCATTTACTCAAAATGAATAAAAACATCACAGTACGTACATACATACATACATTAAAATTTTGTAAATTCACACAAAATCATAGCGACGATCACCGTTTTGCTCATTTTATCTTTCTTTTTTAAATTTCACACTAAATAATGCATGTAGATTGTAGAGCATCATTCCAATATTAATTGCTGTGTTGTAAGTGTAGTTATATTATATTAATAAAAATAAAATAAAATAAATCAGCTTCACGCTGTATCCCGCACACAGCAGGGTAGGCAGAGGGAACCTAGTGTTAAGACACTCCGTTCCCCACTTTCTGCCGAATTCTGGAGGCATTGCGTGTTGAGTGGCAGAACTCAACGCCGCGCTTAACCTCGACACCAGAGCGAAGAAATGGAAATATAAATTTAAGTAAATATTTCATCTCCTCGAGTGGGGATTGAACCCACAACCAGTCGGTTTTGCAGTCACACCTCGTGCCGCTGCGCCACGACTGGCCTCAAGATACTATATTATATTATAATATAAAATATTAAAATGTGTGATTAAAAACAATTTTATAAAATTCAATAACATGTATTTACCTCGATCATATATAGAACGTACATATATATGTATGTATTTGACCATCAATTAAGTTCCTTCGATATTATGAGCATAATAAAGATTAAGATTAATAAAGATTATAAGGCCTGTAGTCCCATATATAAAAAATATTGTAAAATAGGATAGGATATGTCGTGGCGCAGCGGCATATTGGCTTAACTGTGGCTGTGGATTCAATTCCTACTCAGGGGAAAGAATTATATTAATTTCTCCGCTCTGATAACAAGACAAAGATTAACGTTAAGCGCCACTCAACACGCAATGTCTCGAAAATTGAGCAGCGTATGAGCTAAGAAGTTTGAGTAAAAAAAAAACTCAATAACTACGAATATTACATTATACATGCATTTCAAAGGCAACGTCAAATGAAGTGTAGGACAAATTGCACTCTCTATTTTATTCCTTTTAGTGTCAATGGAGTATAAAGTACTCTTAACATATTCCACATATCCTTGCATGCTACGTTCAGAACTTTCATTGGGAATCCTTTGAACACTGTAGTAGCGACTGTGTAAAAGCCTTTATGATATTTAATAGTATAGTTATTATAGCTTTACGTAAAGTGCTTTTATGTCAAATAATAGTTTATTCCTACAACAATAATCAATGTTGTATAGTTAATATTACCTAGTATTAAATAAGGCTTACTTTTATAAATACACTTTTTTTTATTTAGAGGTAAATCGTGGCGCAGGGACACGAGCGTGCGACTGTAAATGCGACAGGTTGTAGTTTCGATTCTCACTCAAGGAAATGAAATATTTAATATTTTCATTTTGTCGCTCTGGTGAAAAGGAAGAGCGCGGCGTTAAGTTCCGCCATTCAACATGCAATATCTTAAGAATTTGGCGAAAATTGGTGAGTATCTTAAGGGGAATGGAGCGTCTTTATACTGGGTTCCCACGTTCCTTCTTCCTATCATGCTTGTGTAGTGCAGGTGAAGCTATATAATTTTGTTATTAAAATAAAGAAAGTTATTTAAACTTAAATTTTTGATTTATTTTCATTTTTGCACTATTACTAAACTAATATTACTAAATTCGAGCAGAAAGAACAAGTACTCTTGAATACATTTCTATATTTTACATTTAAAAATTTGAATTCTATCAAATGAAATAAAACTACGTACAAAATCTCAGATTTTTTTAAATTTCTAAACCTTCCAATCATAAACATACACACAAACACACATTTAAATATATTCAGAAATCAAGAACTAAGCGACAAATAACCGACCCTATTTAATTAAAGTCCGACTCGTAAAGGGGTTAAGCATCGACACTGGCCGCCCGTCCACGTCGCGTACGACGTTCAGTTCTAGAGATTTGGGTCGGAAATATTCGACCCCTGAAGCGTTTATTTATGTGTACATACAATTTAGGTTAGAATGTGATCTTAATTGCTGTGTTTAATATTGACTTTCTCATTTTTTGCGTCAATTAAATGGTCAAAGCTGTTTATTTTGTCATTTGATATTGGTGTAATTAGAAAATTACGTCATCCTGACGCAATTATCTCATGACGAAACGCCGTACATATAAGTATCATAAGTAACTCGATGAAGTCATCGAGTTTACTGTCAACCTTCACAAGACATAAGGAAGGAAACCCGGCGTCAGGTTTCGCCATTTAATAGTATATTCGTATGTAATAGATGTGGAGAACTTAGTGTATTAATATTTACTTACCCAGTAAAAAGAGCACTTAAAAATTTACTTAAAAAGCAGGTCTTTTAAATTCTAAAAACGTCCATTTAATGTTTAAAAATAAAGTTATTATAGCATTTTCCAAATTAAAATAAAATAATTTAACACTTACGACTACTTGAGTACTAAAATGTAACTTTAGAGTAATTGACTTTAAACCGGTTATTAATCCGTGAATCGTTTAGGTTTAAAGGTTATCCGGGCAATAGATTTGAAATTAAACTTTTATTATAGGCTTTTTGACATGCCGTGTTTTATGTGTGTTAGTGTATGTAAAATCTTTGTTTGACCCACTTTCCAGTGTCCGATTGAGCTGAAATATGAATTACGATTTCAGTTCTAATAACAATGAAATTACATATAATCAATACTATTATTAATCCAAGATGGCCGCCGTAACTAAATAGCAGATTACAAATGTATGCACAATCCACGTAAAATGGGTACCAAATGAAAGGTTATGATTTGTAAAATGCAATAAACCGTAAAAAATCTACAAAAGTTAAAAAGTTTTCTTTAAATATAGTTTTTATCGTACAGACGTCTCAATTTTGAGAAGATTGACTGCCACGGATTGGAAATTCACTGGACTTTCATTTCTTTTATTTTATTAAAAAAATAGCTTCACGCTGTATCCCGCACACAGCAGTGTAGGCAGAGGGAACCTAGTGTTAGGACAGTATCCAACAACGATGCACTATGCCTCGTTACCGAGGAAATTAGAATGTTAAATATTTTATTTCCTCGAGTGGTAATCGAACCCACAACTACGACTGACATGTATAAAAAAATTACACTCTTTAAATATTAATTAATTTTAAATATTACACTCTTTACGAGGTGTTAGTGCAACAAAACCACACCAGCCACAGCCACATACATTTATAAATACAACTTCATTTATTATAAAATAGTATTAAGCCGTAATTTTCACAATTTTCACAAGGTAATTAAAAATATCAGGCTTTATTTTTGGTCGGTACACCGCGAACCGACCACAATAATAATGTAATTAGCAACGAACATTTCTATTAAAACTAATTAACAAAATATTGCCTTGGCCTTCGTTGTTGTGTCTACGAATAAAAATATATGTTGAGTTTTGACACTTAACTCTGAAAGTTGGAAACGAAATGTCTTAATAGTAGGTTCCCAGGCTCCCTATACCTACCCTGCTATGTGCGGGATCCATCGTGAAGCTAAGAAAAAAGAGAGAAATAATGTTTTTATATAATTAGGTACATGAATACGCCCACATGGGATTGGGATTTGCGCAAATATATTTTTTCTAAATTTCTTTTTTTTTCATACGATAATTGTTAATCTGGCACAGGTTTCCTCATGTAATAATACAGATAAGTGAATTCACAGCATATCACGATATGTCTCTACAATTGATGAAGTGACTAATTTGTTACTTTGTTATCACTACCAAAAAATGTGGGAATCTTATAAAAATAAATGTTTTCCATTTAAACCTAACATTTTCGTTAACAAAAATAATCCATAAAAAAATTATCCAAAATTACGTAGAAAATTATATAATAGTAAGAGATATGAGCGTAATTTCACTGAGGCGGACTTTAAAGGCATTGTTTTATTATTCTCAATGAACCCGCCTCATTAAACCCGTAAAGATCATTAGCGTTGTGATTGATAGCATTTTCATAGTGAGGCGTAACGTTTACAATGTGATAGGAAGATATAATATTTACTATGTATCACGTTGTATGTAGAACAGATCTGCTTTATTAACCTCAATAACATATAAATAAATAACGAAAAAAAAACGAAAAAGGTGTTTAGTTCGGTGCATTTTTTTATTGGAATTTTGGTTTAAAGTCGATTTTTCTCTCTTGGTAGCAAGCCACTTTGTTATCCATTTTACGCCTAAAAATATAATGCGTTTATTACCGTTATTGTATGCACACCGTGCTTTTTATGGTAAAAAATAAGAAAACCAACATTTTTTTTAGTAACAATGTCCTAAAATTGGAATTTATTTGTTCAGCACACTACTAGATCTGCAGTGTTAAAAGAATTTATTTGAGACGTAGAATTTGCTTGCGATTTTTTTAAGATCATACAGTTGTATATAATTCGTAATCAGATTAAATAAAATATTAATATCAATGACAGAACGCAACGAAACGTCTTTGCAATAGCAAATTTAATCTTTCTTAATACCGCAAATCTGTGAAAGTTTCATCTCTGCTGGTTTTCCCCTAATCCTCCTTCACGGTTGATTATTTATTTAATTTTTTCATATTTGACGCAAACTTCGCCCCGAGGATATCACAAAATTCGTTTTAAAGAAATTGGTGAAGGAATGAGTTTATGAGTAGAAAAATTGTTCCATTTGGACTCGAGAAAATAAAATTATTTACAAATGAATATAAAAATATAACTGTATAAAAATATAAGGAGAAGAGCTTTATTTAAAGAAAAATATTATGGCGAAGCCTTATTTGGCTTGTTTTTATTTAGTAGCTCATACTTTAATATAACATGAGCTGCAATTTACTTTAACAAAATTATATATAATAAATTTCATGAATCTCGGTGATCTTTACTATTATGTTTATTATTATGTTGTATAAAACAAATTTCATTTCCTTCTAAGTTAACAAAATAAAAATGAATATTTTTATCTTTTCAATATATAAAAAATACTAAAAGGTTCTGAGATGACCGCATTCAATCAAACAAACGTTTCAGCTTTATAAAAACTCATATGGATCAAAATACAGAAATAATGACCATTAAAAAGCATTTCCATAAAACGTTATACGTATATATGCAGGTACAAATCTCATCAAGGGGTGTGAAATACTGGCGTTATCCGTTCATACAAAATACCCAATAAACATGAGTGGAATGGCAAAAGTTTCCCTCGTGGGGTTCCACGGAAAATTTCAGGCAACAACCAAGTCATTTACATGCCGACTTACCGAGTGTATATTACATTCACGTGAATGAATTTTTAGATAAAATTGACCTACTCTGTCATGGTTCCGGGAAACTTGCAAAGGAAAAAATACTTATGCAGGACTATATTGAAATGTTTCATAATATTATTCATAAAGAAGTTGATGATAGAGGATGAGGCTCGAGGTGAAAGAGATAGGGGCCGTAGCGTTTGGAGCTCCCTTCTCTGACTATCCCGCTAAAGGGATGAGAAGTGGACGGAAACAAATATTCAATTTCTTATAATTAAAAAAAATCTCAACACATTATGAAAGTAATAAGTTGTAGGTACACTTATAAGTATCAAGTAGTACACTTGAGTGTAACTCAAGAAAGTATTTTAATTAAAAAATATTTTATTTAGAAAACAAAAAAATACGTAGTGAGATTGGAATCCGCACCTCTTGAACGTTTTCTTAATAAAAAACATAATAACAATACAAACACCTTACCCAACTTGTATAAATTTAACTATGAACATTACAATTCAAATTATACAACCGATACAAAATATATTAGTAAATATAATTTGAATGTTTATATATATATATATATATATATATATATATACATACATATATATATATTATTAGAGGACGTCGTGGCGCTGGGGCGCAAGAGTGCGACTGTAATGCGACGGTTGTGGGTTTGATCANATATATATATATATATATATATATAAATATGTGCCCCACAAGCTGTTCTCGAACACGAACGAGACGCAAATTTACTTTGCATTATACGGCCCTACGCCGATATCGTCTATACGCGTGATAAATTTCTTCACGGGCGTGAGTTACATGTGTTACGTTAAATTAGAAACACGGAGTATGTGAGAATTTATGATACAATAAGTTGCCTTCATTAGTGACGTGAGGTAATCATCACTTTATTTTATTTCAACTTTAAAGGATAGAATATTCAGGCTATTTACACAATGTACACGGCCATCGTGGCGCATTGGATGCCACATAGATAGAATAGAAAACACGGTGTTTAGTTCCGCCACTCAAGACGTAATATCTAAAAAAATGGGCGAAAAAAGCGCGATTCCGCATTGTGACACTATGAGAATGTTCCCTGCTTTTAACTGTTGCTGTTGGGTGACGAAACCAATGTTATAATTTGTCTATCCAAGGCGTAATGCATATATAATAGGTACATTAAAAAATCTAATAATTTTAAGTACAACAAAATATTATTATAATTGATTTCCAACATTAATTCAATAACAGATAAATACAATAAAGTAATAAGTAACTAAACAGCTAAAAAGGAAAAATACTCTAAATCTTAGAAAAGCGAGACAGGGTACGATACAAATGTATAGGAAAATAATTTATAGTCCTCCGTAAATCCTCTTCTTGAGCTCCCCGGAGCGTGAAACCATAGCTATGTAGTACATTGAACAGATCTCCATACAATACCAAATAATATAGAAATCCTACCATGTTCCTTGTATATCCTTGAAAGCAGAACGTGCTCGTAATGTATTACGAGCACGTCCTGCTGGAATGGAAATAATTTTATATTTGCTCACAACATCTGATAACCTATAAAATTTTTAATATA
The DNA here is from genome assembly GCA_013403705.1 of Heliconius hermathena. Classification (NCBI taxonomy): domain Eukaryota; kingdom Metazoa; phylum Arthropoda; class Insecta; order Lepidoptera; family Nymphalidae; genus Heliconius; species Heliconius hermathena. The sequence goes on along the minus strand of JAAIXJ010001733.1, from coordinate 223,171 downwards.
CGGTACTTAATACGTTCATATATGAAATTAAAAATATTTAATATTTCCATTTTCTCGCTCTAGTAACGAGGTAAAGCGCGGCGATGATTTAATGAGAACGGAATCTTACACGGTGTCTCCCCCACATAGCAGGCAGAGATAATCCGGCAGAGGTAACCTGGGAACTTAGTGTTGAGATACTCCGGACTCATTATTAATAACCTTAAAAAAAACAAAATTTGGACCTCTGCGCCTATTTGCGCCTCTTAGAAACTGTATAAAAGGCGAGTTGAGTTGTTTGAGTTTAAAAAAAATGTAAAACTTATTATATATTAATCGAGGCGAATAAAACTTAGCACGTATGTATATGCAATCCATCCAAAAACCAAATAATCTCAAAACATTGCAATAAATAAGTTAAAATTAAAACTAAAAAAAAAGAAAAACACACGATAAGCAACCCGAGTGAAGCTTAAAAGCAAGCGCTATTCTATTAGTGTGTAAATCCCTTTATATGGGCGAGACTTGAAAACGCGATACACCGAGTGCGAAGTGGGGGAGGTGGGAAGTGGGAGGAGTGACGTGTTGCTTACGCCGGGACGTGTGGATAATCCGAGAAACTGAATATATGTACATGCATACAGTATGGTCGACGAGTCGTGGCCGTGGCTGCAGTTAGGCTTTCTGGACAAAATGGTCGAAAGTATGAAAAAATCACGAAATCAAATGAGCGCAGCCAACTACTGCTAACTTCAGGACGACCGAGAACCGTCGACATTATTGTATATATACATATATATATATTGTGGCACAGTGGGACAGAGTGATTGTAAGCACGATAGTTAAGGGATCGATTCTAAATCAGATTAATGAATTATTCTTATATCAACAGTGTCAAGACATTAAAAATCTACATATCATTTAAACTTTAATAAGACATAACAGTGGCTGATTCTTTTTCTTTTGTACTTACCTGAAAAATAAAAGAGAGAACAATATAAAATGGATCCTATTAACACAGTTTTAAGACACGTGTAATATCAATAAAAACAGTAAAATCCTGCGTTACCATTATTAATTTTAATCATTCAGTAAATCTTTATCAAAACATACAATTATTTAAATGAAAATTATAATTTTAATTGAAATCTGTAAAAGAGATTAAATTTAAAAAAAAATCTAGTGTCGCTAAAAACTAAAAAAAAAACAAGTAATAGTAATTATCGTTCCAGGATTATTATATTATTCCCCAGTAACTTTAATAGCAGCGACAACAAAGATATGTCTCGCCTTATATTTTATATTTAATGAGGGCACTAAATACTTATATATACATACTACATACAAACACACAGCGAGAGATTAACTCCATACGAACATACGACTATGCTAAGAACTCGAACAAAACATAAGTCTAAACACTAATTAACACTCATAGATTATCTAATCCCCAGTTACTTTCATTGCAGCGACAACAAAACAAATTGTTCGTGTAATACCTCCATCCCCCCCCCTTCCCCCCTCCACTAAATAGCTAGGCAGGGGGAGATTAACTCCGCACGTACATATATATTGCTTCCGGGTAGACAGAATGAGCCGAGCGATCATCTAGTGCTTTTTTGCATTTTTTTTTCAAAGCTTTGCAAAGTAGTGAGAATGTGCAATATCTATTCATATTCACGACAGCAGAGGTTGATAGATGGTGTTTTTTTATGTACAATCTATTTATATTAATATAAAGCTACTGACACGTTTATTAAATATGATATGAAACGATTTTAGTCAAAATTAAATTTCGTCGTTCATTTACCGTTCTATAGAAAAGATAGTAAATACTAATCAGATAACGCACAGCCAAAACTACGCGGCGTAAAATACTGACATTTGTCATATATGTTCGAAAGTGTAAGGAAGCTATAAGGGAGGATTTTCCGAAATTCTTGAAAATGGAATACTAATGAAAGTTTAGGTCTTGTACTCCAAACGAAGTTGAGGGCTGAAATCAGTCTTTCCATAAAACTTTAGCATATAATAACTAAATAAAAACATAAATAATAAAATATTAATCAAAGCATCTATCAGAAAAAACGTATATTTTAATATGAACCAAGTGAATAGGCGGCTAAAGATCTTCTCACATGGAGGCTACAAAGAACACCATGTATAGCGTACATGCACAATATGCGGCGATCGTTACTTTGAGATATAAGAAGTTAAATCCCACGAGACCAATACTTTAGCTGGCTATATTATCCTTCGAAATTGCTAGATTGTAGGAGGTAGTGGTTTATGGGAAAGATGAATGGTTATTTCTTGTAAATTAGTTGTATATTTAAATATAAATTAGTTTGATTACAACAACTTTCGATCAATGAACTATTACATGATCTTTACTATACTTACTTTACTCATACATATGTAAGAATTAATAATGTACACTATAAAAAAGCTTTAGCTTTACGCTGTTTAAAATTAACCTAGTGTAACATCACTCAATTCCATTCTTTTCATCTTAAAACTATAAACATTCTCTCAAATGGGCATCGAACCCACATCCATCACGTTTTACTGCACCACGACGACTATAATAATATAAAATTACTTAATACAAAAAAAAACTATTTAAATTACAAACATATGATATATCAACCTCACCAACATTACTCTGTAGTCGTATAACATACAATTATAGTTCAAGAGGTACTACACTCCACAATCTTAGGAACTACGTGAAAAGCATTTTGTTCGTGACACCGCACTATTAAATTAGACATTACTTACCGCTCATTCAAAAACCCTCACCGTCTGAAGCATCTAAGGAAATATGTTGTATAATGTTATATTTCTGATGTTAGCGAAGCGTTTCAGTTTTGTAAAGTTCATGACAAAGTGCTTGTCACTTGAAAGTTAATTAAAAAAAATTGTATATTAGATTTAGCTACTAAAAGCAATTTACACTATTTACTAAAGTTAAATACGTCCCGTGAGGCCAATTGCGGCGCAGCGGCACGAAGTGTGACTGAAAAACCGACTGGTCCTGGGTTCGATCTCCACTCGAGGAGATGAAATATACTTAAATTTATATAATATTTCCATTTCTTCGCTCTGGTGTCGAGGCTAAGCGCGGCGTTGAGTTCTGCCACTCAACACGCAATGCCTCCAGAATTCGGCAGAAAGTGGAGACCGGAGTGTCTTAACACTAGATTCCCTCTGCCTACCCTGCTGTGTGCGGGATACAGCGTGAAGCTGATTTTTAAATACGTCTCTATTTTCGAATAATAAAGTTCAACCGTTTCTAGTTTCATTTAAAATTAAAAGTGAACTTGAAGTGACAAGTAATATGTATGCACATGAGGCAGGAACTAGCTTTTAAAAGGCAATGATACATACATAATACATAAACATTTATATTAGCAGGCTTCATAGACTTTATTTTTATACCAAAGAGAAGTAAAAAAAACAGTTTTACTAAATACAATTATGTAATCAAATAAATTAATGATAATCTATTAATAAAAAATGTAAAAAGTAAGTTGAACACAATTGAATATTCTTATAAACATTACTATTAGGTACATGCCCAGTTTGACAGTTAATATCGAAGACGCGCATCTCACTTCTGGTGAAATTTGGTGAGGCAGAGAGTACTCTCTCTGCTCAGACGCGAAATCGAAAGCAGGCATTGTAAAAAGCACTGAAGTCTACAAATTGGTCACATTCACAAGACTCTGGCACTAATCTGAGCTCCTCACGGGACGGTGGTCATGTGATCCGGTAGTGTGCCATTATTGTGCTATAATTGTGATTATATTTTCAATTCAAGAAATACATTTTTAATTTCTTGATATATAAGATTTCTGTAAATTAAAATAATATCTTTTACATAATACTCAAATAGAAGTAACGTACAGACCTTCTTTTTTTAAATTAAAATTTACAGAGAAGCAGAGAATAAAAATGTTTTCTTTTAGCCTTAGGTTGGTTTGTAGAAAATGCCTGAGGCATTGCTCTCCCATTATACTTTGTTAAGATAGTGAAGCTTAAGGAAAAAACGAAGTAACTTCAACAACGATACCGCAAAAAACTTAAATAAGAAAATAAGTAAAATAAATGTTTGCAAACACAATGGAAATATTACAAACAATTACCTACTTATGTAAAGACATATTTTAAATAAAATCATAATTTATGAAATATACATTATTTCGTACTGAAGGATCGATAAGAATCACTGAAAATATTTATAATATGAAAAGTCAGCAATTTTTAACAGTTACAGAAAATGCGGAACAAAGTCATTAACTCCTATGTTCTTTATATACGCCTATACTTGTACGTATCTTACGCCTCAACTTGGTAAAGTAAAATTTAAATAATTTTAGTCAAAATAAAAAATTACATGCCATTTTCGAACGAATTTACCATCGGTTTACAGTTAATGCCACAGACATGACAAAAAGCAGCGCAACAAACACTGCGAGATTTAAGATATTTTTTGTTTCAGTCAACAAATAACAAAATTCACAATAATTTATCAGCATATATTATAAATAAATAAATAATAATCTAACAACACAAACCAGCACAAACATACATACAGACAGACATCGATCATTTCAAAGTGGGGCATTCCGGCTCAACGCTCGGTCGGCCAGTACTCAGTACTCAGTAGTTAATAGAGTTCGTAACACGTAATATGCAGAATACAGAACAATCGGAACGGCTTGTTTGCCAACCCCCGCAGTCAATGACCCTGTTAACGATCGTGGGGCACATGGTGCGGTTGGTGCACACTACTACACGAACTTGTTACTTGTATGTTTCTTTGTCGAAGCGTGCGACAGTAAACGCGACAGGTTGTGCGTTCGATTCCCATTTCCGAAAAGAGAAAGAGAAAATTTAATATTTAATATTTCCATTTCCTCGCTCTGGTAATGAGGCAAAACTCACGCAATGAGTTTCAATAAAAAAACCCTCGACAGCCACGTACATTTAAATAATCTTATAAAAATGCAAAACAAAAGATAATCTAAAAAAAAGAAGGTAGTAAGTAGGTAAGTATAAATTATACACTACTTTTATTTGCACATACAGACATACATAAACAGATTTATTTACATACAATTATCGTAAATAATATTAAGAGGATTATTTAAATACCTTCTATTAACTGGTATTGCTATGGTAGCGCGACGGAGTACACGCCAGGAGTGAGGTCTGACACGAGGAGGCGACTATCACACGGTTTCTAACTCCACTTAACATTACGTTTTGGTAATTGCTACTAATGCATGCATGTATGTTTAATGTCTCTAAAGTGAACCATTAAATATTTAGTATGTTCTATAAATATTCAAATATTTTAGAGTAATCAAATGTTTAGAATATTTAGTTTGTTCATAATTATTGTCATTTATATTAGATACTTTTACGATTTTAACGTAAATTGTGAAAATGTCGCCATTAGAAAACATTATGAAAATACTAAAACAAAGGTTTTGATAAAAAATCGAACAGCAGCTGGTCATTAACACGAGAAGTGTAAATAGTTGGGGAGAACGAAGAGCTAGGACAGTTCAAACCCACGACTGGGTCGCAAGTTTTAGACACTGCTACTCATACCCAAAGAATCCTAAGTATCTATCTTCTTTTCTTTTCAATTTATGCGCTAGTGGCCGCTCTTACACATACTATTTCTTTATAGGACCGTTGTGAATAAGTGTAAATGAAGAGCCTGTTTTCATTATTCACTACCTCCAGCCCATCACATAAATGATCAGATTTCGTTTACGACTGTGTTAATAGCTAATGACGCTGCTTTGTTAAATCAGTAAACCTACTAAATATATTAAAATACTTCAAAACCGAAAAACACTTAGGTGTTGACAAATAGATCCAGAACAGAACAGATCTTTGTGGCACAACTGCCGTAATCAAATGACAATTATTAAGTTTTGTATAATATATATATATATATATATATATATATATAGCCTTAAGACTACCTTGATAAGTGGACACAAAAGATTTTTTCAATCCAAATCAGTAGAGATTAGCGCGCCCAATCTGTATTTTATAAAATTTCAAGCTGTTGTACTCCATATCACTCTAATCCCCTCAAAGAGTACAAAAATGTTTCATATTAAAAATCATGAAAAAATCCTGTTACAATAAAGCAGCTGGTTAATTCTACTAAGAAAATGAAGAACGCACCGATTATTTATTAATTTTGCTATAATTTGTCAGAAGAAAGCCTTAAGATAAATACAAAAAGCAAAAGTAATATTATTTATCCTAAAACCAGCGACTAACTGCGAATCGTAGAATAAATGATTATGCTTAATTATTTACCCAATAATCATTAGGGTCGATCTTCGTACACGGATGTATTATCTTTGGCGAGGGTAGATTTATATAGACAGATTGTATCTATGTATGCTAACGTATTTATCTGTCTATGCTAACAATATAATATAAGGCGGAAGTGTTTGTTTGGTTGAATGTGCTAATCTTAGGAATATTTGCTGATCACTTGAAAGTTTTAATCTCAAAAAAAAAGAAAAAAAGTAGTTATTTATTTTCCTATACCCATGGGGTAAAAGGCGCACAACCTAATGGTGCTGTAATATAATTAAAATATAAAAAAAAGACTTTCAAACCAAGAAGCAAAAGAAAAGCATAACCACCGTCTTAGAAGTAACAGTTCCATTTCATCGTAATCCACAATTCCTCAAACTTCATTGCACAAAAACAAGTGGACTGAAAAGTCAATGGCACTAATATTTCCAGCCGATTTACAAGGAAATGCACTTTGAATAAAAGCTCGACGATGGTCGCTTAACAGCCGCGCGCCGACGCCACTACCAGCTTTTTATTTTTAATATACCGCATTTCCGTAGCTCCGAACCGAATGTCGGAGTCGTTTGACCGACAAATGAAACTTTTTGCTGTCAACAATACGTTGTTAATTCGCACGATGTTCGTACTAAAGTCTAATAAAGTTCTATTTAGATATTTGTGCATTTTTTTATACAGAGAGCTTCACGCTGTATCCCGCTATAATACTGTCAAGAGTGTTATAAGTTAATTATCTAGTTTCTGTCTTGACTAAATCTAATTATTTTTGTTTTATAAACGCTTCGCGGAGATATCAATTAAAAAAAAGCTATTTTATTAATGCCTATCTATACTTCTTTTTCGGACCATGGATATAATTGACAATCGGTATAAACCTGTGAAGTATTTTATTCCAAGATCTATGTAAGTCCAACTCTGGTCAAATAGCCAACTTTTTTCCGGCATATCAAGGTAGACAGAGAGAACCTAACGTAAAGATCTTCATTTCTCCTTTTCCACTTAAATTTTAGGGACATTGGGTATACTTGTTACCAAAGCGAGGAAATGAAAATAGTTCATTTCTCTGACTGGGAACCAAAACCTTAAGGGACTAACTATTACAAAGAATTACTACTCAAGATATTTGTCCGGATATTGAGAGAATGTAGTTAAGTATTTAATTCCACTTCTCTAGTTCGAATCTTAATACGTTTATTATATAAATAGTTCAGCGAAACCGCAGGCGGACTGCAACCTATAGCGGTATTACTGATATGCAAATTTCCTTGTTTCTAGGTCAACCGGTATCTCCTACTTCCAATAGGCACTGGCGTGGAATGTTTCTCGTAGAAAATTTTAAATAAATAGTCCTTACGCCCTCAACAAAACAAGTTCTTAGTCTTCACTGTATTATTGAACAAATTTTCATAATTTTTTAAATTTCATAAACATTTTTTAGGCAATATTTTCATGTAACTTTTGTAACAAAGTTTTCAGTAAAATAAATATACAATATACCTTTAGGTTTACGTTAAAGACCGTGCAAAGTAGAGTAGGTAGAGTCGAAAGGCAAACGCCGGGATTAATGCCAGGAGAAAGAAGAAGACCTACTAGGTATACCGACATCTAAATGTGTGAAATGGTGATAAACAAATAAAAAGTTTTAAATAATTTATAAATTTAAGTTTGTATAGATATACCTATATATACGAGTACATATAAAATTCATCTGTTACCGAGTGACTGACAGACAACGCACAGTCCACACTATACGGCGTAGAACGCTGAAATCCAGTATGCAAGTACTCCGAAAGTGTAGATGAACGCACACTGAGGCCCGTATTTATAAACCGCTATCGAACTGAGATCGATCTTAAGATGCCGTTTTCATTCATAAATTATAATTCATGATATTTTATGGCATATCGAGATTTCCTAAAACTCCTACTTACGCAAATATGTTTTATAACGTACGCAAATAAAATTGAAGACTACAACTGGTATAATACAAAAGACAAAAGAACTCAATGAACGAGACTCAATATGAAATATAACTAATAAATACCTAAGAACGCCTTATAATATTTGTCCCTTATAAATATTACATTACGACAGTCGATTGTTCCTGGCCCTACACGACAAATGATTAAATTATGAAAGCTCCCTCTTATGAAGAGGCTCACGTTCCGTCTAAATGATATTTCCCCTACATAAAATAAAATAGATGCGTCACGTCTTACTTATATGATCGATATTTAAAATGAAGAAATAAAAAAATACTACTATTAAGATTCACAATTATTATTTTTTATTAACGTCACATGTGATTTCGCCATAACCAGAGTGAAATATTTAATATTGTTACTTCCTCGCTCTGGTAAGCGGGGCGTTAACTTCCGCCACTCAACAAGTGATGTCTTCAGAATTCGGCGGAAAGCGGAGAAGGAAAGTGTCTTAATTGACCGGAATACACTTTGTGCTCCTCATCCCGCCCAATTTCGAGACATTGAATTGAGTGGCGGAACTAAACTCTGTGCAACATAAGGCTAAATTAATTCATTCCTTCGAGTGAGAATCAAATTCACAATTCAGAGAAATACAGCTTTGCAACATTAGAATTCAAAACTAATAGGTACTGTGGCTTTTCATTTTTATTCACATTTCTTCGCAATAAACATGTAATTTATAACCGTCAGATGAAATTACAATCATACGTTTGCATACATAAAGATATAAATAAAATACATACATAAAGATTTTATTTCTACCAATATAAGGCAAAAGAAGAGCAATCCCCCTCATCTTACCACAATATTTACAGGGCGCACTGTCCCAAGCCGTCGAGGACTCATCCCTAACCCCTAACTATTAGATTCACATTGGGGGGACTCCCCTGCGTACACTATGAGTCACCATTGAATCATACCAAGTTTATTTTATGTTAATTAATCTTATTACTTCCTTATATACATTTTAGTGATGTTACATTTGTAATTTTTTTTTTTTAGCTTCACGCTGTATCCCACACACAGCAGGGTAGGCAGAGGGAACCTAGGGTTAAGACACTGCGTTCCCCACTTTCTGCCGAATTCTGGAGGCATTGCGTGTTGAGTGGCAGAACTCAACGCCGCGCTTAGCCTCGACACCAGAGCGAAGAAATGGAAATATAAATTTAAGAAAATATTTCATCTCCTCGAGTGGGGATCGAACCCACAACCAGGCGGTTTTACAGTCACACCTCGTGCCGCTGCGCCACGACTGGCCTCAACATTTACATTTGTAATTATGACGACGATTTTAAGTGGTACTTAAAATCGAAGTGAGAAATATTTATATTTATTTATATTATACCAGTAAGGTATTGTATACGGTACGGTGTTTGTTTATTATTTATATAAGATATTACCCTAGTCCTAATGTAAAATAAATATCTAGATGTAGTGGCTCAAGTACAGCGTTAGGTTGCGCCACCTAACATTTAATACGTTCCCTTGTTTCCTACATACAAAAAAATATATCACCAACTTTGTATATCAAAGTTAAGTATGCAGCTAAGTGCGATAAGTATATAACATTAAATAAATTATAAAATTGCAAAAAAAAAATTACAACATACTAAACTAATTAAGAAAGAAGATAAGGTGCGGTGTGGAGAATGCACATTTGCAAGAAGATAATTAAAAATATATACATTACTTACTAATTGTGCCATATGCTGTAGTATATTGTACGACTCCAATGTTTATAGTTTAAAAAATCTTTAATTTACAGATTTCCTTTTTTACCAACCTTAAAAATGAAGATTTTATCAATTCCACTGCACGTTTTTGGTGGATTAACTTGAAATAGAATCCAATGGTTTTCTTTACCCATTCAATAACATAGCTAATGATCCATTGCGTACACGAGGAAAATATCTGTCGATAGAACAGACTTTTTTCTCTCCAAATATCAACAAATTGGTTTGTGGCTGTACGAATATACCGTACAATAAGGCTTATTCTTTATACACGACGATTATACACGATTTTATTACACGATTGTTTGGATATATAATAAAAAAATATTAAAATCCGTCTAGACATACTTAAATAAATCATTTAGCAGTTTCAATCATAGCAGTGTAGGCAAAGGAATCCTAATATTAGGATACTCCGATTTCCAGTGCCAACGCCGCCTTTTGTCTACCAAATCGAGGAACTGAAAAAAACTTAAATACAATAATTCTATCTGTGAATCGATCCTACAACTATTGTGGTTACTGTCACACGCAGTTCCACTGTAAACAAATATTTAGCAACAAAAAGTTTTTATAATTTTTATCGTATTCAAATACCGACTTGAAATAACAGATATCTTTCGAATTTTATTTTAAAATTTACAAAACTTGATACAAGACCAGACACTTTCATCCACTATGCACACGAAGAGGTAGCAAATTTATTAAAAATTCAGCTAGAAAATAGTTCTATAAATTCAGAGCGCCATTTGCCCGATTAAAATGCATCGTGTCATATCGAATTTTAATATTACATCGCGTGAGCATCCAGGGCGTGTAAACAACAATCTTTTGTAGCGTTCACTGGTAGAGATACAAATGTAGAGAGAAGTAAACTTATACATATGAGGGCCAAACGTTTTAACAACTTAAACACGTTATCGCTACTTTGGTTTGTGATTCCGTGAGAATACAGCATTAGCCTTCTTTTATTTACTTATTTCGTTTTTTATTATTTTAATGGAACAAAAGTTTGAAATCATTTAGGGCAATAAATATTATTAATAATTTTAACTTTCATCATAATTATTTTGTACACGCGTAATGTTAGAGGAACAAAATAAAGCATCGGATTTTATTATAATACAGTATAATAATACAAGATATAGAAAAAAATCCGCAGAATGAGGTTTTAACCCAAATAAACATATATAACCCTGTGTAAATGTTACAAAAGAACTTCTTGAGCCATGATTAATCTTTTCATTTTCCGAAGGTTCAAAGAGTTGGCAGTTTGACAACATCTAATCAACAAAATAAAACTGCGTGATGTAATTACTTTGTGGAAGAAAACATTTTCTTTTTATTCAAAATAGACTTACTTACTTACTTATACGATAAATGTACGGCATATTAGAAAGAGTTCAAGGCTATGTAACGGTTTAAGAATTTGTCGCAATTCCTGAAGGTCACACAGTTAAGTTTATTCAGCTGAACATGTAATAAAATGTGACTAAATATTATTCTTTCTAAGGCTGATCTTGAAACGGATTTCCGAATAAACGCATCACCGGATTCAAATTGACGTCACTTTATCCTATGTATGTATACGATAACAAATAAAAAAAAATAATATTGGTACAAAATATGATAATATAATTTTTTTTATGAACGTAGTATAAATAAAAATTAATTAACTTATTATAAAATAACATAAAATTTATAGAAAAATGTAAATTAAAATTCAAATAAATATTAACTATCAATTATATATTTCCTTTTCTGACAAACCTTACATTTAGACCAAAAGAAGAAATTTAAACAAAAAATCAGCTTACGTCAACTAACATGTCATTTTCACATGTCACGACAAAAATGAAAAAAAAAAAGAACGTTTACATAACATTAGTAAGCCGTACAACAAATAGACTCGCAACTTACATCACATAGATACATCACTAGTCCAGCAAATCCATTCGCATTGATCACACGTAACACAACACCAACACGTTCGGCACGTCACTGCGTCAACTGCGGCGGGGGAGGCGCGGGTCCGTGGCGGCGTGTGGTCCGGTGACGTGGTCGGCAGTAACTGCGGGCGGCGCGGCGTTGGGGGCGCATGCGTAACTGCGTAGGGGATGGATTCGCATAATGCTCTTGTCAAACCTTTCTAGGTTTCCGAATTCCGATAGCGTGTTGAAGGGCCGCCCGCTTGATAGAATTCATGGGTGAATATTTGATAGCAATGCCACGCTTATGTAACGTCTTCACTTTGATAGTCTTTTATTGGGGTCATCGATGCTACTTTACGATGGCAGACATGCTATCTACCTATTTGATTTATAGACAAGTTATTAGCCAAATAAAAGTGCAAGTCAAACAATATAGATAATATAAGGAGAAATCCCCTTTTCTACTAGAATATTAGTATAAATAGTAAAAATAATATTGAAATGATTTAACATTGATGTCAATAAAACCGTTAATTCAATTTGAGTTTACTAGTAACAAGCAATAAAACAAATATTTAATATAGTATGTACTATAAAGTATTATATTGAAAACTATTAAATAAATAATCCAGATTGAGGACAGTCGTGGCGCAGCGGCACGAAGTGTGACTGTAAAATCGACCGGTTGTGGGTTCGATCCCCACTCGAGGAGATGAAATATTTACTTAAATTTATATTTCCATTTCTTCGCTCTGGTGTCAAGGTTAAGCGCAGCGTTGAATTCTGCCACTCAACACGCAATGCCTCCAGAATTCGGCAGAAAGTGGGGAACGGAGTGTCTTAACACTAGGTTTCCTCTGCCTACCTTGCTGTGTGCGGGATACAGCGTGAAGCTGATTTATTTATTAAATAAATAAGAAGATTAGATAATAGAGGCTAGTTTTTCTAGCTCACTACACTTGTTTTTGATAGTAAGAAAAGCATTACCTCGGAAGAGCTGTAGAAAAAAAGTTAACGACTGCGACCAAAACATCAATATTCTACCGTCAAAAACCACACAAATTCTATGCTGAAAGTAGAGAAATAGAAGTAGTTAAACAAAAATTATTTTTTTTTTGTTGTCTCCACAATGCTTTCGTAGGAATAAGCACAATAAAACGAGTTAGGACGGTTGCACAAACATCAGGAAACATTTCCATATTTCCGCACTCCGTCACAATAGCAAACATGTACCGACGAGAATTTCGAAAACTTTCACGAATTTTCGCTTGTTGCGCCTATTTTATTTAGAAGAACAAAAAAAAGTTTATAAATATATTTTATTTTTATATTATATGTATATAAAACTCTTACGTTACTGAGTGATTGATAGTAGCGTACGGCCGAAACTACGCGGCGTAGAACGCTGGAATGTTGTATTTAGAGTCCTGAAGAGGTGTAGATGATCTCTAAGAGTCTTTATCGAAATTCCAGCGGAAAACCGGAAAACGGGTTTTTACGTATTATATACATACCTAGTTCATGCAAACAAAGTTTCCTACTTTTTTAGTCTGACTTAATAATTTAACACTCTAGACCAAGAATTTCATATTTCGTTTAACAAAAACTTAATAATACCATAAGCCTCCACATAATAGTTTGTAATCTGAAGCAGCATACAAGTAAAATGAGTCGAAAGAAAAACATGAAAAAGAATGGTCGCAATCATTCTCAGGGAACCAAGAATACAGCGAAGTTAAGCAAACCGAAACACTTACTGTGTTGAGAATAGAGACTATATTAAAAAATAGAAGAGTGGACGAACATACATACATATATAAGTTCTCGTAATGTTCCGTTGCGAAGAAAGACTCAACGCCACAGCTGAAGCGACTAATGACTCAGTGACAGGCAAAACAATAGCTACAAAAGGGGACTACTAGTGCTTTCATATTTGTACATACTAGCTAGATTAAATTATAATAGATATTTAGATTATTTAATTGTTACATGCAATAATCTCTTTTAATAAGTAAATCTTTACTTCATATAACTTAAAAAACAAGGTGACAACCATATATTTGCTCGCTATGTAACATACTCGTATTTATGAAAATTGTTTATTAAATATGTAAAATAACTTAAAAAATTATTATATAAAACTTTTTTTAAAAACATATCGTTTCGGCTGTCTGCGTAATAATGCGTACTACTGCCTACGCTGCTTCAATAGTTTTTATATTTAAGTCTTTTTTTTTTCAATATGCATTAGCATAAATAATTGGCAAGCAGGTGAAAACACAATCATGAACTAAAAATACACAGCCAATCTATATTTGTCAATACAAATCTATTAGGTAAATATTAGAAACATCCTAATGTCATTATCAACATCGATATAAATAAAAACAAAATAAAATTATCTAAAACACAATACCGCGTTCAGTTTAGGGGCAAAATAGTTCAGGAGATAGAAATCGATTCTTCCGGTTCAGAGCACGGGTCGGCATTCTTTTATAGGAGCGAATTGAGCTTAATGGAGCTCTTTTGATCGCTGAATAAACTTCAAGATACAAACAAACCTAATCATAGCTGACTGCTGATTTTTTTTTATATTATACTATAAAATACACACAAGAGTGCGACTGTGAACGCGACAAGTTGTGGGTTCGATTCCCACTCGAGGAAAATCAGTATTTTCATTTCATTATTGCGCGGCATTAAGTTCAGCCATTTAACGCACAATGCCTCTACAATTCGGTGGAAACTGGAGAACGGAGGTGTCTTATTGGGAACGGAGTGTCTTAACATTAGGTGTCCAGGTTCCCTCTGCGTACCTTGCTATGTGTGGGATACAGCGTAAAACGAATATAAAGATTTTTTTTATTAGATACAGAATATATGCAACATAAATTAACTGGCCAAACTGGCAACATTCGAATATTACAAGTAAGAGTAAAAAAAATATAAGAAAGACAAGTCCCAATTACAATAAAAGAAACATAAATAATAAAAGCTAAACCTAATAATTAACAACACACATAATTTCACAGAACAACATAGATGAACCACACATATAAACACATATAATAAGCTTTTCGCTTCTAATTTAACACAAGTACCTGGAAATACGAATTTCCTTTGTCTGGATCTGTACACGCAACAGAAAAATGTCCCCGAGGTTAAAGGAACATCTCCATAATGAGCGTGCAAGTAGTCCTCTTAATTAAAAATAATAATTTTTCATATTTTAATTTAAGAGTCATTGTAACTGGCAGTGTTACCAAGACCCCCGGTCTTGGTACACAGAATATTAAATACAGTAAGAAAGACGACACTTAATAATATAGTATTATAATAATATTTACAGAGTATTATTTGAATTTAACTTTTAGTTTCATATTTCGTATGCAACGAAGTATGTACATATATACATATGTCAACATATGTGTATTGGCTACTAATAATGAGAATACAAAATTACAATTAAATGAATATATTATAATAGTTTAGTATTGAAACAAATTCCATAAAAAAATACATCATATAAAAAAATATCTTTATATGTAAATCTTGAAATATCAAGATTTACATTAACTTTCGTTGTTATACTGTTATTCACCACACTGTGACAGACCCAGCCATCCAACGGCTTTTAATTTTCCAAATGTCTTTTGTCTGGAGAATTTCCCAAGCTACTATTACTATAATAATGAGTTGGAAATAGTAGGTCGCGAACGCTTTGGAATGCAGTGCAGCGGTAGGTCCTCGGGTTTTTATTTCGCTGTAGGTAATAGAACAATTGCGTTCGGATCGTTCGCAGACAGACAGCCCGTCATTAAGGATTCATGGGAAAACAATGAGTGGACTGTATTATTTAGTTGTATATATACATGTATGTATAGAGAACAATAATAAGCCACGTTGAAAGCTACCTGGTGTTATGATTAATTACGTAAACTGTGTTCTATATGTTGTTAAATCTAGTTTAATATGTATTATCACTGACACGTTTCATCAATTATATTACCTACGGTTTGTACTAGAATCATAATTCATAGTTATGAAAAAATAAAATATACTAATCTACAACAAAAAAATATCATCAAATAAAATCAGCTTCACGCTGTATACCGCACACAGCAGGGTAGGCAGAGGGAACCTAGTGTAAGAGACTCCGTTCCCCACTTTCTGCCGAATTCTGGAGGCATTGCGTGTTGAATGGCAGAACTCAACGCCGCGCTTAACCTCAATACCAAAGCGAAGAAATGGAAATATAAATTTAAGTAAATATTTCATCTCCTCGAGTGGGGATCGAACCCACAACCAGTCGGTTTTACAGTCACACCTCATACCGCTGCGCCACGACTGGCCTCATATCATATCATCAAATACTATAGAAAATCTAATTAGAAATTTAAAAATTTCACACTAAAAATACCACCCCTATTGAGCACAAGCAACAAAAGGAAGTACATAATCCAAGTACATACAATAATATAGAATGAGCAAGTTAAGCCCACCATAAATACGCCGACCAGATTAACATTGGATTGACAGCGCGAAATGAGAACCGAAATCGACGCCGATACGAGACGTTTACCCCACATTTACTCTTTTAATGGAAACAAAGAATCATTAGCACTATCTCCTACCCGCTGGCTGCTCTGCGAATGAAATATTACAAAGGGGGAAATAATCTGTTCCGCACTGACACAATAATGGGTTGAAATTAAAAAATATATAAATATACAATGTATATGAAATATTGGAAACAGATATTACACAAATAAAGAAAAATGTAAATTAGCCGTCTATCTTTTTTTTAACTTCACGCTGTATCTCGCAAGAAGCGGAGTAGGCAGGGAAAACCTAGTGTTAAGACTCCATTCTCTACTTTAATCTCCACTAGAGCGACAAAATTAAAATTTTTAATAATCCTTTTCGCCGAATGGGAATCGAACCTACAACTTTTGCCTTTTACAGTTGCACATTAGTGCCGCTGCGCTATGACGGGCTCTAATCATCCATCAAGGACCATAAATAGCTTCAAGTATCGATTTTAAGTATGGTTTTGGTACATAGCAAAATACTCTACTACAGCTCTAAATTAGGATTAATAAAGTATGAAGATGAGCACAAATCTATTAAATATATAATCATATATGATAAAATAATATTCACAGTCTACGTCGATGCGAGTTACGGCTTAAATATGAGACAGCATAACTTATAACATTTTATAGCGATGCTACAATAAAACAAAAGGTAAAACGCATTAAAAGCGCTCCATAATATGACAGACAAAGGATCTACTAGACGACTAAAAGGAAGAAAATTTTATATAAGTATATAATATATTATAATGTAAAATGAGTAAAGCGTTTGCAGAAAATGAAAACTCCACAGGACCTTTAACTGCCGACAGACGTACTCGTATATAAACAACAGCGTTACATTTCAGACTGTATAATATTGTGGATTCCCCAATGCATACTCTATTTTCCACAACACCTATTTTGAACTATGAATAGAGAGCGACGAGTTATATAAATAAAACTTTAACAGACTTAGGTAGGCTTCAAAAAAGGTTGACTTTCACAATATTTCTTTATAAAAATATCTGTATTCTAGTTATGGCTTACTCAACGTAAGAAATGTTGAAAGTCAAAATTACGTAAGTAAGTGACGAAATTAATTTATTAGATCTAACCAAAAAGGTTTTTTTTATATTTATAGAGATTTAATTCTGGACATTTCAGGGTATTGGTACCAAACACATCTGACCACACGCAACTCCGGATGTGGTACAATCAGGAATAGATTCGACTGTCCTGTCTTGAGAGATGGTGCTTTCGCTATGTTTATGCAAAGAAAATTTAACTTAACAAGCTGAAAGAGGAAGAACACAAATCTTTAATGGAGACTTATCTCCCTTAAAGATTTGTGTTCTTCCTCTCTATGACTTATGATATGACTTGCATATACATAAACAGTTTAAAGCGAAATCGCAGCACGTTAGAAAAAAGCCCTTTCTTAAATAAGCTTAAATAGAGTACTTTTATTTTTTACTCGAGGAAATGAACTCTGGAACGGAAAGGGACACTCCGCTCCGAGTCGAGCTCCTTTACTCACCATCCAATGACTTAAAAGTGGGGTGGTGGGTGAGAAACGGAGTTACTTAATACAATATATTTTATAAAAAAAAATACTTTTGATTTCATTATGCTAGGACAAAAAAGTTGTCAAATACGGCTGTCACGTGAAATGTATAAAATATTGTTTATAATAACCCAACAACAGCAGACCTATTTTTGTTAAATGTTTCCATAGCATGCTCATTTAAATTAAATTAATATAATATTATTTTACAGATAAATGACTGACTTTACTCAGAAAGCCAGAAAAGGCTAAATTATATTTCAAGCAATTCAATGAAAATGTTGTACATTGGGGACGTATTAGATTTTCTTTTATAATCTGTCCTACCTTTTCATCCCTCATAAAAAATAGTTACTTTAAAATTAAAGCTAAGTAATGCCGAATCATATAAAAAAAATATATTTGAAAAGAACATAAATGTTTAATGACTAGCTTTGAGCTACAGATTTACAAATATGGGTTCGAATCCTGCTACGATAAAATTAATTGCCATGTTTGAAATTTCAAATATATTAAATAAAAATATTAAAAAATACCTAATTTAATACATTAAATACTTTTTTTTGAGGCCAGTCGTAGCGCAGCGACACGAAGTGTGACTGTAAAACCGACTGCTTGTGGGTTCGATCCCCACTCAAGGAGATGAAATATTTACTTAAATTTATATTTCCATTTCTTCGCTCTGGTATCGAGGACAAGCGCGGCGTTGAGTTCTGCCATTCAACACGCAATGCCTCCAGAATTCGGCAGAAAGTGGGGAACGGAGTGTCTTAACACTAGGTACCCTCTGCCTACCCTGCTGTGTGCGGGATACAGCGTGAAGCTGATTTATTTTATTTATTTATTTACTTTTTTTCTTAGCTTCACGCTGTATCCTAAACATAGCAGGGCAGGCCAAAGGGACCGTAGAGTTAAGACACTTCCGTTTCCTACTTTCCGCTGAATTCTGGAGGCATTGCGTATTGAGTGGCAGATCACGTCGTGCCCAGACCGAAGAAATTAAAAATAATAAATATTTCACTCCCCCAAGTGGGAATTAAGCCCCCAATCGTCGCGTTTATTAATTACTGAATTCCAATATCAAACCACAAACATATTTTCGTAGTAGAAACGGTTTTTCTTTTAACGTACCATTCAAACTAGTCCGTGACCGAATAACGAAGAACAAAGGACCTATTGTATAAAGTTCAAATTCTACTTGCCATAGAGTATGTAAAAAGGGTAGTTGCGGATATGTAATGTGAAACTATATAGGGCTGCAAATTATTTCTAACTAATAAAACTACAAAAATCGATATTTGAATGTTTGTTTTATGTATAACACCTAGATGCTTTATTATAAAAATGTAAGCTACAGAAGATTTTAATTTTGATTCCCGCATTTGAAAAACTCAAATTTCAGTTTTTTGAAATGAAGAAACTTTTTTAACTCTATGATTTTTTATACATTTTATTTATCGATTTGTCTAATCACCAAATTATACAATTATACACATAATATCAACTTTATTACAATGTAGTCTTGCAAGGATACAAAGTAAAAAATGTGCAATGCTTGTAGCATTTTAACTGAAAGATATTACTCTATCGATTAGTCTCTAATTAAGAATCTTTACTTTCTTACTTACATAAACGCATTAAAAGTAAACATAGATAGTTATATTAAAATGTTCAATCTAGAGTTCAGTCCTAGTTTTATTTAGATCAGCCCTAGCACAGTGCAGGCGAGGGTGGCGGTCGTCGTCCGGCCGGCGCCACGCCATCGATTCTCGCCCCTTATTAGTTACCCACTACACGGGTAGGCTTTCGGATTTTAACATTTACGGATTTTACATTTGCATTTATTAAAAAAAGTTTTATGATTTTAATGATAAGTTTCATTTAAAATTACAATAATATTGTATAGAATGACTATCTCATACGATTATAGTTAAAAAAATATGTATAAATCAAATATATTTTTTAACTATAATCGTATGAGATTGATGAGATGAGATTATTTTTGACTATACCATTTGGTATTACTAATATTACTACTAACTATTTTAAATTAAATGGTTAATACCAAAATAATAAGAAAAAAATATTTCTCAGACGTTAGAGGCCAGTCATGGCGCAGTGGCACGAGGTGTGACTGTAAAACCGACTGGTTGTGGGTTCGATCCCCACTCGAGGAGATGAAATATTTACTTAAATTTATATTTCCATTTCTTCGCTCTGGTGTCGAGGTTAAGCGCGGCGTTGAGTTCTGCCACTCAACACGCAATGCCTCCAGAATTCGGCAGAAAGTGGGGAACGGAGTGTCTTAACACTAGGTTCCCTCTGCCTACCCTGCTGTGTGCGGGATACAGCGTGAAGCTGATTTAATTTTTTAGACGTCTTAGTAAGCAGTAGCATCTGACCGATTACAGAATTGCTAGGGGTTCAATAAGATTTATAATATTTAAATAATATTTTTACAACTGTTTAAATCGAAATAGAGCAACTTTCACTAGGCTTATCTACCCTCCATAATATGAAGTTTGTTATATTATAACATCAACTATACCTATAAGTATCAATAATCTACATCAGAGCTACATACAAAAATATAACTACGAAAAAGTATAATAAGTAAAATCCATAATCCAGGTAAACTCGAGATAGGTGCCAGTATTTAAATATATATTTTACGAAATAATGTTATTTTCAAGAATTTACATTTTCTTTAAGATAAAGGGATAAGTTTGTATACAAGACTAGAACAATTTGGCTATGTTAAGTAACCCTTATGAAAAGTTCAGTTCACATCAACATAATATGCGGAATGTTTCAAACTTTGACCTGACTACACTCATAAGGGGCCAGGCGTCTAAGTTTATACTAACAATATTACGGTAGCTTAAGAAATTCTTCTATTATACTAAATAGATTGTATTTTTAGCTTCACGCATTATCCTACATGTAGCTGGATAGGCAGAGGAGACCTAGTGGTAAAACACTTCATTTTCCATTGTCATTTGTCTTACCAGAACAAAAGATTAGAATAATTCACTTCTCCGATTAGGGATCGAGCCCATAATCATCGCATTTACAGTCTGACTGTGTCATATTTAGATATTTATATCCACTATGGCCTGAGTAATTGAATTAAATAACTTTAATTCTTAGAAAGGTTGTGTTTTAAGTAAAGATTAAAATATCCATAATATTGCGTGTTAAGTGTCCGAATTCCACGCCGCACTTTCCCTAACTAAACTAGGAAGTAAAATAACTTATATTAAATACCAACATTGCTCCAATTATAACGTGCTTTAAGGCACGTCTACACAGCTACACGACCTTATAAATGAAAAATATTTTCTTTTCACAAAGAAGGCAAGAAATAAATATTTTTGCTTTTAATTGCTGTGAAATATCATTTTCGGGTAACACTTTTCATGACGACAGATTCTATTAAAATTTCTATGAAAATGTTAATTAAACGCATTGTTTTTGACTGAAGAGTGATTTCGTGAACTACTTTAGAAATCAATTCCAAGTTCTTTATACTATATACTTCAGATTTAAACGAGAAAAATGTTTTCTTAATGTTCAATTTAAGTTTCACGGCTTTGGATGGCATTTACAAGACTAAAACTAATCTAGAAGGTCCTAGTGCTTACTTGTTCTGACAGGATGTATTAGGTTAGTTTTTTTAGCTTTAATTTACTCTTAGTTTCTGAATACAAGCAAATTCTTGTTATTTAAACATTTAATATAATAAATATATATATAATTTATTACATTTACATGTATTTACATTTAATATAATAAATATATATATACATATATATATATATAGCTCATAAGAAGAGCTCCCTCTCGTGAGGTATTCAAGCGCTGGGTAAAAGAGCATTTTTTAAAAAATAGTATAAATATATAATATTCATCTATTTAATTTATTATATAATTATTTGTATATATTGGTATGGTATATATATATGTATATGGTTCTTTTTTTTTGTAGTTTATTTAGAATATCGATATTATATTATCATAATTATATTTTTTTATTATATATTATATTACTTGTATAATTATGTATTTACAGGATATTAATGTATGTATATGTAGGTATATTTTACTTCTGCACACCTAGACTTATTCTCACACATGACAAGGTTGGCTGGTAGAGAATGCTATTTAGCGTTAAGCCCGCCTTTTGTACATTTTTCTTTTTTGTAATTTGTGCAATAAAGTATATATAAATAAATAAATAAATATATATATATTTTTTTCATTTACTAACAACACATTGTCTAATCAAAGATTCTAATTACAAAATAAACAATTTAGTACTAGACAATCATGGTGTAGGGGCACAAGCACAAGGGTATAACTGCAAATGCAACAAGTTGTGGGTTCGATTCCACACGATAAAATGAAATATTAATTATTTTCATTGCCTCACTCTGGTAACCTTTCCGCCACTCAACACGCAAAGCCTCCAAAATTCGGCGGAAAGTGGGGAGAAGCGTGTCTAAGCACTAAGGTCGCTCTGACTACCTTACTACTTGCGGGATACAGCGTGAAGCTGATGAAAAAAAAAAAGCTACTAAAAAACTAAAACAACCATTGTACCAACAACACGAAGACATCTCTACCGAGCCGTAAGCTCATTTCAGCAAATAAAAGCTCATTGCCAGTCCATTTGTTAATTGGCAGATGCACCCGACGCGTGTTACACACATTTACATTTCACGTACAGTTGCGCTTAGACCGAGTGCTCTCCGTATCACTCGCGTCATTTGCCTTTGATTATGTCAAAGTAATCGTATGTTAGGATCTGGAGGGGCAATTGAATTTTAATTGATAATCTTTTGTTGTTAACTAAAACTGCTATGTAATACATCGAACTGGCTGGCTTATTTATTATATATCAATCAATACTGCTTCTTTCATCCAATAAATCATTGATGGTTTTGTACTTCAAGTGGCTTAAATATAGCTTCACGCTTTATCTCCAGCGGGGTAGTCAGAGAGAACGGAGCGCCAAGCGCTACGGTCTCTACATACCTCTTTCGCCTCGTTCACTGTCATCAACCTCTTCATACATGCCCTCCGGGGGGTCCTCATGCTTTTTACGTGACCTTTCTCCAGTATCTTCGATACTGTATTTTCGAAGGTCAACCGAGGTCTCCCCCTACCTCTGTTACCGCTCACTTTTCCATCATAAATCTTTTTTGCCATTCTTTCATCACTCATTCGTTCGACATGCCCAAACCAGCTGAGCACGTTCTTCTTCATTCTCACCGTGACATCCTCGCTAGTACCTGCCATTCTGTGTACCTCTTCATTGCGGATTTGATCAGCTAAGCTGACTCCGCGTATCCTACGAAGAGATCGCATCTCGACAGCATTCATCTTTCTTTCATTCTTCTTCTGTAATACCCACGTTTCGCTGCCGTATAACAGAGTCGGTACCAAAACTGCAGTGTGTACGGTCAAACGCGCAGCTGTGCTGACGTTTCGCCGTCTCATCAATGCAGCTAAGACTCCGTTAACCTTGTTACCGGCAGCAATACGCCTTTCCATATCCATCTCGTATCTTCCATCTCTACTGAACATACTTCCCAAGTATACCACTTCATTCACTTGTTCTAATATCTTACCATTTACACTGATCTTGCATTCCGTTCTTTCTTCATCTCTTTCAAAAATCAGAATCAGTGGCTTAAATACAAGATATCAATATAATTACGATATAATAAATCAAATAAGAGGCCGGTCGTAGAACAGAGGCAGATTGTAACTGCGACAGGTTGTAAGATTGACATGCATGATGACACGCAATTCCGCCAGAATTCAGGGGAAATTGGGCAAAAGAAGTGTCTAAATGGGAACGAAGTGTCTTAGCACTAGGTTCCCAGGATCCCTGTACTTTTCTTTCTATAAGCAGGATAAAGCGTGAAGCTAAAAAAAAACAAACAAATTTACCATTAAAAAAAAACAACCAACATATTAAAAAAAAACTCCTAATCTCTAAAACGAACTACCCAATAATAAAACATTAAACTATCAAATAACGTATATTGTATGCACATAGAAGAGATTAGTGCCTGTCAACGCGAATGCATAATTGAAGTGGCCAGCCAGCAAGGTATTAGTTACAGAATACCTACACCAGGCCCGCGCGAGTTTACGCCCGATTAAGCCTACGTACGGTACATCAAAGTAGTATGACGTCATCCATTAAGTTTAGAGCTCCATCGTATCAAGCCCACTGTCATCGCTTTTTTATCTACTCGGTTCCACTTTGCGCTGGTTAACGTGGGGATTGCTATGGGGTAACCGTTTGTGGTGTACTTGCGCTTTTTTGTTTAGAGATAGATATGCATTTGTTATCTTATTACATTTTGTAGCACGTACAAATTAGGTGCAAATTCTAAAACTCTTCGTTGGAATACAAGTATAAGAGATATGATATAAGGAGTCAAATAGAGTTTTACTTCTTATCTTATGTAGGAACATTACTTGGTAATAGAATGTAATAATAAAGATTATTCTGGTCTTTACGTTTTATCTACACCCAACACAATTGTACAGATCGCGAGGTGTAAACTGAACTTAGCTTTTTTTGCGATAATAAAGTTTATTATTACAAATTAACAAAAAAAATTCTACTTGAAAAAACATACCAGTTCTTCTGTGACGGATTGCATTCTCATAACTTTCACCCTCGTCTGATGTATAGCTTAAGTTAATAATGGTTCTTTCCATCATATCATCTACGGCGTTGTGTCCCCAATATTTTTTATTTTGTTACACCTTAGCAATACATACTTTATATTCTTCTACAGCGATAGTGCCAACTTTAGCTTTCACCTGTTAAGAATGAAATATGTGTACTACACAAAAAGCAATATAAGCCCGTTTAGACCAAGCAAGTGAAGTATTACGTACGCTAAATATGAACACTCACACAAACTCAAAGCTCAGCTTAGACCTCGCGGATTGTACATGTACATTTTGAACTCTAAATTCATAGTTTTCCGCCTTTTTTTCTACATATAATTGTATCTAATACGTATATTTATCATAATTATTTTGAGTTAAAACCAATTTAAGGCTTAAGCACAATCTTAACCGATTTTGATATTTTTTTTTAATTATGAGAACAGAATTTCCCGTAAATAAACTAAAGTATTCCTTCTTTTAGTGGATATTCATTCAGCAATATAAAATAATACGCATTGTTCACAGTTGGACGGATCCATTTTAGTGCTTTTGTTTATGACATAATAGCGCGTTCCATGCATGGCCGCAAAGAGTAATAGAAACTTAACCTAAATATATGGAAATGTATGAAAATATGATGTCAACCTACTTCAAGACCTCAAGTCAAAGTCAAGAGACTAAACGACTCGTTCCAACTCTTAGTACTGGAATCGCTCTAACTAGATATTTTACAACATATCGTGAAAACATTATATTGGAGAATAGGTACCATGTTCTTTTACTATATATTGCTATTATATTTTAATTGTATATATCGTAATCTTTTTAGGGTTTTGTATCTTTTAAGAACAACAGGATGTAAATAAGACCATTCTGTTGTCCGTCTGTCTGTCTGTCAAGAACCTTTATCTCAGGAACGCTTTGAGATATGGAGTTGAAATTCAAACCATATACTCAGATCTACTGCCCCATGATTTCCTGGAAAAAGAATATTTCTACATATACTTCTACGAAACCCGACATTAGTTCACCGAAATCGAATTAAATAACAACTTAAAAGATCAAATTAAATTTACACTAAATATCCAAAATGTTGTACATAGTCGGTAAAAACTAAAAAGAGACATAAGTACAGACAGTTTACGATATAAAAAGTACACAAAAAAATGCAAAACGTTTTTTAAGTGCAACTCAACTTGCATTAAAACGTATAGTTCCCCAAAATTTTTCATTTTTACTGAAACAATGATCGTGGTAGTAGTAGCATTTTAATTGCTTTCAAAAGTTTCCCTTTTGTCCCGCACAGCGATTGTGTAGAATAATATTGAATGCGTTTTTATTTTTTTTTACATTCACGCTGTATCTCGCATTTAGCAGAGTAGGCAGAGACGACCCAGTGTTAAGACACTCCGCTCGCCACTGTCCGCCGAATTCTAGATGCATAGCATGTTGAGTGGTGGAACTCAACGGCGCGCTTTGCCTCAACACCAGAGCAAAGAAATGAAAATATTAATTAAATAAATAAAATATTAAATATTTCATCTCCTGGGAATCGTACCCACAACATGTCGATTTTACACTCACACGCTTTTACCGCTGCGCCACGACTGTTTACCAATATTGAATGCGTTTTTATGCTCCAGTTATAACGTCTATTGTCGACGCTTAAATCTATATGCAAGCACACGACAGCGGAACGATTTCATTTATAGAGTATTTTTATAGTGGAATGAAGAAAACTTTGGTATTGAAACCACGTTTTAAGATTTGCATATCTATACTTATATTAGAAAGTTGAAGAATTTGTATGGTTTATTGCGATAATCTCAGCAACTACTGGTTCGAATTGATAATTTATTTTCGTATTGTATGGTTTTTTACAACATCATCAATAAATTGTAACAAGCGTATAAGAATATGGATGTAACTTAATGAGAATATAATATAGCTTAATGGTCAGAGTGCTTGGACGGTTTCCGAGAGGCGCACACGCGCGGGTTCAAATCTTGCTAAGTTAAAAATTTTATGCGTTTTTTAAAAAAAGTATTTTGCTTTCCTAAATGTGGAATAATTTTTTTTTATACAATTTATAAAAATCGTTTAATTATCTTTCTATCTGTAGAGCTTAATCACTATAGCAAAGTTAACACGGATTTATCACGAAATTTACATACATTGTAATTATTGTGTCTTATATTTTATAGAAGATGTGAAAATATGATCTGTATCTAGTGACATATAACTTCGCTCTCAACGTAGCGTCGTCGTAGTCTTGGCGTAGCGACACAGTCCAACTGTAAACGGAACTATAGTGGATTCGACTCACATTCGGGGCAATAATATTTTAATTTTCTCGCTGTGGTAACAAAACAAAACCGTTGCGTTAAGTTTCGCCACTCAACACGGAATATCTCAAAAATTAAATGAAAACTTAGGAACGGAGTGCCTTAACACCTTTGCCAAGTTAAGTTTTAAGTTGTTGGGGAAACAACGCCAAGCTTAAAAAGCATTAAGAGGCATTGTGTGCTTTTGTTTGTTTAGTTACACCGAAGCAAAGCATATATTTTAATAATAAGCCTTACTCTCGAAGGAAATGAACCTATAACTACGTCATCAATACAGCCAGATATTCCCAACAGAGCTACGACGGCGTTAATTGACATTTAATTTTTCCACTTTCCGATTTATTCTCTTTTTGTCCATTGTTTGTCGGCAGTGTGTACATTGTTCTTATACTAATAGTGGAAATCAATAAAGGGAGCATCTGTTGCAAGTTCGTTACAATGAGATTCAGGATTAATCAAGTCAAACAATATAAGCTGCATTTGGAATGTATAAAGCTGAACGAAGCTACAAA
This sequence comes from Heliconius hermathena, assembly GCA_013403705.1. Classification (NCBI taxonomy): domain Eukaryota; kingdom Metazoa; phylum Arthropoda; class Insecta; order Lepidoptera; family Nymphalidae; genus Heliconius; species Heliconius hermathena. The sequence continues at coordinate 195,489 of JAAIXJ010001733.1, read as the reverse complement.
TTAGACGGGCAAAATATACACTGTTAACATTTATTAGCTGTATTTTTTTGTTTTCCATTATTAAATGTCAGCTGCCGTGGTTGTTTTTATTTTTTCGCTCTTGTAAATAAAACAGAGCATGGTGTGTTTCGACACCAAACACGCAATATCCCGCCCATGCCTACCGTGCTAGGAAAAGGCATGAAACTGTTTTTAGGGTTCTTTAACCAGAGGTTAAAAATGGACCTTTTTTCTAAGACACCGCTGTCCATTCGTCTGTCTCTCTAACTGTCCATCTGTTGCATCTCATGAACCGTGGTAGGTAAATATTAGAATTATTCACAGATGATGTATTTTTTATTGCCGCTATAAAATAATAATAAATATTTAAGGGAACTCCCATACAATAAACAATTTGTTTTGCTCGATATTGATAACAGCAACAGGTAGACGCTTGAAATATTCGAATTTAGAATATTCAGTTGTGTATTTTATTAAAAAATAAAATTTTAATAAAATAAATACTTAGGGGCGTCTCACACGCAACAAACATGGTTTTTTTGCCGTTTTTATAGATAATAGTATGGTAATACGTGCGCAACTTCTAACTTGAACTTAGTAAACAACAAAAATATACAGAACTGAATCTGCGACCACCTAAACATTACACGAAAAAATTACACCATTAAGAACCAATATAGACAGATAAATTCATTAAAACACTGTCGAGACACAAGACTACTCAACTAACTACGCATCTACTTTGTTCTCTGTTCTTCACTTTCCGCCTATTTTGCATAATGCGTGTTCAGTGGCGTACTCGTCTACGCGTCGAAGTTAGTAACTGGATAGTCAAAGCGAGTACTTTACTTACCCATACCCTAAATGAAATGTGTTGCGTCTGATTTCAAAAATTGCTTTTGATAATTAATAATTTGAAAATGGATAATAGCACGTAGACAGGTAATTACAAAAAAATACAATAATAATTTATTATTAATCAGTTCTTGTATTTGCGGCCAATTGTCCTATAAAAAAAATATTTTGAGAGCTTTTAGTTTTCCGTAGGACCAAGAACAGTTTTTTTTTTCAATAATATAAAATAAAAAATATTTTATTGTATATTATTGTATATATTACAATAACCTCTTACTCGTTTTTTTACAAAATTCTTAGAAAAGAAATAAAATGTATAGGTATATAACAATTGTATACACCTAATGTGAAATCGATAACTAACCTTATTAGGGGGTACCTAGAAAAGTACAGGGTCAACGCCCAGACGACTGAACAGTACCCTCTTTCAATTCCGCAGTTGGGCAAAACGGTCCCACGGCGGTCGTAGATAATGATTACACTATTAGTGCCTTCCCCAACGGTACGTGAGTGACTTGGCTAAGTTTCTAGACATTGATATAGGTATACCTAAAAATATGAACTACTGTCTGGACTAGACTTAAAATAAAAGATCTAAAACATTTAGACTTTCATCCATCTATTTCTGAAATATTCAATAGTTCTCGGTTGAATTGTGTTAACTTATACTAGCATTTTATAAAAATAAACCAAATTAAAAAATAAATAACTTTAAATATTAAGTATTTATTAAATTCTTTTCTCAGACTAGAATTATACATGGCCTATAAATCCATATATGTATATTGTATATATATAAAACTCTTCCGTTACTAATTGACTGACAGACAAACCACAAACGAAATTACTGAAGTTAGAAAAGTAAAAATTTGTCATGTATGTTTTTTCGAAATGAATTACGATAAGTGGAAATAATTGTTGTACATGTAAAATGTTACACTCCACGCGGACAAAGATGGGGACGCCGACTACTTTCAATACTAAATAATATCCTGCACACAGCAAGGTAGGCAAAGGGAACCTAGTGTTAAGATACTCCGTTCTCCACTTTCCACCGAAGGCATTGCATGTTGGGTGGCAGAACTCGAGGCCGCATTGCCTCGACACCAGAGCGAAATTTAAATAAATATTTCTCTTACTCGAGTAGGGATCGAACCCACAACCAGTCACGTTTACAGTCACACTTTGTGCCCCTGCGCCCACTACTGGCCTCACGTATAATATACACAATCTGATAAACAAACAGTAGTATGTATAGGTACATATGGGTGCCATTTAAATCGTCCAGCGTTAAGACCGCCGCCAAGTTTCAGTATTTCCGTCGACGTCAGAATTAACGAGTTCGAGATAACTTAAAGTCCCGTACGTGTTTTATGGCACTAGGTGACTTTACTTACTTGAGTGCATTTTATAGCGCTCTTTTACCTACACATGTAGAAATCTATTATGGTAATCTATTTTAATATGCAAAATATGTCGTAATACAATTTCAAAGAACATCCTTTTTTGCTTATTTTATTAATCAGAATCTAAGAAAGGTGGTCACAAATGTGATAGAAATAGTCGTGCTCATTTTTTTATCTGCTGTTTTCATTCATTCATTTATTCAGCTTCACGCACACAGCAGGGTAGTCAGAGGGAACCTAGTGTTAAGACACTCCGTATCCCACCTTCCGCCGAATTCTGGAGGCATTGCGTGCTGAGTGACGGAACTCAATGCGCTTTGCTTCGACACCAGAGCGAAGAAATGGAAATATAAATATAAATAAATATTTCATTTCCTCGAGTGGGGAGCGAACCCACAACCAGTCGCGTTTACAGTCACACTTTGTGCCTCTGCCGCAACGACCGGCCTCATGTTTCATTACGAAACTCTTAGTTCTCTTTAAAAATAATTAACTAGCTAAATTTCGAATAATAAATAGGTACCTACTTATATCGATTTCATTTATTATTAATAAGATTACGAATACATGGCTGCTCTCGGAAAAAACTAACATTTACTGGCTTAAAACTTAGCCTATGACAGTACGGAAAGACAGGATTGTATAACTTCCTAAAAACAGTTCAACGTCGTCATTATCAAAAGTAACAAATCAAAATATATAATATATAGGTACTTACATCAGACGTTTTTAACAAATTGGAAATGGGTGCAATAATAACGTATTTGCACTTATTAAAATATGCAGGTATTCCCTGCAATCAAGTTTTGTAAATTTATATTCCTTCTGCATTCACTGAAATATTCAATTTGTTTCAAAGAGAACTGCAATTATGTCGATACGATATGTAAAATTATAATAATATTCAAATAAAAGTTTTATTACCATAAAATAATCATATAGTATAATAGTATAATTAAAGTAAATATTATATTTACTTAACATACTAAACTAAAGCACTTCACAAAACAATTCAATCACAAATATATGTGTAACTGGAGTAATCACTTCGTTATTATTACAAACTCTCGTAGTAATGGATCCTATCGCAAATCATGGTTTTCAAAATAATATATTTTAAAAGGTTCCCTGTCGAATTTTGAGCAAAGTTTTGACGGTTTTCGTATTATGGCAAAATTATATCGACGTTTAATTGCTTAACTTCTGAATACTTCGCCTGATTGATATAAAAAGGGCGTTTCAATTTATTCTATAGATATTTCTAAGGTTTTTTTTTGCTTCACGCTATATCACAATACACAATATGGTAGATATTGCGTGTTGAGTGCCGGAACTCAACGCCGCGCTTTGCCTTGTCATCAAGGAATTGCAAATATTAAGTAGTTCATTCCCGAAAGGACACGACATTCGAACTTACAACCATCGCATTTGACGGCCTAATTTTTGTTTTAATGCTTCTTTCTACAAATTATGTCTTCGAATGTTTAATAAATTAATACGAGTTTAACAATTTTTATATCTTTAACTTTATTCTTATTATCTGAATTTCTAAACATATATATTATGTATATGTTTTCCGTCCTCTTCCTAAAAAATAATCTTTTCATTTCCCAGAAAACATCTATACTTATAATAAATCTGTAGAGAGGTCAATTCTGTACATGAAATATATTTTCAAAATAACTATCAGGGGGTGATTAGTGATCGATACTGATGCCAAAAATGCAATCAGTAAAATTTTTGTCTGTCTGTCTGTCTGTATATTCTTTATAGAAACAAAAACTACTTGACGGATTTTAACGAAACTTGGTACAGTTATTCTTCATACTCCTGGGCAGGTCATAGTATACTTTTCATCACGCTACAATCAGTAGGAGCAGAGCAGTGAAAGGAAATGTTGGGAAAACGGGAGAAATTACTTGATTTTTTAAGCTTCCGTCGCGTGTGCAGCCTTAATGGTTAAAGCTACAGCGAAACCATGTATAACGGAGATATTCTACATAATTAAATCAATAATCATGTATTTTAAGCGGGCGAAGCCGTGGGAGGGTCGCTAGTATTAAATAAAATTTAACATGAGAATATCAAAGGTCAAGGCACCTTGTTTTTGTTGCATTCAGTAAATTTTGATAGATAAGAAGATGGCTAGAACAAAAAAAATAACAAAAGGAAATGATAATTTTTAAGGAAAACGTACATATATAAAGTATAGAAATGTAAATACTTATATCTCAATAACTACTCTACAGATTATGATTAATCTTGGATAATAAACCTGTAGTAGATAAATATAAATTTGCTTAGTAGTTTAACCTAGCATAGAACATCATACACCTTTTTTTGAAGTCGGATAAAAAAGATAAGAAAACAATAAAAAATGCAGTCGAGTATAGTCATAACAATATTTCACGAATTACATCGTCATCACAATCGAGCAAATCGCTAACGATTGAAAAGATGCTCGTCACAAAGTAATTTCCCTCAGGACGACTGATGAAGGACAACAAAAGGAGAGGGCAATTTATAAAATATATACCAACATACTTCCTTGTAGATATTATAACGTTAAACTAGTTTACGATTTATTTATATTTAACGCAGTCAAATTTTGATGATAAAGTAAGCCTAGACTGCATACGTAACATTGAAAGTTTTTCTTCTTGTTACCGTTAAGTATGAAGTTATGAACGACGAGGAAATCAAAATATTTTTTTGTTTCACGCTGTGGCCCGCACTTGATGTGATAGCTGGGTAGAGAGAGAGAACCTGGTGTTAAGACACTCTGTTCCGGGTAGCGGAACTCAACGTTGCCCTTTGCCTCCACCAGAGCGAGAGAGAATGAAAATAAATAAGTCTCCTTAAGGTTAATTTTCAACCCACAACTGTCGCTTTTATAGTACATCGTGCACCACGACGGCCGTTTTAACTATTTATTTTAAAAGAAAATTTATTATATGAGATAACTCTTTAATATAATCACTATAACTCAGTCTCTGAGAGCTTCGTCGCTACTCGATAACAGTTTCAAAGTTCACCGAGTGAACAAATGGCTGTCATAATACAAATTGTGAGTTCTAATGAAGGTGAATGAACATACATTTGGACGAATATGTTTAATAAAACATTAAATTTATTTATAACTTTATAAGCATATACAGTCCAGTCGTGGCGCAGTGGCACAAAGTGTGACTGTACAACCGACTGTTTGTGGGTTCTATCCCCACTCGAGGAGATGAAATATTTACTTAAATTTATATTTCCATTTCTTCGCTCTAGTGTCGAGGACAAGTGCGGCGTTGAGTTCTGCCACTCAACAATCAATGCCTCCAGAATTCGGCAGAAAGTGGGGAACGGAGTGTCTAACACTAGGTTCCCTCTGCCTATCCTGCATTGTGCGGGATACAGCGTGAAGTTGATTTATTTTTATTTATGAGCATATACAATATTTGACCTTATTCTGACAAATTAAAGTGAAACTAAAAATTTCGAGGAAAATCGAGGAATTTCGTTGGTTGTATTATAAGGAAATTGATATAGACTGCGAAATTAATCTGTTGTTATGTTGTTGCTGGACACTTGGACAGTTCTGAGCAAGACGGATATGGTACTTAAGCCGCGTGTTACGTTTACATCAGGATTAGCGTTGTGTAAAATTGTATTTTGATATACGAAGGATTGTTGGGTGACATTCAGACACAGTCACTATGAAGACTATTATTCATTTTACAAATTCCATTTTAACAAAATATTTAAGTTAAATTTGAAAAATAAGATTCGAGATTTAATATTTTTTTATTAATAAATATTAAATTATATAACGATTCTAGAACATTTACAATGTTTCTTCGTAAATATTTATTTGAAATGTTAAATTCATTAACTATTGAAGATTTTTTTTGAACCAGTTTCACGCTTCTTCCCACAAAGCAGGGTAACCCAGTATTAAAACACTTCATTCCCCCCTTTCTGCCCAATTTTCGTGACATTTCTTGTTGAGTGGCAGAATTCAACGATGCGCTCTGGCTACCAGAGCTGAGAAACAAAATATTTTAAATATAATCATTCTTCCGAGTGGGGGTCATTATTTAAGAGCCATATGAAGTAACTATAAGAAGTATTTATACGATACATCTTACGGGTTCCACCACTATAGCTCCACAAGTATCAAACGATTCCGGAAGACGGGCGTCAAATCGTGATTTCCCAAGAGCACTGTAGTAGCCGGCAAAAATCGCACACCACAAGCGTAACGGCATATTGATAGCTGTTCCCGCCTGTCGTATACGCGTAAAGGATTTTCAAAATATTATTCAATATTTTGTATGACAGATTTTACCGAGGCTAGTATGTTAGTCTAAATTTGCTATATATATAAAAATATTTTCCTATGTTCATCCAATTTCAGAGTTTTTGACAGGCATTCGTGTTAAAAAAGTAAAAAATCGTACTGCGCTATATATAAATATTTTGGTTTCTAAGATCTAAGATATGAGTTAAGACTGCCAAATAACATAAATAATTATATAATTATAGATGAAATTAACGAAATATATCAGTATGTCTATATAAATGTTTGTCTACAGTTTTAAATCCTTACAGTACAATATAGAATTAAATACAGTAGCGAATACAAAAGTAACAATTTCGTATATAAAGCTTGGAACATGTTCCTTTTATACTTGGAAAATCATATCTTTTAATAAATATTATCTTTTGCCCAGAATAAAAAAATACAGTGTAAAAAAATAACATTCTTAACAAAGAAATAACTAGAATTTACAAAGGAAAATCAATTCGCAGTAACACAGCCATAGACGAGCTCCGGCCACAGGTAAATTACTGTGAAGTCGTGTAACTTATCTGAGAGGTCGGCCGCAGTATCGGATTTGATTTCAACATAGAATTAAAATTCACTCAACGCCGCACTTTGCTCTTGTCAGAGTGGGAAAATAAATATAATTTAAATATAGCCTTTATAATCAGACACCGTGCAACTGCGCCACAGGGGCCTCAAGCTTAAATATAAATATGAGATACGGAACCGTAATAAAAATATTGAAAACTACAATACCTGTCAAAATAACGATTAAAATTTATTATATTCTTTCCCTATGAATAATTCATAATTATATGTAATTTTCTAAATATTTTCAACTGTACTAAATATGACAACTTTTCTAAATATGACATTTAAGATTTCCACCAAAACATACGGAACAAAGTAGAAAACTTCCAGGAATCGCGTAATAGATCTATCTCAGTCCAACTTTCACCCAAACTCCTCTTAATGTCTGAATTTGACGGCATCACTTTATATTTCGCCATGTTTACTTGTTGAGGCCAGTCGTGGCGCAGCGGCATGAGGTGTGACTGTAAAACCGACTGGTTGTGGGTTCAATCCCCACTCGAGGAGATGAAATATTTACTTAAGTTTATATTTCCATTTTCTTCGCTCTGGTGTCGAGGCTAAGCGCGGCGTTGAGTTCTGCCACTCAGCACGCAATGCCTCCAGAATTCGGCAGAAAGTGGGGAACGGAGTGTCTTAACACTAGGTTCCCTCTGTCTACCCTGCTGTGTGCGGGATACAGCGTGAAGCTGATTTGACTTTTGATTTGATTTGATTTTACTTGTTCTCGTGAAACGGTTCACATGTTTTTATAGCTAACAAGAGAATATAGTGACAGGAATATTATTTGCTATGCTACTGAACTCTATTATGTATTTGTTTTAATAGACAAAGATAATTTTTAATAATCAATCTGTTCTTTATTATCAGGTTTAAAGATTTTTTATATATAAAAAACTATTATATAATATTTTAAAACCTCCAAATAAATAATGCAATATAACTATTTATTGTACAGTGAGCAGATTATGGCACTAAGTATTTTAACAACGCCAAAATGTAATAGAAACTATATTTATGCAAATAAAAATGGACGTGAACTATACAAAATTATTAATATTTTGCATCGTAACTCTAATAAGAGACTAATCGTCCAAATATATAATGATACTTGCTTAGCTTTTATTTTGTTTTATAAGACAACCGTATATAGTTTTGTTAGAAAAAGTTATAATGATAACAAGGCCTAACCAGAAAGGATTTTTTTAAGACATAAGTGTATACGACACGACTGTATTTCTACTGGCAGTTGGTTTGATTTTTATTGGCCAGAAGATTTTAAGTAAAAATAATATATGATTTACTTAAATATTTATTCGTTTAAAGGAGGAGGGGAAGATCTAAAAACAGTAGACTTGTTCTGCCAACCTATGATTTTTTTAAAAAAATCCTATACTTTCTGTTATAGCAAACAATTTAAAAATAGGTATATTTTCAGTCATATTATTCTATTTACTTCTCATATTCTATTACTTCAGTTATATTATTACACTCAAATCGAAGCGATATATCGCGTGTAAACTGTAGGTTTCTTATTAAATTCAACACAGCCATAAATTAGCGAGTGTTCCCGCCTCAAGACGCCTAATGAAAATATATTATAGGGCGGGAAATAAAGATAAGGTGCGCATGGAAAATTTCAAAGTGTCAACGTGAACGACTTACCCGCTCGTGAATATTTTAAAAGTAACAAATAAATTTAACGTCGTAAGGTAGGTAGGTACCGCACGTAAAACTTCCTTGGAATTTATTGTAGAATACGACTATTAAAGCGCTATTCAAAAATACATACAGCGGGAGTAGTTTTAGTTAAGTAGTTGTAGTTTTTTTAATAAAAGCAATTCTCAAAATTTTAACTTTTTATATCGTTATATTTATAGGTATAAGTTCACTGACGATATCAAGTTATTATTAGTATTAAAGTGTCCACAAAGTTACCCAAGTAAGACACTCCTTTCCCCACGTTTCTGTTTGTAATAATATAAACAGAGCATATCTACTAATATACGGTAAGTAAATTTCTTCCTTATTTCTAAGGGCCTCTTTAAGTCTACACTTAGGGCGCAACTACCAGGCGGCTCCTCTACTTGCAACGAGATTTGCCTGCGCTACACGACGAGTCGAGACGAATTTTTTTTTAGATAATTTTCAAATTAAGAAAGCAGAATGACCACTAATTTTTTTTTTAAATTTTGAAGCTATTAATTAGCCCAAAATCTCTTTATTAAAAAACGATCTCTTAAATTATAAAGTTTCCAAGTTAATATTTTTCAAGTTAAACACTTTGTCAGTTTAACGAAGGCGGCAGAGCTTGTCACAAGATATGATGAAGGCAACAGTGAAACTTTAACCTCGGCTGCCTACATTTTTATGCGGTTTTTTTTAATAAATCATAACTTTTATGTTAGTTATCTAAATATATGAAATGATAATATTTAGATAAGTATTCGTAGGTATTCAGAACTTTAATTATTTTTTTATTTAATAAAAGATAAAAAAATATTATTATATTTTAGAGGTAGTACCTAAAACTGATATAAACTGAAGAATAATAAAACTAATAATCTATTTATTTCTATTTATAACGGGATGAAATAGCGGGTAAAAAATGTTTTTATATAAGCCAATAAATCCGATACTAGGTTTCTGATCTAAGATAAGGAGCTTTAACGTAAAACAAATTTGTGAAACCAATATCTAAACTATGAATACATAAAAATCCTCGCAATGGATTTCAGGAACCTTTTACAAATATACACCTGCATTTTATATAAAAGGGTTGTACCAAAGTCCACGCTGTAAAATTTGGAAGATATTAAGGTGGTGGTAATTTGGAGAGCGCAAACTCGACTTTGAATTGGCTTCGTTTGTAAAAGTCATGACCACTTCTTGTTGTGACGTACATACATATGTAAGAATCTATTGGTTTTAAAGATTGAATTTTAGAATAACTTTACACCATGTTATGAACAATTTTTATATAATTTTAAATATTGTAACAAAATAAATAATTTTATAACATTATTTTTCACTTAAACTGACCTAAATATACATTCCCTTTTTCACTTTCTTTCCATCTTAAGAATATGATGAGTGAGATATGAACCAAGAACTTGCGCGTAACGTCATATATGTTCCAAGTGCGCTATTACGGTATAGTTTCTGTACATTTCTTTTAGCTTTATCACTCATTCCTGAATTGAATAAACAAATGTAAGATCTCATTGATTTTTATTTTATGCACAAAAAGATTCCATTGCCACTAAAGATAGTTAATCACACAGACTCGATAAGGACAAAGCGAAAAGTTTTCTTCCGTAACCGAGTTAATACAAAGTGTTACTGAAGTACGGAATCACGCCACATTTAAGTCATTACTTTCTATATTGGATTAATATATAATAATATATAATAGAAACAGTTTTTTTTTATTACTAAGCTTTTTCTTAAAAGATTTTTGAATAGATATTTAAAATATTCATATACATTAGGTTTTTAGGATTCAATAGCCGAATGATAAAAAACAGAACCCTTATAGATTTTTCATGTATGTCCATCTGTATTGCATACCGCTGTTATAAAGAAAATTCAATCAATAATTAAATATAGGAAAACCTCTTATACAAGATGGACGCGTCAACGCTCCTTTTACAGTGTAAAATATTTTAAACTCATATCTAAAGAAATTAATCTAGATACCTCAACAACAGACGTATATTATCGATTCCATTTCGAAATGAGGCGTATGCGGCGGTTTCCCTTTGATAGGTTTATGGCTGCGTGCGTCGTTCTTGACAAATGACGTTTTATTTTACAATGATAATTTTATTATTTATTTTGTTTGAAAAAATCACTTTTACATTTTTGCAAAAAAAATTGTATTAGGCTTTTATAAAGTAGTTAAAACTATGGTTTCATTCAAAGTGGTGCTCACAAAAACACTCTGTATATTAATTAATACAACGACCAAATAATAGGATAAATCACAGCAAACGCGCGGATAAACCTCAGACGTGTAAATTACAATTAGTAGATTTTTAATATGCAAATATTTTGCATTATGAAAGTCTATTTTAAACGTCGGTGCATAAAAAAAATTATAACAAGCCGAGATGAGAAACAGGACGATAAAGTTTTTTAAAAATGCACAGTGCCTCTCTCACAACACCCATGCACCGCCTAATAAGGCAGTGGCATAATGAGTTTCGTCTCGATAAAACTCCAGAACAATGGAGCTCATAAATAATAGGGGAATTAGTTTAATTTAACGCTGGATAATATGGAAATCGCTGCGATTAATAATATAGTGGTGAACTATCTATCCCAGGAGTATTATTTGTTCTAAAACTAACATATGTTTGTATGCGACAAACCATCGTAGCGTTAAAGCACTGCATCTAATTGTGAACGCGACGATCGTGTGTTCGATTTCCTTTCGAGAAAGAACACCTCGAGGTAGAATTAGTCTTATTTTCTTTGCATTGGTAACAAGATTCAACACACCTAAAATCTCGGAAAATTGTACAGAAAGTGGAGAATGGTGTATCTCAGCACTAAGTTCCCTCTGCTTGCCCTGCTATATGCGGGGCGCAGGGTGAAGTTAAAAAAAATCACAAACGCCACAAATGTATTATCCCCATAGACTTCCAATTTGTATCCCTCTGAAGCGCCATATAAAAGTATAATAATAAATTCAGCAATATTATTTGTTTATGACAACAAATCCTTCAGGATAAGTATTCCCGCAAGAATTAAAACTTACAATTTACAGAAACACCGGTACAAAAGTCGTTTCAACTTTTAATATGCTTAACGACTCTCGAGACTGGATACAAAGGAGACATTGTGAGAGTACACGAGAAGGCGATCTTATTTGAATTAAATATTGAGGTGTTAATCTTTTAAGAGAAAGCCGATAGTGACATTCCCATTTTACATTTTATATATATATATATATATATATATATATATATATATATATATATATATATATATATATATATATGTATATATATATAGCTTCATCATTTATTCTACATGTACTCTGCTGCTACTAGTGTTAAGACATTCTGCTCCTCACTTTTCACTCAATTTTCGAGATATGGCTTGCTTGATCGGTGGAACCTAATGCAGCGCTGTCTTATTACCAGGAAAGAAATGAAAGTACGCGTGTACTACACGATACATGAATACTCTTTTTTGCAGCTTCACGCTATTTCCAATATAGTCAGAAAGAATCAAGTCCCAACTTCCTCCTTTTCGTTCCTCCGTTCTCCATTTTCCGATTCCGTTCGAATTGAGACATTGCATATTAAGTAGTGGAACTCAACGCCACAAATTATCTTGATGTCAGAACGAGGAAATGAACATAATCCACCGCCTAGTGTGTGAAACGAATCCATAACCATCGCACAACACTGTTCCATACCTCTCTATAATGCATACCATAAACACTAATTCTAAACACGCAACTTTCCACAGACAATATTTCGAGAGTCACATTTACGTACCACGGATGTGCCACTGACAGAGACAGTGAAGTGATAGTGATATAATATGTCAGTCAGCGTATTAAATGATATCTATGCGAGGCGACGCGACGGGGGCTGTGTGACTGACGTTCGGTAATAAAGTTACGGGATGCATACAAATGTGGCTGGCGTTTGGTAATCGACAATTATTGCGTACAGAGTCATGTTGATTAATAACGTGACTATTTAGTGTGTTTGGTGCGATATAAATTTTAATTATCAGACCAGTAGTGATACAGCGACACCAGTGTGTGACTGTAAACGCGGCCGGTTGTGGGTTCAAGTCCCACTAGAGGTCCTTCGCTCTGGTGTCGAGGCAAAGCGCGGCGTTGTATTCCGCCACTCAGCACGCAATGCCTCCATAATTTGGTGGAAAATTGTGCGGGAGTACAGAGTGAAGCTGATTTCAAATTTTAATTTAATAAATTGGTAATCAATTTGTTTCTTTATTATGAATGAGATAATTAAATTATAAAAACCTTTTATTTTTTTGGAAGAAAGTCAGCAGTAGATAAAGAGAACCTATTACCACAGCGATAATGCAGTCAGACGTTGTTTCAATTCTAATAAACTTTTTATTACAAAAAATATCTTACTTTGTGTACATTTTTAATATTTTCCTTGAATCGGGTCCCTCTGGAGAACGGCGGAGGAATAAAAAATGATAGCAAAAAAAAATCGTTTTCCATTACTCAAAAGGTATTCACGAGAGGGCACCAGAAGAAATAAAATGCATTCCAAGATGCGTCAAAGCAACGTTGCCGCAGCGGACGGGAGCAACAAAACACAAAGGAAAGTAGTGGAAAAGATTGGCTGAATCAGATAGCTGGTGGACTTCTTTCTCCTAGCTGTATATAGAATCGCTTAATATATTTTAGATTTTCTTCAAGTGATGCGATATTTACTAGAATTTTAAGATTTGGTAATATAAAAATATTGGTATTATAAAAATCATATTTTAGAAGAAAAAAAATATCCTACTGGCAATGTTCGAGTCACTGAAGCAGTGTTCGAGCCTCTATTACTTATATAAAAACAACGCATTCGTAATTTTATGAGCGAAACAGCGAGCTGATTGCTAGTTTGTTTACAAAAAAATACTCCCTTGGTGATGTATATCAAAATTATATTTCGTCACTTTATACGCAATTGTTATGCAATTTGTGGATAAAAACGGAAAATAAAATTTAAACACAAATCATGCTAATATCATAAATGTGACAGTTTGTGAGAATGCATTTCTGTTTCGCTTTTCCGCAAAAACTAAAGGACGGATTTAAATATAACTCATACTCGTACAACAGGATAACGTACACATAGACATTTAATTAAAGATTTCGTATAATATAAATTGGCTATAATATAAGTAAGTGTAAGTTTTGAGCGGGCGACACCGTTTCGGTCATTACTGTAGTAAATACATAATAAGGCAATACATACACCTAAAATTTCCATACATTCACACAAAAGAAAGTTGTGTGAAACAAACGACACAAATGACTGCTAGTTTGAAGCATTTAAACTTCCACAGTGATATTACCAACATTAATTTAAAACACAAACTGCTGGAGTAATCCAGCCCTCGGGAGAACTATTGAAAGTTGCAAAGTTTCATTAGACTGGCTATTACGTGTAGGTGCTTTTATATCCCCTGGTCGGTATTGACGCCCGGATTTATGGCCACGATACAATTTATAGAGGACACGGCAAGGAATGCGAGGTAATGGTGATATATACAAGTTTAGGGAAAAGTCCAGCGACATATAATTGCTTTTTCTTTTGGTACACCTGGTGTTATTCTAGAACGTCGATCTTAATAAAGGCAGCATAAACTATAGCAGCGCTCCCTAAAGACGATTTAATATAATGATTTAAAACTTATTCTATCGCTAAACGCTAACAAATAAAAAAGAAAAAATGTTATGTGGCAATATAAAAAATATATTTATTCATATTATATATTAAAATTTTTATATTGTTTATGTATTGCAATCTCAATAAAAATTATAACCAAATAAAATTACTACAATATGTTTTATTACATAAGTGCATATTTTGAACATTTTTCTGTATAAATAACTCCGGAAATCCATTATAAAATACTCAATTGATAGAATTCTTTTATACAGGCAATATTGTGAGTTCCCGAGTGAGACGGACCGCGACGGTAGGACTCTTCAAATCGTATTTCCTATATCTAAAGGCGACATCGCTAAAGCGTGTCACACGAACTCAACTTTGGAATTAAAAATTAAATTCTGTACGGATAGATACCATCACTGAAAGAGATTCTATTTAACTTTTGTTGTTTTTAATATTTAAAATACTACTTATTATATTCTTATGTAATTTTATTTTTACATCTTTAAAGACACAAACATAAGTCAAAATTTTGTTTTTGTCTATCACTAATGTAGAATCTAGTATTTATGTAAAAAAATCTTAACAAAAAGTTTATTTCCTCGAACTGAAACACCCACAATAACTAACAATCAACAGACCATTTGTATGTAAAACAATCGACGAGTCTCATTAAAAGCGGTGGCACAAAGGGATTATAGATACATTCGTAGTTATCTAAATGCGCTATTGCACAAACACTATACTATACTAACTACAGAGAATCCACATGTGAATTGTTTAGACGTATTGGTCCTTTTGGGAATTGTTGGTTAAGAATTTTGATTGACATTAAAGTAACGGTGGTTGTTGAACCTGAGTATATACGCTATGGTAGTGGGTTCGATTGCCAGTAAAGCACATTGCCAAAAGCCCGGCGTTTAGTTCCGCCACTCACGCTCGCCACGAAAGTGGGGAACGGAATGTCTTAACACTAAAGTTTTCTCTACCTTGCTTTATGCAGGATACAGAGTAAAGCGCAGTATCTTTTACAGAAAGAGAGTTAAGGTTACTTATGCCTAGTTTTTTTCTGTTCGGTTCAATTTTGTAGGTATAGCACCTCATGCATACCAGTTAAGCGGAAATCACTTCTTTATTGTTGTATGAAAAATAAAATAAAAAATCAGCTTCACGCTGTATCCCGCAAAAAGCAGGGTAGGCAGAGCCCAATCTAACACATTCTTTCGAATAACCAAATTAAAGTAAGAAAACGAAATTATAATAATACTTTTACTCAATTTCAATATTGAATCGGATCAAATGATGTTAAAAAGCGTTTTTATAAAAAAAAATATAATATGCTTGATTCTATTTGTAAAGTTAAATGATTCATGCATGAGCAAACAAGCTTCCAATATGAATGTAAATATTAGAACGTATAAATGGATTATCACAATATCGTCGAAAAAGTATCTACATATATATTTTTACATATGTATTCTATATTTTTTAAACGATATTATTAACTAGATGTCCTAAATTTGCCAATATAAAAAAACTAAGTAAACTGTAAAACCTATTACACTGTACAGGACTATTTAAAGGACGAAAATGTATGGAATTAACATCAATCACATTAATTTCATACATTTTAAGGATAGCTGCCAATATGTAAGAATAACATAGAATTTTGAAAATAGCAACTGTTCAGTTTCTTGTTGACTCTTCTCAGCAAATTCTGCATTCCGAGCGGTAGTAGGTATATAATATATTCATACGATTCAAAAGTTTTGTAAAAGTCTCTTTAACTAAACAATATATCGAACTCGAATTTGTAAGTTGAAAGTAATGTGATATGAACATTGACAACATTTCATAGTATGTAGCAACGTTGCAATTTTACAATTCCAAATAAAAAAAACCCAAAAACATTAAAAGATAAAATGAAGAAAGTATCCTTGTTTTAGTGGAATAAAAAAATATTAAGAAGAAAAAGCATTTCCCTCGATCAATACAAAATTTTAGTATTAGTTATACGAACGCTTTTGTCATGTATTCCCAAATCGAATTACCTACGTAAAAAGCATTACAGTTTACCTACAGATTTAAGTAAGCTATAATGCTTTTTATACTTGAAAAGATTAAGAACGCGGAACTAAGGAACAATTTTTTTTTTAAGTACAAAGCTGTTTGTACAAAGCTGTTATTGAAATCTTAAATATGTACATGTCGCAGAATATGAATACGGAACGTCAAATTGTTTGACTTGGGTGTAGTCAAAGGATGGCAACACTGTCAGATGTCAATGTCAATTGTCAGCTTTTAGGGAAGTGGGGTGAATGACGCGTCATTCTTATAATAGTGGGAACGAGCGATGCGGACTTTACTTCTCCTTCGAGTGGCCTACTGAGAAAACGGTTGTACTAAGACAACATCTAACTTCACCGCGTTCCGAGTACGTCCGAGTAAAATGAAGGAAGATTTAACGAGTCAGCACTCGATTTAGGTGATAGTGGCGACTTTTATTTGAGGTTATTATCACGAGATGGAGGTGGCAAGGTTATAGTCACTCGTTGAGTGACATGAGCTGCTGTCGCTCGATTTAAGTGACAGTGGCGACTTTTAATCGAAGTCATGGTATCTCGATGTCATGGTGTCTCGATAGAGGTGGCAAGGTTATCGTTACTCGTTGAGTGGCATGAGTTACAATCGCTCGATTTAGGTGACAGTGGCTACTTTTGAAGGTTATCTTCGCTCGCTGAGTGATACGAGCTACTGTCGCTCGATTTATAATAGGTGACAGTGGCGACTTTTGAATTTATCGTTACTACTGAGGGGCATGACCGCTCACGCTCACGCAACCTGCTTCGTTATACATATTATTTTTAAATAAGAAATCAGAAGAAGAATCAGTGATTGTTTAATCTACATTAAACAATCACTGATCACTGAACTAAATCCCTGCCAAATTAACCCTTTTACTGGAAGAAAAAAGTTACTTCACGTTTTTCCCCACATAACTGGGTAGGTAAAATGAACCTAACGCTAAACCACTTCACTTATTTTCAGTTCAATTTCTAAGACATTGCGGAAATGGCAGAACTCAATGCCAAATGCAAAATAAATAAAATTTAAATAATAATCTTTCCCCGGAGTAGATCAAATCTACAACCGTTTACAGTCAGACATTGTGCCACTGCTCAATGAATTGCATCAATGAATTAAGAAATATGAAGAAGCTTTAAGACAACACATCCTATAAAATGTGTAAGAAGTAAATATTTGTAGCCACACTATCTACTCTTACATATAAAGGATTACTTAGTACCGCCCAAGGGGACTTAAACTAGGAGGGTTTACACTAGTGCTGTGTTTGGAATTATTATACAATTCGTGTTCTCTTTGTGCACATATTGAGATATCGGTTTCCATGTCTATATTTGTCCAAAATTATTTCTGTAGTGTATGAATTTTACCAAAAAAGTAAAATAAATTTCATTTAAAATAAACAAATAATTACGTCTATTTAAGAAAAAGATTTATCATGATCTATCTCAGAAAGCTTTACGTTTTCTTTTGTATACATACAGCAGTGTATGCAGAGTACTCGCCGGCTCTACCGTTAAAGACACTCTGTTCCCACCTTTCCGAATTTTATTTTCAGATATTGCGTGGTAAGTGGTGTAACTTAATGTAACGCTTTGTCTACGAGAGCAAGTAAATAATAATAAATTACATAATAAACACTCCTTGAATGGCGACCGAAGCCAGAACCAACGCTATTACAACTTTTCCATTGTGCCACGACGACCTCAAAGGAGCGTCCATAACTGAAATAAACACTACTAAATATGTAAGAATATCGGACATAAAACTTTAATCTATAAAAATGCAGACAGCAATTTCAAACCCTTCAGACGCAACAAAGGACGCATCAGCTCTTCAAATGCAGATTCCGAGTAAATAAAAAGATCCATAAGTAAACAATCTATGTTCGAGATGGAAGCGATTTTATATGAAAAGTTAGACGGTTCCGTGCTATTGATGATTGCTCAAGTTGAAGTGCGAAAAGTTTTCAGTATATATAATACTTGCTTAGAGCAATGATACGTCGACTACAATTGATAGATTTTAAAAAAACTGGACAAGCGCGAGTCGGGCTCGCCCACCAAGGGTTCCGTACAAAAATTGGAGGTCGAGACCTCCAATTTAACCTAACCTAAACTCTTCTCTGTCTTTAATATCAAATTTTGCCCCCTTTTAAGGCTATTATTTTTTAGGATTTAACCACAAATTTATAGTTTTCAGATTTTTTCCTGAACTAGTACTTCCTTTAAATGCTAGCCAAATTTCATAATTCTAGTTCAACCGAAAATACCCTATGAATTTTGATTCCCTTGATAGTGCTGAAATATGGGTTTTTTGCGATATAAGCGGCCATATTTCTAAGTAAATATAGAATTAGTTTTTCTTTTCAGGAAATCGTGGGACCGTAGATCTGAGTATATAGTTTGAATTTTAACTCGATATCTCATAGCGTTCCTGAGATAAAGGGTCTTGACAGATAAACAGATAGACAGACAGACGGACAACAGATTGATTTTGTAAGGGTTTCTTTTTTCCTTATAAAGTACGGAACCCTAAAAATAGCGTCAAATCGGTTCATTGAATAGAAAAATGTTTAAGTTTTTTTTTCAGTTTCCAGCTTCTGTACGTTGTATCTCGCATCTGAAGTGTAGTACTTTTTTGCTAAATCCTGTAGGCATTGCATATTGAGTGGCGGAACTCATCATTGTTTGCCTGGATTAAATATTTTATTTTCGTGGAAATCGAATCTACAACCTGTCGCATTTACAGTATCACGCTTGACCTCCTGCGCCACGACTAGCTTCTATTAAATCCTAAATTAAGTTGTAAAATATTAAAAACGATTTGAAATTAATAATTACAAATTGAACTCCACAAGTGGTTGAACTTTTAAATGAAAAAGCTCAACTATAATCTAATTTAATAAATGCTTCCATTCTCTTGACTTTAAATTAAAAGCAAGAGAAAAATACACTTAAACATTTACATTTATAATTAACGGGTCTCTTGATTCCTTGAGGGACCCATTAATGTAATTTTCTTTATAATATTGCCTTTGTTTTTTCGTTTGTCCAAAGTAATATTTGTGAAATTCATAAATTATTCAAGTAATAGGACTTTAATAATATATATGGATGCGTATCATATAATATACATATATATAGTAAATCGCTGCGGTACAGCGGAACAGCTTCTGACTATAAATGCCACTGTTTTGGATTCGATTTCGGAAAATTTGGGAGAGGTATCCCCTAAGCTTTCCTTCCTCACTTTTCATTTTGATTAATAACGCATGAAAAATTTTCCATTGACAGTTTCTCTTACATTCTTATAAACGACGGACAAAGGTCTCCAACAGAGATTTTAATTACAGCGCGTGTCGACAGTAACTAACATAAATTGCCGCCGGTAACTCACACTGACACAGATCAGCTCTCGCCAACCCACTTAAAACAAATAACCGAGCAAAACAAGTTGAGTGGCAATACTATTTTGTTACCAAATCTAACAAAATACAGCCTAAAACGTTATTAGCTGTAAAATGACTTCCAATTCCAGTAGAAACAAATAAATTCGGTAAACACAATTCGTCTTCAGGGTCCGGCAAGCCGTAGAGGGTGAAATTTATGAGCGACGTAAACCAAGTCCAGCGATACGTAAAGATTTTTGAATCGTAGCCGAGGCGTGTGTTTGGTTTGTAACTTAGTTAAGGGGAAACTTTCAGTTGCACCATTTGCCAGGTACAAACGAGGTAGGTAATGGAACGAACGAGAAGAATTACACACGGAAAAAGTATTGTGCGGCGCATTTGAAATACCTTTGTTTCTTTATGCTGAAGTTCAGAAAATCGGAAATATCACAAAAGGCTAATTGTGAGTCATATAAAAGTCTACAATGATTTTTTTGTCTATAACTTGCATCTACAAAAGGGAAAGTTAAGAGGCCAGTCGTGGTTTAGGGTCACAAGCATATACTGTAAGCGCGACAGGTTGTGGGTTCGATTGCCACTCGATAAAATGAAATCTCAATATTTACATTTCCTCGCTCTGGTAACGAGGCAAACGGCGTTAAGTTCCGCTACTTAACACGTAATGCCTCCAGAATTCGGCGGAAAGTGGGAAACGGAAATGTCTTAATAGGAACGAAGTGTCTAGGTTCCCTCTGAATATCCTGCTACGTACGGAATACATACAGCGTGAACCTAAAAAAAGTATATAATAACTCAACAAACTAATTCGTCTGATACGTTAAAATTCTAATAATTAAAAAAAACAATACGTTAAATAAATCTCAAATATGGATAGAAGGATTAATACAAGATAAACTCAATACCAATACGTATGGCGATATTTTAAAGGACACATTATCCACATACATGTTTTGCAGGATTTACAGGAGATCAAATATTCGCGCCGCTTTTTATATGAACCAGTCGAGTGATAAGTCTGAAAGGGTGCTTTTATCCCTTTTTATAGGCTCTCCTCTCCGAAAATTATAGCGACGTCTATAACGTGTGTACGAAAACAAGTGATGTTTCAAAAATACTTATTGTTCTTTTTTTTTAATATAAACAAAGTATTTTTCAAAAGCATTTCAAAGGTTGTAATTTTTTTTTGACAACTTTAACTTGTTTAATATAAATTGTTTCAATACTTACAATAAATTTGTTCTTGTCTTTATTGAGACAGTACATTAAATCTTAAAAACTAACTAAAATCTGTTAGCTTACTCAGTAACAGCGTGAGATAGGTTAAGTTACGTGTTAGTTTAATAAGATGGTATTTGTAAATAATCTGCTGTGTACTTATGTGACAATAATACACGTAGATTGCAAACAAAATTAAACAAATTATTTTTACCAACAGACTTGCCTACCTAGCACAAGGAAAAAAAAGTATCATAAAAAATAACAAACCGTGGCTAATAAATTTAAAAAAATAATGTTGTCAATAAAAGAAACGAGTTTTTCTAAAAATTGTTCGACTAGATCACAATCACTTCACACTAGAACAGTTTTTGACGGTAATATCAGGCGACTCGTGTCACTCGCTTACTGGAAAACCGGATTATTATTTTTTTTATCCGTATTTCTCATCACCACATAAACTCCTTCTTTTCAATTAATTGCGTATTTGACTTTTATATACTTTGGGTTCTTATATATAAATGACATATACACTAAAAATGTTTGGTTACTTCGTTATTTATATTTCATTTTTGAGAAATGAAAAAACAGCATTTAAAAAGTTTCCCATTTTTACTTATTATTTAACATACACAAAGAAAAACACTATAAAAAGAGACATGCCTAATATATTGGAAAAATAATGTTGCCAACAAAAGCAACGAGTTTTTCTAAAAAATTGTTCGACTAGATCACGAGCACTTCACACTAGAGCAGTTACTCGATGGTAATATCGCGCGACTCGTCGCCGGCAGCGTCACTCGGTTACCGGTAAACCGGATTATGTTGGGTATTTTTATCCGCATTTCTCATCAACACGTAAATGCTTCTATTGACGATACGTTGAGAGTTTTTGACGGTTTATATATACAAAATGAATGATGAAAATGTTTGATATTTTTTATTTATTTATATTGTATTTTTGAGTAATCCAAGAGAAATATTTAAAAAGTGACCTGCTTTTACTTAGAATATATTAAACTAAATTATATTTAAAAAGTTACCTGCTTTACGTTAGATTTTATTTTCGAATTATTAAAGGATTGGAATTAAATAAAATATATCTATACCTAAATAAACATAAATATGAAATTTACTTCTACACTGTAATTGTATTAGTTCCTAAAAATTATTGCGTTTCCCAATTTCCCCCATTTTTGAGTGCATGTTAAGTGAACAGAACGTCGCGCTGTAATTATACTAGAGGAAGGAAATGACAGTTGTGGTTTTCTTCTATTGGTTTCATCACCACCACACAGAAGAAAATAAAACCACAACCGTCGCGTTAACAGTCAGACACTGTGCCGCTGCGACACGACCACCTACCTCACTATAAGTGAAAGTATAAAAGTAAATTAGTATTTTCTTACATAATTATATAATACATTCCTAATCTGATACTCACAACCATTCTGAACAAAACATAATCAATATCGTTACCACACACTCAATAGCTATAAACACAAAAATTAAAAATTCAAATCAAAATATAATACAAATTTGAAACTACAAAAGTACCCAAAGTTACCTAAAGGCATAGGAAATAACGAATTTACAAAAGCGTCTAAAAGTTAGCGACGTAGAGGCGGAGTGACACACACTCGCCTGATTTATTACATGCCTTATAAGATTTGGAGACACGTTTCGTCTTAATGAGAACTTCGAGACGAACACTACGCAGGTAATACGGTGCGCATCTAAAACTTGGAACTACTTTTGTTTAATTAAATTAGCAAAAAGCTTTGGATATGAGTTTGGTACGCCAAATTTGATGATTCAGTCTCTTGTTTAATTGTTAACCGACTTCTGTAAGAAAAGGAAGTTATCAATTCGACTGTATTTTTTTTTGTTTGTTACCTAAGAATTATTGACTGGGTGAACCGATTTTGGTGATTCTTTTTTTGTTTGTAAGCTAGTGCTTCCCGTGTGGTCCCATTTTAAATTAGTCCATTTCTGACATAATTTATTTATTTTATTTAACGGTATTTGTGAGAAAATCACATAAGTCTTAAATTTGCATTAGGTATGTGCGCGACAAATGGACGAATAACTCAGCATCGGGCCAACCGTTTCCGATTATTATTTTTTTATTGAAAACGATACACTCTAAAGATAGTATAGTGAAAGTTAGGTTAAGTTCTGACTATAGGATCCGGTTAAAATTGAAATAGTTGTTTTTTTTAGCAAAAAATATAATGTCAAATCAAGGGGGCATGATTATTTTGGTATAACAAAATATAATACGTTTTATTTTATGTTAAATAATTTATTATTTACTTTTTAATTTATTGTTTGAGGTCGGTATTTTTTGTTACAAATTAATGTATTTTTAAAATATTTATGAATAATATTCAAGGCCAGTCGTGGCTTAGTGGTACAAGTGTGTGACAAGTTCTGGTTTCGATGCCAACTCGAAAAAATGAAATATTTAATATTTTCATGTTCCCTCTCTGGTAACGAGGCAAGCTGCGGCGTTGAATCCGCCACTTAACACGCAATGCCTCCAGAATTTGATGGAAAATGGGGAACGGAAGTGTTGTAATGGTAAGGGATCGTCATAACACTAGGTTTCAGGGGGGTCCTCATGCTTTTTACGTGACCTTTCTCCAGTATCTTTGCTACTGTGTTCTCGAAGGTCAACTGAAGATAAACAGTATTTTTCGAATAATCTGATTTCGAATATTTAATTCATATAAGTATTTACCTCTGATTTATATATTTAAACCTGACGCTCGACAGTAAATGCGACAGGTGTGGATTTGGTTCCTTGGCCAGTCTAATGGCTTCCATTCCATTTCTTTACTTGGGCAGTGACAAAGGCACAAACTGCAGCGCTGAGTTCCGCCACTCAACACTGAAAATTTTAAATCAGAGCTAAAGCTAAGAACGACGTCTTGACACTTTTATACTGCCCAAAACATATCCTGCTACATACGGAATAGAACGTGAAGGTATTTCTAATTTAAATTTATTATTACGTGATTTACAATATCACACTTTCTAAGGCGCATTTAATTCAATCACAAAGTATTTTAATCAATAGAATAGCCAGTAAGCTGAGTAATAGGTAGATAATTAACAGTGTTGCTTCCCTATCGTCAGAATTTATTTGAGTGGAGATGAAATTCCTTAACAAGTCCAAATTAAACCCGGCTCCTGTCTCTCGATTTGAAACAGGCACTTAAGGCTCGACAAAAATGCTTAGGGTGTGATAAATTTTTTTATTAGAATCTTGGAATTTTAAAGAGCAAAACTCTCGAATAAGAAATGCGTAGGTAATATTGACCTATATATTTCGCTAGGCTGTGTTGAGAGGTCTTCAGCCCATGCATAATCTCTAACTCCTCACTACAACTCCAGGAAACTTCTAAAACTGTTTTAAATTGTGTTCTATGTAAAATGTTCGAGGCCTGAAACATTTTTATTATGTACGTTTAAAGCCATATACATTCTTTTAGCTGTAGGTAACCTGGGAACCTAACCTACCTATTTCTATTTCCCACTTTCCGCCGAATTCTGAGGCATTGCGTGTTGAGTGGCGGACCTGAACGCTGCATATAGGTACATGTTTTTACGAGATATATAAAATTTTACTAAATAGCTTTACGTCACAGCCCACATATGGCATGGTATAATAGATAAACGAAACTTAAACTTTAAGAAAAGATAGATAAAATCTCGTAATTGAGACAAATAAAACAAGTGAAATAATATTTTTTAAAGCCTGAAATACTAAAATACAACATATAGCCAGCTGTTGTTAGCATCCCAATCAATGTATGAGCAAATCTAATAAATCATTAGCAAACGCAATTATCAATACAACAGGCGACCATTGACGTGCAAATGATGGGAAATGCAATACCTACATATCACACAAAACGCGCTATTCGATATCGAATTTAACGACCGCAAAACTAATTTTAGTTTAGTATAGAGATTTTAATTTCTCTTGGTGTCATTGTTAGTAACGGATTTTAAGCGCTGGTTGTGTGGGCTTGGTTTTTTTTAAACGGTGAAATTTTTAAATATTTATTGGATATTTCAGTTTCACTCTACTTACATAAATTTGGAGTTGAAGGTAGGGAAGAATGTTGTCATATCAATAGGATCTTTCTGGCAACCATCCATGATTTAGAAGGATTTATTCATTTTACATTTCAATTACATAAAATATATGTTGACTTCAGTAGTAGAGGCCAGTCTAGCCAGTCTGATTGTGGGTTCGATCCCCACTCGCGGAGATGAAATATTTATTTAAATTTATAGTTCCATTTCTTCGCTCTAGCGTCGAGTCAAAGCGCGGCGTTGAGTTCTGCTACTCAACACGCAATATCTCCAGAATTCGGCAGAATGTGGGAAACGGAGTGTCTTAACACTAGGTTCCCTCTGCCTACCCTGTGGTGTGCGGGATACAGCGTGAAGCTGATTTATCTTATTTTATTTTTCCTTCAGTAAAACTTGGACTGATCCCTAAATTGGAATATTTAAAACAAGAGTTATCATATCGATATAACTTAGGAATTTGGCTTTACTTAAAGCCTAAATAAACCGATACTCAAAAATATCATCTAATTTCAACATTACACACGCAGATTGACTTGTACCTATACAAGTCAATCTCCTTTTTTTGAAGTCAGTTAAAAAAGAAACTTAAATTATATTAGGTACTGGTAGAACAACGGTTATTAAAAATTAATCTATGATACGTCAAATGCTACCATAAATCGTGTAAATATACAGATAATGGCTAATTAAAGTGATCATACTAGTAGCAATCATTCAGATAAGAACAAAATGGCTTGTATTACTTTTTTTTATTTTACAATGAAGATAACTTTCAAATCTATTTTAAGACATATTTAGTTGAAGATAAAATTTAAAAGTAATATAGATGAATATCCTGTCTTTTAAATTTGAAATGTTAAAATACTAAAAGTTTTGTCCCTGATTTTGATAGAAAATATTCATGAGTAAAAATAAAAACTTTAAAACAAACCAAAATAAATTATAAAATAAAACTTAGCAAAACAACAAAACACCAACAATCACGGACTTCGTAGGACGAATAATATAATAACGATAATAATCCACGTACGAGTATGTGAAAGCCAGTTGTTGCGGTCGTTGCTTAGTCAAAACGTGGTGCACGCAACAACACGTTCATATTATAATTAATTATAAATTATATATTAATTATAATAAGTAAAAAGCAACCAAGTGAGAGTCAGACACATTTGTGAGATGCTCTGTACTAATACGCTATAACCCGCACATTGCTATGTGCGGGATATAGCTTATGAGCGAATATACAGCGCATCTTCCCAGATTCTCTCTGTGTACCCAGCAGGGTACCAGGGAAAGAAAATCTGGGAACCTAGGCTTAAGACACTTCCATTTCCCACTTTCCGCCGAATTCTGGAGGCATTGCGTGTTAAGCGGACTTCACTCAATAAGCGCGGGTTCAAGTCTCGCTACGTTGAAATTTTCTTATTTTTCCTGAAATATTATTAAATATGCACATAGATTAAATATTGCTTCATTTCATTTTATATACCTACTTTTTCTGCTTAGAAATATAAATATTAATGCTATATGCACTTGCGAACCGCATTAAGTCAGTGGCAAGAAGTCCTTGTCCTTTATAAAATATTCATCAACTTAGAATAAGTTGACGCTTAAGTGTTTTATCGGGAAAACTTAGTTCATTACACTTTTAACAAGCGGAAAGTTCCCTTGGAACTAGTGTCCACAACATTTTAATTTTACTTCAAAGATTATGATACGGTAGTCGCTTGTTATTATGTTTTTTTCTTGTTTTTTTTTAATAAATGTTTCTTTTCTTGTAGGCACTAGGCAAATAGGTATTTAGAACAACATAAACTGCTGTCACCTGGCACAGGGGCACAACAGTGCGGCTGTAAACGCGATAGCTTATGTGTTCGATTCCCACTCTGGGGAATGAAATATTTAATATGTTTATTTTCCTCGCTCTGGTAACTAGATTTAGAAAATGGAGAACGGAAATGTCTTCATGGTAAAGCAGTGTCTTAATTTTCTCCCTTTCCTCTGTCTGACCTATTAGCGGGCTTTTAATAATTTTACATCTGCAGTAGTAAAAATTAAAGAAAACAGTAAAAAAATATCAAAAATTTCTCAAAAAACAAAATAAAAATCAACCTTGCACAAAGTATAACTACAATAAATCAACAAACATTGAATATACATTGTAAATTTGTGAAACGTGAAAAAAATTTTTGTTTCATTTTTATCTAGACACGACTCCATTGGACGCTTGTATTAAGAGAAATTGGAACAAAATTTAACATATCGTGTACAAACAGATGAAATTGCTCAATTAGTGAAGATATACTGCAATGTTACTTTTCCGCTATGCTTACATGCTCGTTGCCTTTTCAAGTTTCTGATGATACAAAAGGCCTCGTTTTGTCTCATTTGTGCGCTCAAAACGTGCAAATTGATAACAGAGTACAGAATAGCTATATAAAGCTTTTTTGTTTTAAATAAAAGTTATACTTTATCTAAGTTTTTGTATATGAACTTTGAATGCCACGCCGTCGTGACGTAGCGGCACTGGAAGCTAGACGGCGATGGTAGGATCGATTCCTACTCGGGGGAATAAGTGATTTTTCTCTGGCTGTCGCTCGATGCGTGGGGAACTATTTCTCAATAGTATGTTCGTTCTGCTTATCCTGCTGAATGCAAAATACAGCATAAAGCTAATAAAGAAATTTTGAATTTGTTAAATTTATCACTGCAAGTTCAATACGTTATGTACTCTTCTGTCAACTACTTTTTTTATGCCAACACGTTTAGTCCAAATAATACATTGTATTCCACAAAGTTTTCTCTCTTCGTTTGCACCGTATTATTATGTCAATAAAAATGTTAAATATATAATCATCAATAAAAAAATTAAATATATGAATTACCAAGTGGAATTCGAATACGTGACACGTGACGCTATACAATATATAACTAAAATACATATAAACAAATATATAGGTTAACGTAGGTATACAGTGCGACAACTAACCACACAATAACGGAAAATATTCGTTATCACTTGCAAAATAACCATGATAGTCCGGAAATAGCCCCATTTTGCGGTGCTCTGGAACCTGTGTCTTATCTGTTGTGACTACATTTGAAATTACCTTTTATGCTATCAGAAACAACATTTACCTACCAATACAGGAATGTATACATGTATAATAGGAAAGCAATGTAAAAGAAAATTGATTAGATTTTGAGCAAATTATTAGAAAATTTGATTAGAATTTGAGTAAATTATAAGGACAACTATAATGTGACATGTGTAGATAAATATGAATAACAATTACTAATCGTTACTAATATTATAAAGAAGAGGTTTTAGTTGAACGCGCTAATCTCATGAACTACTATTGGATACTACTGGAAACTGTTGGATAGTCTATTTATTAAGGAAGGCCTTATATATGTAGACTTTATTACCTTACGTTATAATATTTCGAGGTGTTACTTTCATTTAACGACGAGGGCGAAGTCGCAGATAAAAACTAGTGTGTAATAAAGAAGGATAGAGGTTAAAAAGAAAGTAAATAATTGAGTGACCCTGATATAATTTAAAACATGTATTCACATCTACAAATCACTTTTACCTAGCTACTAACATTATTAGACTATTAATTTAATTGAGTTAAGCAGAATACATTAAAGACTTAAAACCAAATTTTATTC
Source organism: Heliconius hermathena (assembly GCA_013403705.1). Lineage (NCBI taxonomy): Eukaryota > Metazoa > Arthropoda > Insecta > Lepidoptera > Nymphalidae > Heliconius > Heliconius hermathena. Next base: position 166,437 of record JAAIXJ010001733.1, on the reverse strand, counting down.
AAAGGTAAAACACAGAAACAACAATTACAATAAAAAAAAACAAAAACACTTAATGAAAGCGCGCTAAGATATGAAAACAATCTTCTTGATTTGATTTGTTTATTCCGGAGCATGGTTCGCGAAAATCAAACTAATGTCGACTCTAAAAGAAAGGTAGTTAACGTTTCAAATTCAAATATTTATGAGGAGTAAATTCGTAGAACAAGCAAAAGGGAGGAAAATCGGAGGGCCCTAGAAATAAATGACTGAGACTTGTGCGGACAATGGCCGACTGTGACTCGGTTACTTGGAATTAGCTACGAAAATGTTTTTGTGCGGGAAGTGTCGAATAATATTTTAATGACATTTGGAAGAGAGACGTAATAAATATGTAACATACTCGCTTCCACTGAGCATCTACATATTTATCACTGTGAACGCTGAACGCTCCTTTTTACATCAAAGGAATCTGTATTAGATATTCCGCTCGTCTGCCAAAGTTGTTCTTTAGTTGGTAAGGGGGACATAGGTCGTTTATTTTTCAAGGATATAACAAAATGTGCGTTTTTTTTTAAATATAAAAATTTAAGTACCTAAATGTTAAGTGTTTTTCTATTTCTTTATACATAAAGTAACGAAAACAAAATTAGAAAACGAAATATATTTCCAACGATTCATAATTTTCCTAAAACAATTTAAGAAAGATGCAAAAATATAAAGTCTTAAAAATGTTCAAATATTACTATTATAATAAAAAGAAATGAAAGAAAACTGAACGTGAAAAGCCATCTTCTGTCAGTGCATTAGTGCCGATATTATTGACACTTCTAGTCTAACAAGGCTAAAAATATTCAATAAATGAATGTCTTACCTTCACTCCGTATATTCTAGTGTACTTATGCGACACGAATTAAATTTTCATACGTATTGGAGTGCCTATAATTGATTTATTGTATGTAAGTCGTATATTTATTGTATTTAAGTATACATTCATAGGAGTATTTAGAGACTTCAATAAACGTAATAGAGAATGTTGTAGTACAGCGGGACAGTACGGTCGTGGATTCGGTGCCCAAACAAAAAAGGTAACTATTAAAATAATTAATCGCCATCGTGACACTCTAGGTACAATATAATATATTATATGTACATTCGTATTAGGCAAAACACGGTGTTAAGGTCCGCCACTCAACAGGCAATGCCCCAAGAATTCGGCGGAAAGTAGTCAACAGAAGTGCCCTAATGAGAAACGGGTCTTAAAACTACCTAGTGTTAAAATTCTGTTAGTACCCGTCTCAGGTACTCTCTGCCTACCCAGTTATGTGCGGGATTAAAAAATATTTTTTAATAAATTATACTCGAATTATAAAATATCTTATTATTACGGCAATTCGCGACATTAATAATCAATTAAAAAACAACAATTTGTTAGCAAATACTCCAAACGTTCCCTCCATAATTTGATTAATCAAAAAACGCGTAGGCTACATAACGTGGAGCAATCAACTCAGCTTTTGTCTGTAAATTACAATTTCTTTTTTCAATACACCAATGTTAGTATCACGATGTAGTAAAAGTATTTTTACTTTCACATTTTTTTATATAAGCCAAGGATGAAAACGAAGGAAAAACAGAAGAGACAAGTAATGTGTTCTCACATTACTCGAAAACTAACCTAACCTAACCCAACCAAAACCAATATTAAAAACTGATAAGACTTCCCGAGCACCCAAAAAACCGATGGCTAGTCGTTGAGGTGCAGAACATGAGAGCAAATGGACTAACTACCGAAGATGTGGAAGGCCATGCAGCGTGGGGTAGATTTGAGTCAGAACTGCACTGGGAACAAGACCCGAGAGTTATGATAGAAGAAGATAGTGGCTTAACATTATGCTATTCATGATGTGGGATATGTGTGATGAAGACGAAGATATGGTATACATGTATTATATATAAAATATATTGCAAATGTGTACAAGGTCCACATTGTAAAACGACAAAAGGATATCTAAATGTCAAGAAAATTGTTTTACAATCACCTCTATGCTCTAGTATCATCTTTTGAGAGATTTTATTTCTCCAAACGGCTATATCATAAATATTATTAAAATATATCATAAAAGTTTTATGCGTTTTCTGTAATGGTCTATAAAACATTTCTATGGATTTTTCAAAAAAAATCTATCTAAAATAACTAGAGCATTAAGTTGAAATATAATAAATTAATTAATCACTGCGGAACAAGACTAATACTTACGTGTATAATACACGTAAGTATTAGTCTTGTTCCGCAGTGTCATTTATTTATTCATTCAACAAATAATGTCTCAAAATAAACATTTTCTTGAAAAAATAATTTATCCAACAAAACCTATTGATAAAACAATTGCTATAAATTGTTTTACCAATAGGTTTTGTCAGGTTGTCAGGAAAACATGTTTACCGTTCCATATTAATGAAAATATTTACTAACAAAAACAAATAAAACAACTACCCATTATCTATATAAAATTTAGGTTATCACATTATATCATATGTAAAATTGTATGTACATATAATACATAAAATTAAACAAGTTATATACAGACCCATAATATGGAATATCAAATAATATGAATAAAATATCGCTTACGCTGAAGATAGCCGCTATTTACGACGGGAATCCGTTTGTTCGCGGCGATAAAACAAAAACATCTGCCACCGTAGAAATGGACCATAATAAATAGAGGCAGGCAAGTACATAGTATGAAAGATATTCCATAAATCAGACAATAGCCAAAGAAAAGGCAATATTGGAAAGTTAGTCTCACGTGAGACAAAGAAGAGGCTGGAAGAATACCTTGACAAATGGCTAATAGAATTTGTTCAGATTATTTGCGGGATATTAGAGGCGTAAGCTTTATTACATGAAGTATTGTGGATCAAGAGGGGGTACAAACGTGAGACTGTATTGTAAGCGACAGGGTTTAGGTTCGATTTCTACTCGAGGAAATGAAATATATTTGTTTAAACAAATTAAATATAAATAAGAATTATAAATAACATTTTCCTCGATCAATACAAAATTTCAATATATATACAAGCGTTGCCACACACGTCGTCATATCGGATACACATCGGATTACGTACGTTATCTTTAGGTAAACTGTGATGCTATTTTGTACTTGAAAAACTTAAAAAGTAAAGTACAGGTTGTTTTTATATATAAATCTGTTATTAAAATCAGTACAAGATAACTGTTTCTTTTTTAAATAAAATGATCAACAGTTTTTAGATCCTTTTGAAAGAACACAAAAAAAAAGTTTCGAAAAGACATTGAATTTAAGTAATGCCTTATAATGTAATATCGATTTTCCTAAAAAGCCACATGCAACAGAAATATTGTTGTATCGCTTACATTGCGGTATGCCTCAATATATTCAATGTCAAGTAACCTTCATTTCAATGATAGTTTACGAGGTGCAGATTTACGCTTTTTACAACATAGCAAGATAAGATACTGATAGAGAAAGAAATGAAAAATGTTATTTATAATTCTTATTTCCGTTTATTTTCTTCCAACAAAGAAAAAAAGATACAGGTTTTTATATTACGTTTGTGTAAGTTTTTGTGGTTCCGTACCTCAAAAGAGAAAACGGAACACTAGCAGGATAATATGTTGTCCGTCTGTTAAGAGTTGACATTAATATCAAATATTCAGGGTCTATGGTCCCATAGAACAAGTGTCAAAGCTAGAAGCTTGATTATACATATCATATGATAAAATATATATGTTGATAGCTGTGTTGATGATCTACAAAAAAAATATAAGTTTTATATATTAAAGTAATCTAGTTTACAAATCAGTAATTTATATTTCGTCTTATTTTACAAAGACTTTCGACTTACAAAATAAAAAAACCCTCCTCTCCTTGTTTCAGTGTATACTATATTTGAATCCAAAGCTTTCGCGTAGAGTTAACTGTACCTACAAAACCGAAAATATCGACAGCTCGATGAAGTAATAAATAAATAATCATCACCGTTCATCATCACCACTTAAACCTATTACGCAGTGAATTAGCTAAAGTGGTTTACGACCATATAATTGACGGCGATGTAGCCCTTTCTGACCCTAAATCGATGACTGTTCCTCCAAAGATAATTTTCACGCTTCACTGATGATTTAATATAAATGCACTGAAAGGACGATTTTATTTGACGAGGGTTCTGAAAATTGCCTTTTTGTCTGTCACGGTGGGTAAGGTGGAGCCTTTTTTTAAGACGCTGTATCTCTCTGAATAGTAGGTTTGACAGAGGGTAGCTAGTGTTAAGACACTCTGTTCTTATGCCCAGTACAATTTTTAAGAAATTGCTGGTTGAGTAGCGAAGCTCAACGCTGCGCATTGTCAAAGCGTGGAAACAAAATAATTAATTTTCCCAAATGGGAATTCCCTGTTCTTCTGTGTCCCGAAACCAATACAAAATTATTTAAAAAATTAAATTAAATTAGCTTCACGCTGTATCCCGCACACAGCAGGGTAGGCAGAGGGAACCTAGTGTTAAGACACTCCGTTCCCCACTTTCTGCCGAATTCTGGAGGCATTGCGTGTTGAGTGGCAGAACTCAACGCCGCGCTTAACCTCGACACCAGAGCGAAGAAATGGAAATATAAATTTAAGTAAATATTTCATCTCCTCGAGTGGGGATCGAATCCACAACCAGTCGGTTTTGCAGTCACACCTCGTGCCGCTGCGCCACGACCGGCCTCGAAATTATTTACTATATTATAATATTTTGTAAGTGCCTGTAGCTATTTTAAGCGTTATCCACTAACTTCTTTCCAATGTGGGTAACAAGAACCTAGTGTTAAATCCCTCCGTTCTCCACATCTTAAAGGTATTGCTAGTGAAGTGGCACGACAAAAAAAATTATGCTAGTCGTAAAAAATAAAGTTTTAAGAGTTTGTAGAAAACTTTCATTCTTAAATGTGCTATCAGAAGAAAACATTACCAAAAGCCTGTTAGAACTGTTCCCCAGAGCATTTACGATTTTCCTATAGAAATTTTGTGACCCCTCTTTAAAAATATGGAGAGGCCGACGTAAAACGTTATAGGATGATTTTTTTAATACTTTTATATGTGAAATATAATATAATTTTCAAATTTTATTAACAAAAACAAATCTCTAGACCTATTCAACAACCGCAGCACATTATTTAATAACAGAGGATAAAAGATTTTATTGAATAAAATAAAATGAATCAAACTCAGTCGAACACCTTGTGTATCTACTTACATATATAATCAATTATAATGCTTATATATTGTCATACTCTCGCTGGTAACAAAGCAACAAAGTGTCCTTAACACTAGGTTCCCTCTGCATACCCTGCTATAGGCGGGATACAGTGTGAACCTGGTTTTTTTTATATTTTATTATTCTAAGTCATATTAACGATAACACTTAATTTAAATTAATATAAAAAACCAACTAACTAACAATTAACGTACTTATAACATTTATTACAATAAAGGGAGAGCTACATACAATTGTATCCCGTACAGTTGGATTCGTACATACTACATTCATTAGAAGGGGGAACAACGAGGCCTGTTGTTTTACTGAAAGCCTCCGTCCCGATGCTCATTGTGTTGCAGAGGAAGTGTTCACGTAATCGGCTTGGAGCGTAGTGCACTTTGGCGATAAGGGCTCGCAGCGCCAACGGAAATGGACTTGTATAGACGTTCCTATAAAGAGTTTTCTATGATGAATAAGCCTAGGTCACTTTTCTCTAATGATACATTAGCGAGTGATGCAGGTTGAGTGTGTATTTGAAGATATTTATTTTTAAATCGTTCTTTGTTTCAGGGAGTTTGTAAAAATTAAAAGAGAATTCGGCGGAAATTGAGGAATGGAAGTGTCTAAATTGGAACATAGTGTCTTAGCACTCTGTTCCAATTTAGACACTTCCTTTGGAATCCTTCCTTTTAGGAATTTGGAAACTTCTGGTTTCCAAATTCCTATTGCCAATCCTACAATGTGCGGGATAGAGCGTGAAGCTGGAAATATATAACTATTGTTTAAAAATAGTAAGCACTTGACAGTATCTTAAAATTATATATTCATTATAATATATTATTTTTAATTATTGTTAAGAATATTAGAATACTAAAATAAAAAATAAGAATTTATTATTAAAATTGTTTTGACTAAATTTATTATGGTGTCCCATATGTCGGTAAATTATAAAATGAATTACAGTGCTTTTCAAGGGCATTGTGTGACGGACTGCGGAACTGAATAAATGTAATTGATACCTTCTATTAATTCTTTTTTAAAATTAGTATTTTCTGATTGTTTATTGTGCTTTTATTTATAATATTATTTATATATTATATTATTTTACTAAGTATAAGATAAATAATGATATATTTACTAAATTATTGATTGAAACATAATGAAACATAATAAATTAGTTTATGAAATTGGGATATCTTTGTTGTTTTTCTTATCCAGTCCATAAAAAGTAGTTATAAGAATTTAATCAACTTTACTAATAGATTATTTTTATTATTGCCTCTTTTTATAATACTATATACAATATGAATTATTAAATACTTAAATATAAGTATTTTTATTTATAGAAATAAATATATTCTTATACACTCGTCGCCACTATCTGAGCTTCGCGCTTTACTTCACCTAAATCCACAAGAACTCGTAAAATGCGCTCGCTTTCTCAATTCGATCCGTCTGTCACGGCAACTGTCAAATCGAGAATGTACCGTCATATCGGTTATTAAAATATTATTACTTACAGAACTGGTTTAAACGCCAAAGTAAAATATGATATGTATGAAATATACATAAATCTGTCAAATAAAATCTAATTTTTGTCCAAATCACTTAAAATCCAAGTGACATCCGTTTCTTGCCATATCCTGCATATAGCAGGCGAAATCAACGCCGAATAGACTAAGAGGTCGCGGGATTTTTCGTAACGATCACGGATACGGCCAGATTGAATTTTATGGGTTGTAGGGCAGTCCCCTCATGTGAATGGTCTCGGTCTGCCTGCTCTCAGTGGTTGCTACTCCGAGATATAGAGCTTGGAAGAGGCTTCATTGTTACGAAAAAAAAACGATCAGGGAAATGGTCAGTTTTGGTGCGTACTCAAAGTATGGCATCTCCTTATTTGAAATAAGTTGGTCTGCCGACTCTCAGTGGTTGCATTTCCAAGATATGATGCTCGCAAGTCACAATATCGTTGCGAAAAAAAAAACGATAATAGAAATGGTCAGTTTTGGTATCAATTCGAAGTATAGAGTTCCCACAAGCAAAATAAGTTGGTCTGCCAACCCTCAGTGGTTGCATTTCAGAGCTATCATAGTTTAAACACTATATATAATTTGTAAAGAAAGTCAAAAAATACATCTAAAACTTGCATAATGCACGAGTTTTTCAAGTGGATGCGATCGCTGTAGTATGTGTCTATTTTTTGTTCATTTATAGGAAACAATGATGAGGAACATCTAACGTGGAGCTCTAATAGACCAGCTAAAGTATAAGAATTAAAGATATGGTGTCTTAATAAAAGATGTTCAGTCTGATAAGTATTATTGATAGACCTATTAAACTTGAGGAGGGGGAGGGGGAGGAACATCTGATGTGTAACTCTTATAGAACAGCTAAACTATAATAATGAGGTATATGGTTCTTTAACAAAAACTGTTCAGTCTGATGAATATTATTGATTGACATATTCACCTCGAGGGTCAGGAACATCTGATGTGGAACTTTTATAGAACAGCTAAACTATAATAATGAGGTAAACCATATACCTCATTATTATAGTTTAGCTGTTCTTTAACAAAAACTGTTCAGTTTGATGAATATTATTGATTGACATATTAACTTCGATGGTCAGGATTATGGAACTCTCATAGACCAACAAAATTATAAAAATTAGGAACATGGTTCCTTAGCATTTTTATTGAGTTTGATGAATATTATTGATCCTTGAGCTGAATATGTATT